>JARQOC010000001.1:358729645-358888804 GCA_033576535.1 Allobates femoralis
ATGATCTGAAAATAATCGCGCCGTAATAACGTTCGCATAGTAGGTGTGCCTGAGAGATACGAAAAAGGAACCCTACTTTGTTTTTTGAGTCATGGATCAAGGAGATAATTGGTGCTGATCGTCTGACTCGTCTCTATGCCATTGAACGAGCGCACAGGGTCCCTGCTCAGCCCCCTCCCCCGGGGCACCAGCCTAGGACTGTCCTTGCAAAACTACTCCACTACAGAGACCGTGATATTATCCTCAATTACTCCAGAGATCATCAGGATGTTCTCATTAATGGAGCCAGAGTCTCATTTTATCCGGACTACTCCCCAGAAGTCCAGCGGCGGAGGGCCAAGTTCGCCCCGGTGAAGGCTCGTCTCCGGGAACTGGGAGTCAAATATTCTGTCTTCTTCCCTGCTAAATTGAAGATTCTGGCTGATGATAAATCACATTTTTTCTTCGAAGCCCAAGATGCCATGGACTGGTTGGATCGTAATGAGCTACGGTTGCGCAGGGAAGCCGACCGAGATTCTGCTGACTGAGAGTGTATTGTCTCGGATTCTTTCTCTTTCTTGATTGCCCTGGTCTGGCCATGGAGGCGGCCGTCCGCTAAATAGGTTTTGCTCTAATGTGATGATTACTGTTGGCATTTTTGGCTTCTTTCTTCCTTCCCCCCCCCCCTTCCTCCCTTCCTCCTCCCCCTCTTTTCTCTTTCTTTGGTTTTTTCTCCCTCCCCTTTATGCTCTCCTCCCCTCCTCTCTCCCCCCCCCCCTTTTTTTTTTTTTTTTTTTTTTCTCTTCCCCCCCCTTTTTTTTTTTTTCTTCACCTACCTACTCCTTTGTTTTCTCCCTGTGCTCTCTATGGCCTTTTCTCTCACTCTCTCCTATTTCCTTCTTCCTTACTTTTCTTCCCTCCTACTATACTTCTCCGACTGATGCCGCATTTTGTTATTGTTGCATTTAATTGTCTCGTCTTTGGAGTATTCCTATTTTCCCTAGCGGATCCAGGTCGTTGGGACTGACACTCATGCTTATTTTTTGCGCGGATGGCGCTATGGAACTGAAGCGCCCACTTTACTGTGAAACGGGGCTAACATCGCCCTTGGACTGTTTGTTTGGTTTTTTGTTTTCAGTTTTCTTTTTTAGTAGTGGGGTAGGGAGTGGGGAAGGGGGCGGGGGGGTATGGGTTAGAAGACGATCCCGGATCCTGAAACGTAGCCAGGGACTGGTTATATGTGTGTTGTTATTTGATCATGGGTGAAATACGGATTGTGAGTTGGAACATCCGTGGCCTGAAATCCCAGTCAAGAGACAGGCTGTGTTCAGCTCGATCTTAGCGCAGAAGCCCACTGTGATCTGTTTGCAAGAGACCCATCTTACTCCTGAGACCTTGGGTGTCCTTAATAAACGCTGGGTTAGGGTAGGTTTCCACTCTACGTATTCTGAATACTCTCGCGGAGTTAGTATGCTGATACACAGTAATGCGCACTTTGAATGTTTGGGTACACGAGTTGATGATGAGGGTCGCTACGTGGTCCTGCACTGTCGGCTATTCACTAAAATATTATTGCTAATTTCTGTTTATATCCCGCCACCATTTCATAGTGGACTTATTCATAAGATACTCACCATTGTGGGAGACTACCCCAATGTCCCATTTATAATTGTGGGGGACTTTAATAATATTGCTGACTCACATTGGGACAAGAGTTCGCGGACCCCTGCCAGACCGGAGGGTAATGCTACTCCATTTGGAGTTTTGCTGCGGGAAGTGGCGCTGATTGATTTGTGGAGAAGCAGACACCCTGAAGTTTATCTTTACTCGTGCTTCTCCTCCACCTTCTCTTCCCTGTCGCGCATTGACATGGCCCTGGGGGATCGCTTTATGCAGGACCTGGTCTCTGAGGTTTCCTATTTGCCCAGAACGGTTTCTGATCATTCTCCCCTGAGTGTCCTTCTCCGGTGGGATGACCCGGGTCGGGTGCGATGCGCGACTTGGAGGTTGAACCCTTATTGGCTACAATTGATAGATAAGGAGGAGAGATTTGGAACCGAACTAAACGAGTTTTTGCAGTTTAATGATGGCTCTGCCCCCGCGGGAGTGGTGTGGGATACTCTTAAGGCCTATCTGAGGGGTATGTGCACAAGGGAAATTGCCAAGGTTAAGGCGTTATCTAAGTCTGGTGAACTCGTGGTCCTTCGTGAGCTTGAAGAGGCTGAAACTGCTTTGTCGATCCAATCTACCCCTGATACTAGGTCGAGGCTGAAACGGGCTCAGGAACAGGCCACCGAGTACACTATGCGTAAAGCAGATCAGAAACGTATGTTTCAGTCTACGCAGTGCTTCGAGAGCGCTGAGAGAGTTGGTCACTTGCTATCCGTGATCACTTCTGCACAACGTGACTCATCTTTTATCCCCCATTTGCGCAATCCAGATGGTGTTGTGTCGTGCAGTGCAGCTGATGTTGTCTCTATCCTTAAGCGGTTCTATCAGGAGCTTTACTCCTCCTGTTATTCTGCGGGATCTGTTGAGCTGGAGTCATTCTTGACTGGGGCGGAGTTGCCATCGCTGCCGCGCGATTTAATGAACCGTCTGGAAGAGCCTATTACTCTTGATGAGCTGGAAGGGGCGCTGGGAACTATGTCTAACGGGAAGGCACCTGGTGCTGATGGTCTTCCTGTGGAAATTTTCAAAAAATATAAGGAGGTGTTACTTCCAGTCCTTTTGGACACTTATCGAGAGAGCCTGATGGCTGGCTCCCTGCCACCTTCCATGCGGGAGGCCATCATCACTGTCATTCCGAAAAAAGATAAGGACCCGACGCTCCCAGACTCTTACAGACCCATTTCTTTGTTGCCGGTAGATACCAAACTTCTTGCCAAAGTCCTGGCTATTAGATTGGCAACTGTTATTGAACACTTAATTCACCCAGATCAGACGGGTTTTATGCCAAACAAATCTACTTCTATCAATATACGGCGGTTATTTTTAAATATACAGGTGGGTGCGGAGAATGTGGGGCGGAAGGTGGTCCTGTCTCTGGACGCCGCTAAAGCTTTTGATAGCGTTGAATGGCCCTACCTGTGGTTAATACTTGAGCGCATGGGATTTGGCCCTGGCTTCATAGCCTGGATCCGACTCCTTTATACTTCACCGTGTGCTATGGTGCGGGCTAACGGACAGATCTCCGGGCGCTTCAATCTTGGTCGTGGCACGAGACAGGGCTGCCCTCTGTCGCCACTGCTATTTGCACTGGCGATAGAACCACTGGCCGCCAAGATACGCGGCGACCCTGAAATTGTGGGATTTAAATATGGGACTCATATGGAAAAGCTAGCATTATATGCCGACGATTTGCTTCTGTTTCTGGCCAACCCTGATGAATCCTTATCTAGAACCATGTCATTACTGGCTGATTTTGGCCGTCTGTCGGGATTGGTCATTAACTGGGACAAGTCATCCTTGTTGCCTTTAGATTCTGAAGTAGCCGTAGCTACTGCAATGCCGGTTGTATCGGTATTTAAATACTTGGGAATCGTTGTTTCAACCAAACTGGGAGACTTTGAACGTCTTAACCTGGCACCCTTGTTGCTCAAGCTCAAACAGAAGACCCGTGCATGGGCTAAACTGCGCCTCTCGGTGGTGGGCAGAGTTAACCTATTGAAGATGGTTATTATGCCCCAGTTATTATATATCCTGCATAATGCTCCGGTCTGGCTCCCCCAAAACAGATTTTATAGAATAAATGCTATCTTTCGAGACTTTATTTGACAGGGTGGTCAGGCACGTATTAAACTAGAACATCTCCAAAAGCCTAAGGACGAAGGTGGATTGGCACTGCCGAATCCCTGGATTTATTATCTGGCATCCCAGTGCCAGCACCTGGGTAGGATTGTGGAGTTCCTGGTGGGCCGAGGATCACTGCTCTCACACCTGGAGGCTGATAGACTGCGGGCCGTCGGGGCGAGAAGCCCGACACTACTTCTTATGGTAAAGGTTTGGGAGAAGGTGAAGAGCATTAGAGGTGTCACAGCATACACACGATATACCCCCATATGGGATAACCATAGGCTCCCGGAGCTGCAGTCACTCAAAGGCTTTGCACAGTGGAGAAGGATTGGCATTTGGTGGATGGCACAGCTGTTGAGAGCTGGAGTGCTGAAAACCTTTGAGGAACTGCGGGCGGAATTCGCGCTACAACACTCAATGTTTTTTCAGTACCTACAGCTACGACATGCTTTTAATGCCCAACAGCGTATGTCATGTATTGTGATACAACAGGACATGGTGGTTAATATTCTTGGCTCTTTGTCGACCTGTAAAGGATTGATTTCCTTTATCTATGACTGCCTTCTCACTGTGATATTGTCTAAACACCCAATGGTCTCTAGGAGTAAGTGGGAGTCGCAGTTGGGGATTATTACGGATGATCAGTGGGATTCAATTTTGCAGAATGTTCCTAAATTATCCCTCAGTGAACCTGCGCGTCTCTCGCAGCTTTACGTTATTTATAGGGTCTACCGGACCCCTAAGTGGCTCTTTGATAGGGGGATGCGGCCAGATTCTACTTGCCCCAAGTGCCAGATGGAAGATGCTGATACTCTCCATATGCTATGGACATGCCCAATTATACGCATTTTCTGGAACAAAGTGTTTAATATCATTCACTCAGCTATGGGACAGAGTGTTCCATCAGACCCACTCATCTGTGTACTGGGGTGTACTGAACCACTATATGGTGACGACTTCTCTTTGCTAGCAATTACCAGAATGCTCTTTATTGCTCGTAAGCTGATCGCTCTGTATTGGATATCTGATCGATCCCCTTCCCGTAGGGAATATATAAACAGGATTAATCTCACTGTTCGCAGGGAGAAAGCCATTTACTTCAAGCGAGGGAAGGAGAGGGTTTTCTCTAATATTTGGAGTGGCTGGCTGGATTCCCCAGGACTGGCCTCTCCTGATTTGTAGTGATTTACCCAAAAGGTGACTCGTGCTTGATTCTTGAATGTTATTTTTCATGTTTCTGTATTTTCCGATGTCTGGCTGCCGGAGGGAGAATGGGATCGCCTTGGGAGGGGGTGGGAAGGGAAGGGGGTATGTTTTGTCAAGGGTTATGTTTTATTTTATTGGCATTGTCATGCTATTTACAATGTTTGTTTATTTGGATAAAACAATAAATATTACCTGGTTAAAAAAAAGAAAGTTGGAGGGATAGGAAGATACCATGTTCCTATGGCGGAGGGAGACCAAGCAGAGCTGAATCGATCAATGTAATGCTTTGCCTGTGCACCCAGCCTCATAATAACAGTACACATTATGCATCATCATACAGCAGAGAATCGCAGCGTGTATCTGTATCTGCTTGGTGACATGATTGCTAATTCAAACCTGGACCTTCCATCACATAGGATGGGTATATCAGGGACAGGATATTACAGGGACAGGATTGTATGTGTGAGCATGGGGCTGACGGCCACGCCCCCTCCCTATACAGTAGTGTGAGGGGGCTAGAATGTAGGCTGATCCTGCAGCTCCCAGTATCCACGTTTCCAACACACCTCCTCTTCTCACCAGCAGCATGATACTGTCAGGCTGAAAATTCTCTGTCCCATAATGGGGGGGAGGGGTTAGAGATTAGGAGCACATATGATTTTTATCGATTTATGAGAGATCTATAGACCCTAGAACTGCAGTGTACAGCTCTGCTTCATCATATAGGGGGACAAGGGACTGTACAAAAAAAGTTTTTTGTTTTTTTTTCTCTCACTAGAGTTCCTGTTTAACACTGGGACTCAATTTAACATCTGGATTTATAATTCACTACCTGGACACACTTCTACCAGACTGGCTCCAGATCAGTAAGACATCACTATTTAAGGTCTTATCTGCACCCATTACTGTAGTAAGGATGATTTCACACTAGCATTCGTCGGCTCTACTGCGTATGGCAGCAGACGAACGCATGCGGCGCCCATTGCTTGCTTTGTGTCTGGTGACTTCAGATGCAGAGGAGCATTGAGCGGCCGAGGAAGGGAGATGCATAAAGGAGGCCGCACAGAGGGGGCTGGAGTTGGCACAGAGAGGGCTGGAGGCGGGGAGGACACCACGGAACAGCGGGGACTCATTAATGAGTAAAACCCTCTAGACTCCTTATCTGCACACTTTCTAAAGTGTTTTGCACAACTTGCAGGAGGGCTAGAGACATGGGAGACCCCCTTCCCTGAATGCAGCAGACACACTGCATTCAGGGGTGCTTTCAGTTTAGAAGGCATCGGGGGGGTGAAAGGTCCTCTTTAATGGCTAACTGAAGAGATAGTAAATAAATAGCAAGCTCTCAAGACAGCTCAGGGTGTCTTCTTCAGGCTTAATAATGACAAATTGTGAACACGCACGTATACACAAATGGATGATTGGATAATGCAGTATATGACACGTGAGGTGAAGCAGAACATAGTGGTCAGTATTGGGAGGAGAGAAAAGAGCTGCTGGTAAAATCGTAATCGTATCTCAGTAATGGGCAAGACTTCACAGAATACAGACTTTATCTTCAGAATTTTAGAATTTTGATAATGGCTGATCAGTTTTGGCAGAGGAAGAGGCAAATGTGTCCAATAAGATTTATTAAAGTTGATTATTTTCATGAGTACTATCAATTTATGAAATGGTCTGGTAGTCCTTTTTATTTTAAAGTGAAAAAAAAGTCCTGCTAAATAATTTCCCTTAAAACTTTATTAATCCGCAGAGCTCCTCCTGCTTGACAATATGAGGCTGACAGGTCTAACGTCTTGTTTAGAAGTGATGTGTTTTCTTTACAGGGAATCTGTCAGGTGATTTTTGTGTACCATACCAACGGTATCCTGAAATAGGGCTTGGGTAGCCTTTTCAGGATATATAACTTTTTTTATTCCTATACATGGCCTCATTATGTTTCTATAAGCCTTTGACATTCTGTAGTCTCGTGCTGACTAGTCAATAGTATGTGGCGTGTTTTTCAGACTATAATACGCACCCAAATTTTAGAGGAGGAAAATAGGGGAAAAACACTTACTGTATATACTCAAGTATAAGCTGACCTGAGTATAAGCTGAGGCCCCTAATTTTACCTCAAACACTGGGGAAACCTATTGACTCGAGTATAAGCCTAGGGTGGAAAATGCAGTAGACCCCTCATCACTGATATATAACCCCTCATCACTGGTATATAGCCCGTCCATCCTGGTAATACTGGTATATAAGCCCCATCACTGGTGTACACCCCCATCACTGGTATACTCATCCCCTATCATCAGTATATGCCCCCATGCTGCCGCACACCATAATATAATAAACCATTGATCATTCTCACCCTCCGTCGCTATGTCACCGCTGCGTCCTCTTTTCTTCATGCTTTTGCCGCCGTCATGTGACCGATGCAGCAGCGATGACGCTGGCAAAAGCAGGAAGACTGGAGGACGCCGCGGTGACCTAGCGACGGAGGGTGAGAATGATCAAGGGTTTATTTTATGGTGTTCGGCAGCATGGGGGCATATACTGATGATAGGGTTGGGTGGGGAGCGAGTATACATAGTGCAATGTAATTTGCACCACTCCCCCTGCTGCTGATGAACAGGTGGATGCAGTGCATATTGCATTGCACTAATGAGCAGGGGCACATGACCTCCCGCTCCTGCAGCCTCCCCCTGCCTCCTCCAGTGCTTGATCACCGTTTCCCCCCACTGAGCCTGTACACTGACTCGAGTATAAGCCGAGGGGAGCACTTTTCAGTACAAAAATTGTGCTGAAAAACTTTGCTTATACTAGAGTATATACGGTAAGCAAAAAATGTTTGTAACAATTGCACTTTTATAGTGGGTGATCTGCTGCTGACCCTTATGGGAGTAATGTCTCATCCTGGGCTCCTTCCAGGTATTATATGATACCCCATTTGTGGATATGGCTCCCCATCCTGGTTTATAATCCCCCATCCTGGTATATAGTTCCACCACCCCATCCTGGTATATAATTTCCATTTTGGTATATAGTTCCCCATCCTGGTTTATAATCCCCATCCTATATATGGCCCTCAACTGGTTTATAATATCCTGGTACATGGCCCCCCCATCCTGGTATATGGTCCTCATCCTGGATATGTCCCCACCCCTCATCCTGGATGTGACACCCCCCCCCACCCCCCCATCCTGCATGTGCCTCTTCCTATTCTGGATATGGACCCCCCACCCTTTCCTGGATATGCCCCCGCAACTCATCCATATTACATATACTCACATGTCATGGTATACTCCCCCCTGCTGGCGCGCACAACAAAAAAAAACACAATGTTAACACACCTCTCCGTAGCTCTACTGCCTGCATCATCGTTGTGTTTAGGTGCTAGCTAGAAAATAACAATATATAATAATAATGATCCGCTGCACACTAAACAGAATATATGACAAATGACTAAAGGATATATGTCTGGTATATAGGAAACTAATGCAAATTTTGAAGAGGAAAATGAACTCTACAGAAACTGCTTTAGGACACAATATGAAATATGAGAATCTTAGATGCATTGGCCATTGCATGTAAGTCCAGTAACCTGCTCAAGGTGTTCTCATGTATACATTGTCCCTGTCTCCCTCACCTTATGCCTCTGTCTGTGGTACAAATGCATATGAGGGTATAAGCCTCTGAGTGCAGTTTAAAACCTACGTGTATGGGTGTGGTAGGAAGCTTGACTACAGCAAGATGGTGGAAAACATGATTCATTTTAGCTAGGCTACCGGGGGAAGGGTGCTCAGTCAAAAACAGTAACAATAATATGATGAAGACTGGCACACCTGCATGTTTAGGTCATAGCTAGAAAATAACAATATATAATAATAATGATCCGCTGCACACTAAACAGAATATATGACAAATGACTAAAGGATATATGTCTGGTATTTAGGAAACTAATGCAAATTTTGAAGAGGAAAATGAACACTACAGAAACTGCTTTAGGACATATTAAATATGAGAATCTTAGTTGATTCATTGGCCATTGCTTATACCCTCATATGCATTTGTACCACAGAGAGAGGCATAAGGTGAGGGAGACAGGGACTCGGTATACATGAGAACACCTTGAAGCAGGTTACCGGGCTTACATGCAATGGCCAATGCATCAACTAAGATTCTCATGTTTCATATTATGTCCTAAAGCAGTTTCTGTAGTGTTCATTTTCCTCTTCAAAATTTGCATTAGTTTCCTAAATACCAGACATATATCCTTTAGTCATTTGTCATATATTCTGTTTAGTATGCAGCGGATCATTATTATTATGCATCATCGTTGTGTCTTCCTGTCTGTGCCGGCATCTGATCATATCGCTGTCACAACATGGTGATGTCATTGCTGTGCACACACCAATCACATGATCGGCACACACAGTAAGACGCAGCAATGGGGCTGACTGGCAACGCAAACCCTGGGTGGCAAAATTTTTCCGGCAGCCCTTAGGTGAGGACCGGGGGGGGGGGGGGGGTTTTGTGCTGTCGGAAATTCTCGCCGGCCCATCTCAGTCCCTCCAGCCAGGCCAGGCCCGTATTTGGAGTTCCTGCCGCCCTAAGCACTGTCAGAGGTCCACCCCCCCCCCCCCCCATTGCGCCATGCCCCCCTGCAGACAGGAGTAGCTAAAAGGAGCCTAGAGGTTCCCATTATGGTTGGAGTGGTGGACGGTTGCTAGATGACCGCCAGCAAGGGGGTGGCAGTCATGTTTTGGGTCGTAATCATGTGGAGAGAGCTAGTTTGCCCATATAGGGTCCATGAAGGCGTGAAAAGGACCACGGCAAAGTATATATACTTTAAGACTGACCACTTTTTTTCTTCGTACAAAATCATCCCCATGCATGACAATGCACCATCTCTTGTTGCAGAGCATACCCCTGAGTAATTGGCTGCAATGAACATAAAAGTAGAGAAAACCATGGTGTGGCTACCAGTCTCCCCTGATCTCAGCCCTATTGAGAAACTTGGAAGTACCTTTAAGCAAAAAAAAATCTAAGATGCTGCAAGACATTAACCGTCAAACCAGCAGCTCTGGGAGTCAATTCTGACATCCTGCAAACAAATGCAATCTTAAAACATCCAAAACCTGACAAGTTCAATAAATGCAATATTTGTGAAGGTGATATCAAAGAAAGACGATATACAATATGAGACATACTGGTAGGATGTTTTCATTGTGAGCCCCAATGGGGACAGTGTTGATGATGTATGTAAAGTGCTGTGGAGTTCATAGTGTAATGTAAATGTAAAAAAATATTTCTTCATATGTCGTCACAAAACCGGGATTTGAGGATCTTCTATTTCGAGGTCAGGGGCTCTCTGATGCCATGTCGCTGCCTATCTCGCTGTCTTCCTCTTTTGACATTGCAGTGTGGTGGACAAGAGGGCATTAACTGGTTAATAACAAGAGTATGGTGTGTACTAACTGAGCCATACACCCTCCCATACCGTGTCCCGCAGACATTGTAGGATTACTATATGGATTTTATTATTAGGGCACGGACACACTGGCGTAAAGCTCGGATGAGTGCAATGTGTGATTTTATCGCAGTGCAGTCAGTTAATCAACGTCTGAAACACATTGGCGAGTGTCGGACGCTTTTTTCTCATCCAGATTCTGGATGGGAGAAAAGTCACAACATGCTGCGACAGTATACGATTCATGTGCGCGACTCGCCAATGCAAGTCTATGGGTCTGACAAAATCATGGACCGCACACGGACCATCCGAGAGGCATCTGTTTTTTTCACTGATACATTCTCATTCTTCAGCTGAGACAACTGTAAAATGCTCCTATAAATGATTCTACACTAATAGCTGCTGAGAAACAAAACAGATTGCACATGGATGTGATCTAAGAAAATTGTCGGACACTCGCACAGCATTTGGATGTCCCAGTGGCCAGCTACACAGACAGCCCGCCACAGCCCCACACTGAGCCACAACCACACAAAAACAGTCAGCCACATAAACAGCCAGCCATATAGACAGCTACACAGACGCAGAGAGCCACACAGAGAGACACAGCCACATAGACAGCCACACACATAGCCACAGCCAGCAACATAGACAGCCATAGCCAGCCACACACAAGCACACAGACACAGCCAGCCAAACACAGACACAGCCAGCTACACACACAATATCAACCACACACATACCCAGCCACACAAACACAGCCAGCCACACACAGCCAAAGCCAGCCAGCCACACACATACAGCCACACACATATAGACAGCCACACACACAGCCAAAGCCAGCCACACACAGGCGCAGCTACCCACACACACAGACACAGCCAGCCACACACACAGCTAGCAATATAGACAGCCATAGCCAGCCACACACACACATACAGCCAACCACAGAGCCAGCCACACACACAGTCAGCCACACACAGCCAAACAGCCCCAGCCACACACAGCCAGCCACGCAGCCTCAGCCACAGCCATAGCCAACCCCAGCCAGCCACAACCACGCAGCCCCAGCCAGACACAGATATAGTTAGGCACACACAGCCAGCCACAGCCACATAAAGACACAGTCAGACACACAGACAGCCACATGCAGCCACGCAGCCCTAGCCACACATAGACACAGTCAGCCACACAGACACATTTTGCCACACACAGCCAGCCACGCAGCACCAGCCACACACAACCAGCCACAAAGCCCCAGCCACACACAGCCAGCCACAAAGCCCCTGCCACAAAACCCCAGCCACATACAACCAGCCACAAAACCCCAGCCACATACAGACAGTCAGCCACACAGACACAGCCCCAGCCATACACAGACACATAGACAGAAAGACACACACACACACTACCCACCACCACCAGCTGCTGCAGCTCATCATGATCTGAGCAGCCAGAGCTGCACAATCAAATTTGGAACAGTATGGCAGCCATCACTGTCTGCGCTCCGCTCTGGAGGGACTGGGTGGGTTCACACAAGGTTCTTCACTGCCTGCGTGCTGACGTAGCACGCAGGCTACACATACCCACTGCTCTGAATCCTCCCTCCTCCCTGTCTTTGCTGGGCTGGGCTGGCCTGGCTGGCGTAGTGGCGCAGGCGCCCTCTCATCCAATCCCTGCATCCTGCAGGCCAGCCGGGTGCCATGACAACGCACCCGCTGCTGCCGGAAGCCCGGACCGGCCCCGCGATGGCGCAGCCTGCTGAGAGAGCTGAGAGCTCTGCTCAGAGGTGAGTGCGGCTGCGGCGGTTGCGGCCGAGCCGACAAACGGCCACCCGCTAGCACTGACTCAGTTAGTGACTTAATCGCGCCCGGCGTCCCGCCGGTTGCCAGGACGGCGCAGCCCTTGCTGCGATTTGAAGCCCGGGCGGTCCCACTGCGGCTGCACCGCGCTGACAGCCGGCCGCTCAGTCAGATCCTTTCGCTATTCCGGGCGGCTGCCAGCAGTACCGGGCGGCCCTAAACTGTCACTACATCAGCAGCCCGGAGGGCAGTTGCCCCCAGGAACCCGGCCCAGTCCGTCCCTGGCTGCAGGCACGGGAGCTATGGACCTATGGACAGGTGAGTTAACATTTGTTTCATTTTTTTGTGTGTGTGCCAACAGGGTGACAGTATACTGTGAGGGGAGTATGTGAGTATACTTGGGCTCATGTAATATGTGCTGCTCCGCCGACCACTTCTCGGCACCAGCTTCAGCGCTGAGGTGATGGTCAGGTCATGCTTTAATTTTCTGAGATAATAACCTTTGGGGTTTTCATTGGCTATAAGCCGTAATCCTCAACCTTAACAGAAATAAACACTTGAAATAGATCTTCTCTAGGTGTAATGACCTATTCTATGTGTTTCACTTTGTCTTGAATTACTGAAATATTTTATCTTTTTGATGATATTCTAATTCATTGACATGCACCTGTAGTTGAAAAAAAAACTCCCCTGTGTTTTTGATTGCCAGCCAAGGTAAATCCAGTTAGCTGGGGGTGGTAGTCCATAGCTATCCACTTTATCTGCGCTGAGAATCAAAAATACAGCGATGCCCTGTGTCATGTTTTTTTTTATTAATTATTTTTGCACTACTATGACGTCAGGTTCGTTGCCTATGGCAGCCAATCAGTCGTTAGTACAATGAGTGAGAGGCGCAACATCCAATTGCACAGACCCTGACAGACCCCGTCACAGAGAGTGGGTGTCTGTGATTGTCTCTTGGAGTAAGCGCAGTAACCTGGAAGCAGCCCATATATTTTGGCATCTACTGTGTAGTGAATAATCAGGAAGTTAATGAGCATCCTTGGAAGTACAAGCGTCTGGACCACAGTAATTATGATGCTGATGTTTAATCACTGTTTTTTGTTTATTTTTACAGCCCCCCCAATCGAACCCGAACAGTAATATGGACTTCTCAGGGAGGTCTGTGTTCTAAGTATTCTGTACAGACCCTGAACTTTAGAGTTCAGGTTCGCCCATCACTACTAATGACTAGTCTGCACAAAAACATAGAATTTCAAAAGCTTATTGCAACATAATGAGGCCTCATATTGGAATAAGATAATTATCCTGAAAGGGCTACCCAAGCCCTATTTCAGAATACTGTTTAATATGGTACACAAAAATCACCTGACAGATGCCATTGTATAAGGGTGAGGTCCACGGTGGTATACAGAGCTGTTCAGTGTGTGCTATGTCCCACCTCATTGGTGCAAAACAATGTCTTTTGTCATTCTGAAACGATCTCCGAAATATGGAGTGGGTTGGGCCATGTTCACATGGAAGTATGCTGCATCAGTTTTTTATTGGGAGTGGATCCAAAGTATGAAAGACATATAAATTTTTACTCTTAGTTTTGTCTAATGGATGGTGATGGAAAATGCTAGCAAAGATCTATAAAAGTGAAGATTTAAACTGTGTTTATGCTTTAAAAACTATACAAATCATATATTGTAAAGCACACAACTTGGGATTCCTAAATATGAGTGATTTTCATGGAGCATTTTTTTTCCAGGTCAATTGTTACCCACTGTGTTCAAGTCTCACTCATGGGGAATCCTTCATACCCTGCTGGAAATGTTTAGCTACCGAATGCACCATATTCAGCCTCACTATCGTGTCCAGCTCCTAAGTCACCTCCATTCTCTAGCTGGAGTCCCACAGACCAATCAGAATCAGCTGCACCTTTGGTCAGTATGTAATCCCAGTGGCTTCATGCCAAGCATATGGCCTAATGCTAGTTATCTAGGACTAAAAAATATCTGTTTATTTGCTGGTGGATGTAACCGGTCTCTATAGTGCAGTCCAGTTTTAGTAGTGACTGTGTTTTAATGTTATAGCCAATTTCCATGTACTAAGAGGCAGTTCTCAGCTGATCGTTGCGGGTAATAAGGGTTGGGCATTCACTAATCTAATATTGATGGCTTATTAAGGATAGTTTGGTCCTGGATAATAAACACAATCTGCTTTGCTGAGATCTTAAAGGAACCTGACTTCTCCAAATGACCCCCAACTCTATTAATACCTGTCCCTGCACTCTTAAAGATGATTAGCAGCGGTCCTTTTGTGTAAAAAAAAAGCGTTCAGTAACATTGTTAAAAACGCTATTATAAACTTACATGTCAGGGACTTCTTCACACTGAATAAGTCTCACAGGGCATTCCCTGTGAGACTCTAAGCCGTCCTGACCCGCTCATTATCACGCCCACGATGGGCGTGATAACTAATCCTAATTCTCCTTGCCCTGCAGAAAGGGCGTAATAGCCGGTGTGACGCTATTTGTGTCGCATCTGGTCCCTGTGAAGTGTGTACACCCTTTTGGTGTAAGCCGACCTCACCATGTGCACTGCGCATGCACGGCTTGTCGGCTTACACCAAAAGGGTGTACACACGTCACAAGGACTGGATGTGACACAAATGGCGTCACACCGGCTATTACGCCCTTTCTGCAGGGCAAGGAGAATTAGGATTAGTTATCACACCCATCGTGGGCGTGATAATGAGCGTGTCAGGACAGCTTAGAGTCTCACAGGGAACGCCCTGTGAGACTTATTCAGTGTGAAGAAGTCCCTGACATGTAAGGTTATAATAGCGTTTTTGACAATGTTGCTGAACGCTTTTATTACACAAAAGGACAGCTGCTAATGATCTTTAAGAGTGCAGGGACAGGTATTAATAGAGTTGGGAGTCATTTGGAGGGGTCAGGTTCCCTTTAATACTTTTATAGTTTTTGACTTTCAGTTTTTCCTTTTTCCATCTTCAAAGTCTTAAGTGTGACTGTCATTTTTAATTTTATAAATCAATAGTACACAAGACAATAAGCAACTTTCTGATATGTTATCAGATTAAACTGCTTCTAAAGCCCCGTCACTCATAAAGAGAGCGTTAGCGAGCTCGTTGTAATGTCACAGGTTTGGTGACATAACAGTGATCTCGCTAACTATCTCTCTATGTGTGACACTTAGCAGCGATCAGGCCCCTGCTGTGAGATTGCTGATCGTTACAAAGCGCTCTGGGTCATTTTTAGGTCGTTGTGCTCCCGCTGGGAACGCTGCATCGATGTGTTTGAAAGGGACGACTAACTATCTCAATACTACGCCCGAGAGTGACAATTCCAACGACCTCAGCAACGATCCGGAATGATACAGAAGTCGCTGGTGAGATCTAACTGACATCCCAACAACGATGCACCAGCGATCCCTACAGGTTGTATTGTTGTCGGGATCGCTGGTGCGTCGTTGTGTGTGACGGTAGCTTAAGGCTACATTCACACACGGCGTTTTGGCTGTGTTTTGTAAGGATCTGTTTTTGTTGCAGAAACTGCACCAAGAACAGATCTCCACAAAACGCAGCCTTGTGTGTGTGAATGTTGCTTCGCTATTTACTCCCCTCCCCGCACTCCCACAGGGATCTCCAGCGATGTTCTTTCATCTTGTAGGCCGCAGTGATCGGTGCCTCTAGGACCCTGAGCATGTGACTGAGTGAGGTTGCTCTGTCACATGGTGCAGTGTCAGATCCTCCAGCAGGTCCTGCAGCGTCCAGGGATGAGATCATCGCTAGAGATCATCATGGGAGCGTAGGAAGGTGAGTAAATAGCACAGCAGAAGAACTCAAAATAAAGTGACATGCTCATTCTTTTTACAAATTTGTTCTTGATTCCTAGAACGGATCTGTAAAAAGCGCAGTGTGTAAATGCAAAATTGTGAAATGCATTGACTTGGCTGGGACAGACAACGCCACTGCATTTTCACTGCAATAGCGGATCCACTGAAAACACTACACTAACTGTGCAATAACTTACTGTGTGAATGTGCCTTGCTCCTCTAGGACTAAACTTCTCAAAATCCTCAATTACCTGGTAAAATGTGTCTTCAGTGAATGCAAATATTTATACCACCGAGACCGGAGATGTCAGTTGGCATTAACAAGATTCTCTTCAGAAAGGAGGGGAGAGGGGGCAGGAACTCTGCCTCTAGCTCCTCACTCCTCCCTGCCGCTCCCTTCTACTGTAGAACCTTGTCATTTGTACGGTAATCTTCAATCTCAGTAATATCAGTGAGTTTTTACCAGGGAATTGAGGATTTTAATAAGGAAAGATCAGTTCAGCAGGAGAAGGAAGCAAATTTGATGATAACATATATTACAAAATGTTTTGTTTTCATGTGTAGTATTGATTTATGAACATAAATGTAAAATGACAGTCACGCTTTTATAACGGCTGCTGGAGAAAAAGTGGAAGTGCAAAAACAAAATAATTGTCCTCTCCTTTTATGAGCTAAAGAGATCGCACCTGGTACTGTTGTTTTTTTTTTTTTTTTTAACTCCAAAGAGTACCTCTTTATTCTAATGGCCACGCCTTCATAAACTATTAAGACAAGAACCAAATGTTGTTTACTATCCTCACACTAACTGTAATTCAGTGTACCGCTGGAGCTGCTTCTCAGTTGTGCTTCTTACTCTGTTGGTAATAGCCAGCTCCCTGATAATAGCTGCTTCCCTGCAGTCTGAGAACTGGGGGCTGGTGGAGGCGTGGAAAGCTACTTGTTCTCAGACTGCAGGGAAGCAGCTATTATCAGGGAGCTGGCTGTTATTAGACGTCAGGAGCAAGCCATGATCCCTGATGTGTGATGCAAAGTACCAGAAGGGAGGGGGTGCAGCTCTAGCATCACTGAATGCCATGAGATTTGGAAACGTAACTATATGGATTTCATCTTTGGGGGCATGGCCATTATAATCATTTATTTCCCTGGATTACCCCTTTTAAGGAGAATTTATCACTCTATTTATACTGCCCAACCCACAGGGAGCACACATTTGGGCCTGGTTCTATAGCTACATAGGTTGTAAAAATGCTTGCACCCATCAAGTTCTACCTTTCTTCATTGCACTATTTCAGCCAGGTATGTTTTACTCTGAAACTCTGCAGTGATTTAAAGAACATCTGGTGTGAGGATCCAGGACAGGGACTATCGAAAGAGTAAAAATATAGGAACTAAGGGATAGGGAAAGATGCTCACACATTCTTAGATAAATCTACCAGTGTGCAGGATTCTAATGGCTGGTATCCATTTTCAATAAAGTGCAAAAGAAGGGATAAATCTGGCACTTGTTCCTCTTGAATACACAATTCTTTGATTTGTGCAGTTTATAAAAACATCCACTGTAGGGGACGCAGCCTCACAAATCCAGATGCGTTTCGGACAAAGGTCCTTGATCCCAAGAGGAACGAGTGCTGGATTTATAATCTTCTTTTTCTCAAAAGAGACAAGACTAGTGTGACTCCAGACTCTTTTCTTTGCACTGATCTAGTTGATTTACAGGTTTCTCCCTATATGTGTACAGACCTAGATCTGTCAGTCACATGGAGCAGGTCAAAGAGAAGATGGCTAGGAGAGGTGAGACTGATCCAGGATCGTTCTTGGCCGGCTTCGGTGAATGAGACGTCTCTTTCTATAAACTATGTTTTCTCTGAAACACCAGAGCATACCAGGACGCAAATCGTGCAGCCAGGCTCTGATTTATGCTGTCTGTCGTTCTGGCAGCATGACTCAAGTGACGGGTAAAGAGACTTTGAGGGAAAGATCTATCTATTACATCCATAGGTTATGGAATTACACTGCTGTTTTTGTACCTCTCATTTATGGAATATCTCTTTAAATCTTTAGTTCATAGAATTTTTTTTTTATTTTTTTTTTTCTCCAATGTTCAGTTACTTGTAGCAATGAAAAAAAAACTCCTGCACTTTTTGTTTCCCTGTCTAGTGTTGAGAGTACAGCTCTGAGATTGATCACAGCTCTGGGAAGTTCGGAGGTCCAGCCACAGTTTACTCGTTTCCTCAGTGATCCCAAAACTGTTCTATCAGCGGAATCGGAGGAGCTGAACCGAGCGCTCATTTTGACTTTGGCAAGAGCCACTCATGTCACTGGTATGTCTCCTTTCTTCAAGAGCTTGAAAGAAGAAAATAACATCATTATTAAGCAACAATGTTAGGAATTCACTCATTATGTTAGCATTTTTTATGTATTAAAAGGGGTTACCACTGATACTGATGACATGAAATCTTGATTTGAATAGAATGGATCTGCAATACATGGCAGTGGCCACTAATCATTATGCTGGAGCAGTGGTGTTATCCTCCATATACTCACTTTCAGCCTCTGCCAGTGCTGCAGACTGATGGGGTATGGGTGTCAGGCCACCGCCATTCTCATGATGACTATGTATTTTACTAATATTGTACTAGTGGAAAAAAATCTTATAATTCTGCATTTTAAACAGTGACAGATTTGTGTAATGAATCACTTTCACTGTATTGTCATTTAGTAAGTGTAATGTTGCATTGTCCTAGTGTCTTTAGATATGAATCAATTATTATGGTAATGATCTGAATGAAATTCAATTTTTTCTAAAATCATAACTAAATAGATTTTTTTCAATTTTTCTTTACTGTTAATTTGCTCAGGTATTTAAATTTCTTTTACAACAAATTGTAAAATTTATTTTCTTTCTGAATTTTGCGAATATTTTTTATTTTTTTTTTTTGTTTCCAAATGTAAAGCTGCTTTTTGTTTTTAGAAATCCCCTGTCACCCAGCTGCATTTTTTTTTTTTTTAAACAGGCTGCTCTTCACTCCCCCCTCAATGGATCCAGTGCTGAGTCTCTACTGCTGCCTCCGGTGTTTGTTATTGCCTGCAGCGCTGACCTCATGTCACCAGCACATAATTAAGCTCCACAGCGGTGCCCAAGATGACGGAATGAGCTGCTGAACTCACTGGCTGCAGCGTTATGCAGCGTTACTGCAGACAATCACTGTCACTAAAAGCAGCAATGATGGACTGAGCACTGGACCTGGTGAAGACGGGAGAAAGTCAGATTTTTTTTCTTTGCTTGTTAAAGGGAACCTGTCAGGTGGTTTATTCCCCTCCAGCTATCATTGTCTGTACCTGCAGCTTCATAGCACTATTGTAATCAACCCTGTCTGAGCTCAGAGTGTAATGTTAGAGGTGAAAAAAAAGCATTTATACACTTAAATTTTCTTATGTGATGAGGCAGTCTACATCTTGGAGACTCTAGTCTATCTGGCAGGATAATAGTTAACATTTCAGCTGAATGTCAGAACATACAGTGAGACCTGATGTGATGTCACAACCATGTGACTCCAATAGGGGGAGCTAAGTCTTCACAGACTATAATGATTTGGCTGGCTTAGCTCTGCCCACTATGGTCATATGATCATTACATCACACAGGTCCTTTAGACCGATATGGTAATAGTTAGACTGTCTGGCAGGTTAATAGTTAACTACCTCCTCCAAGCTGGAGACTGACTGCCTCAGAAAATGTAAGTGTATAAATTCTTTTTTTTCCACCTTTCACATTACACTATGAGCTCAGACAATGATGATTAGAATCTAATATATAATTCACCTAACGCACTTCCGTAAGTTTCGGCGCTACTTCCGTCGTTGTGGCTGTTGCAGGGGCGCGAGCAATGGTCGCGCACCGGCCATTGCGAGTCTCCCGCCCCGGCGACAACCGACGAGAGCCGAGCGCCGTGGCCGAAAATAGAACCAAGGGCCTGGCCATGCACAGCTCTATGTATCTCAATGGAAGTGAGGCGCTATTCTCATTTGTCGCTGTGTGCTGGCGCCGACCAATGAGCTTCGCGCCTCACTTACAGCGCTAAATTTGAAACTCAAAGTCCTCCATGTATCTCAATGGAAGTGAGGCGCTATTCTCATTGGTCAGCGCCAGCACACAGCGACCAATGAGAATAGCGCCTCACTTCCCATTGAGATACATGGAGGACTTTGAGTTTCAAATTTACTCAAAGTCCTCCATGTATCTCAATGGCCAGTGAGGCGCTTCTCTCATTGTACTCATGACAGTAGCAACATTAACCCCTTACATTCCGTTTTATCTGTAATTCTATAAGTGTGTAGTTGTACTGCCACTGCGAAGTTAACCCCTTATATACCATTTATGCCTTAACTCTATACTTTGTAGTCTCTATTACTACTGCCAGTAGGAACATTAACCCCTTATATTCCATTATTGTTATTTCTATTACACAGTGTATAGTTGTAATGACACTGCAAAATTAACCCATTATATACCAGTTCAGCATTAACTGCATATTTGGTAGTGTTTATAACTACTGCCACTGGTACATTAACCCCTTGAACACCATTTTGGATATAATTTACAGCGCTGAGTCTGTTGTGGGAGTGCCTGTGGGACATTAACGCCTTCAATAACATTTTTGATATCATTATAAGTTCCTACTCTGTTATAGTCCTGTTAGTCGGACATTAACTCTTTCTACACTCCACTATATTGCTACCCTCACAGTTCTGCCTACATCGCCTACTTAGTCATATATCTGGTGTTTAAGTCTATTATTTAAATCTCTTAAAAAAATTATTATATACAGATTCTAGACTCCCGATTCTTTAGAATCGGGCTCACAGCTAGTAGTATTATAAAGCTGCAGGTGCAGATAGTGACAGCTGGGGTGGACAAAAACTACCTGACAGGTTCCTTGTAAATCCTGTGCCAGATGCAGTTTGTTTTCAGAAATTTAGATACCCCATTTTAAATTGGGGTTGTTTGTTGTTCGACCTATAAAGTACAGAATTTAAGCAAATATTCAGAATGTTTGCTTGTATAGCAGAGTTTTTTTCTCCTTTCATAATATCTTATTGCTTTGCTAGACTTTTTCACAGGCTCTGAATCGATTCAAGGAACATGGTGCAAGGACATTCTGCAGACCATTATTAGCTTCACTCCACACAACTGGGCTTTGCACACACTCAGCTGTTTTCCTGCTCCACTACAGGTGATCCATTTTTTTTCTCTTTCTATATTGAGCTATAATTATTATTATTTTTATATAGCGCCATTAGGTTCCATGGCGCTTTACATGAGGATGAGGGAGACAAGAGCAAGTACACTAAATCTAGGCGATCAGGACGTACAGGTACAGGAGGGGCAGGGACCCTGTCCACGAGGGCTCACCTGGGTCTCATGGCAGGTTGTAGGCTTGACGGAACAAGTGAGTCTTCAGGTGACATTTGAAGCTACTCAGGGTAGGAGAGTGTCTGATGTGTTCGGGTAGGGAGTTCCAGAGTAAGGCGGATGCCCGGGAGAAGTCCTGGACTCAGTTGTGCGAAGAGGTGATGAGGGGGGAGCAGAGGAGGAGTTCTTGGGAGGAGCGGAGGTTGCGTGAGGGTAGGTATCGGAAGACCAGGTCGGAGATGTATGGTGGGGCCAGGTTGTGTATGGCTTTGTACGCCATGGTTAGTGTTTTGAATTGGGATCTCTTGGAGACGGGGAGCCAGTGAAGGGCTTGGCAGAGGGGGGAGACAGGGGAGTAGCGTGAGGACATATAGATGAGTCGGGCAGCGGTGTTGAGGATAGACTGGGGGGTGTGAGGGAGTTAGCCGGGAGGCCATTGAGAAGGAGGTTGCAGTAGTCAAGGCGGGAGATGATAAGAGCATGGATGAGTGTTTTAGCGGTGTCGTGGGTGAGGAAGGAGCGGATCCGTGAGATGTTCTTGAGCTGGAGCCGGAGGGATGTGGTGAGGGCCTCGATGTGGGTTTGAAGGATAGGGAGGAGTCAAGGATTACCCCAAGGCACTTGGCTTGGGGGACTGGGGAGAGGGCGCAGTCGTTGACGCAGATGGATAGGTTGGGAGGTGGGGTGGAATTTCTTGGGGGAAGACTATGAATTCAGTTTTGTCCATGTTGAGTTTAAGGAAGCGAGCAGAGAAGAAGGATGAGATGGCGGAAAGGCATTGAGGGATTTTCGAGAGTAGGGAGGTGATGTCAGGGCCGGACAGGTAGATTTGGGTGTCGTCGGCGTAGAGGTGGTACTGGAGGCCATGGGACTCGATGAGTTGCCCTAGGCTTAGAGTGTAAATGGAGAAAAGTAGGGGTCCCAGGACCAAACCTTGGGGGACTCCGACAGAAAGGGGGTAGGGTGAGGAGGAGGTGTGGGAGTGGGAGACGCTGAAGGTCCGGTCCGCTAGGTATGAGGAGATCCAGAGAGGGTAAGGTGGGTGATGCCAAGGGATTCCAGGATCCGGAGAAGAAGGGAGTGGTCAACCGTGTCGAATGCGGCAGACAGGTCAAGGAGTAGCAGGATGGAGTAGTGGTGTTTGTTCTTGACGGTCAGTAGGTCGTTGGTGACTTTGGTCAGGGCTGTTTCGGTGGAATGGAGGGGTCGGAAGCCGGACTGTAGGCGGTCGAAGTGGGAGCACGAGGAGAGGTGAGAGGACAGGTCGGAGTGGACGTGTTGTTCAAGTAGCTTAGAGGCGAATGGGAGAAGGGATATGGGGCGATAGTTAGAGACAGAGGTAGGGTCAAGTGAGATTTTTTTAGGATGGGCGTGATTAGGGCGTGTTTGAAGGCCGAGGGAAAGGTACCAGTGCTAAGTGAAAGGTTAAAGAGGTGGGTGAGGGCTGGGATGAAAGTGGAGGCGTGGTTGGGAATGAGGTGGGATGGGAGCGGGTCGTGGGCGCTGGTCGTGAGGTGTGATTTTGACAGGAAGGAGGAGAGTTGGTCTTCAGTTATGGGGGGGAAGTGGTTGATGGAGGAGGAGGGCAGTGTAGGTGGGAAGGGGAGGTGTGGGGATAGTGGACCGAAGCTGCTTCTGATCTTGTCGATCTTCTCCTTTGAAGAAGGTCGCAAAGTCTTCAGCAGAGATGAGGGGAGAAGGGGGAGGAGCAGGTGGGCGAAGTAAGGAGTTGAAAGTTTTGAAGAGCTTTTGGGGTTGCTGGACAGAGAGGTTATAAGGGATGAGAAGAACACTTGCTTTGCGGTAGCGAGTGCCGTCTTGAAGTCAGTGATGGATTGCTTGAACAGAGCAAAGTGCTCGCGGGTGTGAGACTTTTTCCATCTCCTCTCGGCGACTCTGGACGCCTGTCTCAGGTTTTTAGTGAGGGTGATGTGCCAGGGTTGCCTGTTAATGCGTGGAGCATGGAGAGTGAGGGGGGCGGCTAGGTCGAGAGCGTTTGTTATGGTGGTGTTGTATAGGGTGGTGGCATGTCAATGTCGTCAGCGCAGGGTAGGTCGGTGAGAGGGAGGAGTGATTCAGAGAATAAAGGAAGATCAAGATCTTTTAGGTTTCGGCGAGGGTGATCAAGTTTGCGGAGAGGGGGTAGTGTGGCAGGGGAGGAGAGGGCGGAGAAGGTCAAG
The DNA here is from genome assembly GCA_033576535.1 of Allobates femoralis. Lineage (NCBI taxonomy): Eukaryota > Metazoa > Chordata > Amphibia > Anura > Aromobatidae > Allobates > Allobates femoralis. The sequence goes on from JARQOC010000001.1 coordinate 358,753,317, forward strand.
AGATGGTGGTCGGACAGTGTGAGTACCGAGGTTGTGAGGTTAGAGAGGGAGCAAAGGCGGGTAAAGATGAGGTCAAGCGTATGGCCTTGTTCGTGGGTGGGAGAGGAGGACCATTGGGAGAGCCCTAGGGAAGTGGTCAAGGAAAGAAGGTTGGAGGCGGCTGGGCGGGGAGTGTCAGTGGGGATATTGAAGTCGCCCATGATGATGGAGGGGATGTCAGTGGAGAGGAAGTGAAGTAGCCAGGTGGTGAAGTGGTCAAGGAAGGAGGCGGTGGGTCTGGGGGGGCGGTAGATGATGGCTATTTGGAGGTTGCAGGGGGAGAAGATTCGGACTGAGTGGGCTTCGAAGAGGGGACAGTGACGGATGGGGTCTGGGGGATGGGGCTGAAGGTGTAGGAGTTGGACAGCAGTATGCCGACTCCACCGCCGTGTTTGCCAGAGGGACAGGGGGTGTGGGACAGGCTGAGGCCGCCGTCGGATAGTGCAGCAGGGAGGCCGTGTCGGAGGGGGTGAGCCAGGTCTCGGTGAGGCCAAGGAATGACAGTTTCCTGGAGATAAAGAGATCATGGATGTCGGGGAGTTTGTTGCACACTGAGCGGGCATTCCAGAGTGCGCCGGGTAGAGCGGTAGGTGGGGCATGGGTTGGGGGAATGGGTCTGATGTTGGTGGGGTTGCGAGAGCTAGTGGTGGTGAGGTTGCGAGGGTTGGCGGTGGGTCACGGGATGAAGGTTGTTGTGGGGATGTTGCAGGGGGGGGCCAGGATTGGGGGAGATGTCACCGGCAAGGAGGAGGAGTAGGCCGAGGGTTAGCAGGTGGGAGCATGAGAGCTTGCGAGGCGGGCGTGCTTGTTTGGTGATTGAGGATTGAAAGTGAATGAAAAGGTCGGTGAAGTGGGTGAGATGGTTCGGCAGGATGGAGGGTGAGAGCAGTATTTTGTTGCTGGGAGGGGGGATAAGTGGGGGTAGTAGGAAGTGGAGAAGGATGAGAGTGAGGAGTAGCGGGAACATTGCATACGGAGAACAGGGAGTGAGTGTGGCAGCAGGGGTCAGAAGCAGAGTGGGGAAAGTTGTGGTAGTGGGTGAATGGTCATCAGTGGGGAGCGGTCACGGGATGAGGTGATGACCAGGGGATGAGATGTAAGGTGGGGGGTCGGATGGATGGGTCAGATGGGGAAGTTGGGGGATCAGTCGAGGCGGTGGGGTTGACAGAGGCGATTGCCGGGTTGGCTGATGGAGCAGCCGTGGGACAGGTGAGGCATCCAGGGGTCAGTCCGGGGTGGGATGCCACCAAGGTATGAGCTACAGTCCAGGGGAGATGTGGATGGGGATGAGATCTAGCAGTCCTGGACAGGATGGTGGAGCCGAGGACAAGGTGATACAGCCAGTATGGGGAGAAATAGTAGTCAAGAGGAGGTCAGATGGCTGGGGAGGGAGGGTGGACTGATGACTAGTTCCTTACTTGTGGAAGGGATTGCAGGAGTTAATATGAGATGAAGTAGTAAGGGTGGTAGAGATTAGAATGCAAACATTGTGGGGGATTTATATTTCTTTAACTGCCAGTCTTTTCCAGTCATTTCTAGTTATTCTAAGTATTGTACTAGAATGTACTTTGAAAGATGTAGTTTGAAGATACATGATCAGACTAAGTCTAGATCAGATTATGCTTCAGAATATATCTGTAGTGAATAGGTTTCAGTGTTGATTACTGTGGTGGGAGAGTGACTAGTGATGGGGTTACACAGAGGTAATAAACATGGAAGGCTGGAGACTAACTAGTCATGCAACATGATCATGAGGAATGGTAAAGAAGATACTGAAAGGTAATTAATATCAACATATAGATATTAGAAGACAGTATCTAAGCAGTGAGATTTGCAAGCTGGAGAGATGGTGGAAGTTCACAGAGCGTACTGTGGAAGGAAACGGTCGACGATGATGATGATGATGATGATGATGATGATGATATAAATGTCATGATGTCTAGTCTATTTAGTTTGTATTAGATGTACTTTGAAAGATGTAGTTGAAGATACATGGATCAGAAAAGTCTAGATCAATTATGCTTCGAATATATCTGTAGCTGAATAGGTTTCAGTGTTGATTACTGCTGGTGTGGATAAATATTATACATTTTATTTTCTTAGCAGTGATGTATAACATTAAACATGTTCAAAACATAAAGATTGGAGCAAACCTCAATATTCTTCGTCAATTTAATTCCCAGATAAGAGATATTCTTCTCATTCCACTGAAAATCAGTTTCTGATTGTATTGCTTCCAAAACAAAAGGCCCTCCTCTAAATTGAGGTGCAAAACCTTTTTTTTTTTTTTTTTTTTAAATTTATCTTCATATAGTGACTTATTTAAAAATTCTCCTATAATCTCAAGTACTCTCCTAACCGAGTCCAGTAGATTAGTTAATGAGAGCAGGATATCTGCAAACAATGAGATCTTGAACTGTCTGTCATTGACAGGGACGACCCTCACCCCACCATCCATCCTAATCCTCTCTGCCAGAGGTTCAATGAATAAATCGAACATCATTGGGGAGAGAGGACATCCTGCCGTCTGCCATTAGACAAACTAATTTTATTCGATAAAAAAAACATTTGCTATAACTTTCACAGATGAATTGGAATAGAAGTTCTTAATGAGAATGATTACCCTACCTGGGCTGGGTTCACATTGCATATTTTTTCCTGTTCGTGGGATCCTACTTTTTGTAGGACCCCACGGACAGGAAATGACACCACAGGGGGTGACCTGTTCTGTGTCCGGGTCCGTGATTATCACAGATCCGGACACGGCGGGGCACTTTCACTTCCGCAATGTATAATATACATTGCGCAAGTGACATATAGTATAAAAGAAAGAGTTAACAATAAAAAATCAATATTCTCACTTATCCGCGACCACCGCTGCCTCCCAGCATGGTGTGGGTGCTTATAGGACTGCGGTGACGTCACAAGCCAACCAGCTGATCGGACCACAGTTACCACGGCAACTGATGTGACCCGATGATGCTGCCGGGTTGTGACATCACCGCAGGTCCTGTAAGCACAAGGACCTTGCTGGCGGCAGTGGTGGATCCCGAATAGGTGAGAATACTGATTTTTTTTAACTTTCTTTTACTGTATTTCAATTCTGCAATGTAGATTATACATTGCAGAACTGAAAATAGAAGGTTAGGAGCAATTTTAGTGTACTAGGCATGCCACATACGTGGCTCAGTACACTAAAATTGGGTCCGAGGAACGATCAGCTGTTTCCTCGGACCCGTGCTCATAGGCCCCATGTTAAAGGCCATGGATCAGATCGGATTTGGCCTAATTGCCATCCGATTTTGTGGGATCCTATTTCTTTTCTGTGTCCAAAATCGGAGCTGTCCCGATTTTGGGTACAGCAAAAAATTGGACAAAAATCGGATCCCACAAAATCGAATGGCAATTAAAGCCAAATCTGATCTGATCTGACCCCCATAGGATAACATGGGGGCCAAATTGGATCCGTGGCTGTCCGATTTACATCCATCTAGTATTTTATATATTTTCTGCCTATAAAATCTAGGTGCGTCTTAGTCCAAAAAATGCAGTATAATACAGAAATCTTGGTGGATGCCTCCTTTAATAATTTTTTTTTTTTGTTTTTCCTAGGCATTCTTCAAACAAAACAATGTGCCTCAAGAAAGTCGTTTCAACCTCAAGAAAAATGTGGAAGAGGAGTACCGGAAGTGGAAGTCCATGACCAATGAAAATGATATCATATCACATTTCTCCTTGCAAGGCTCCTCACCTCTATTCCTTTGTCTGCTTTGGAAAATGCTTCTAGAGACCGATCAAATCAATCAAATTGGGTACAGGTAATTAAAGTCTAGGTTTGTGTGTATATAAAATCTACAATAATTCAGTGCTCAGCCAATTAATCAGTGCCTAGAGAACAGCAGTAGAGATTTTGTAGGTAAACCATTCCTGAAAATATTTCTAATGCTTTGCTTTGAGTGCTCCTTGGTAATTAAATCAGCTGTACTGACTTAGAAATACATGGCTGTTTTCTCCCAAAAATAGTGCCACACCTGTTCATTGGTTGTATTGCAAGTCAAGCCCCACTGAATGACAGTCACAATGTGGCACTGGAAAAAAGGCATGACCACTTTCCATAAGATAATGCAAGAAAAACGTGACTAATTCACCACATCCATAAAGTAAAATGTTTCGACCTGTTTGTAGGTTTTTCTGATGCCTAGACACTTATACGTGTGTAGGGTTAGCCTATATATAAAAAAAAATATTAAAGGAAATCTGTCAGCAGTTTTTCTTTTAGTTAATCTAAGAGCAGCATTATATAGGGGCAGAGAACCTGATTCCATAATGTGTCACTTAATTTACTGGCTACAGCTATGGGCAGTTTTCTCTGCTGCAGATCTCAATTTTTGAGCTGTGTATAACTTTGTCCACACCACCACTTTATATCTATTGTATGGTGACAGAGCTTCTCATCAGTGCTGGGGAAGCAAGATAATCACTAGAACTAGTTGTCTCATGCCATGTAATCCTCCTGCTCTGTATAACCCCACCACTAATTAGCATCTTTGACACAGTATATTGCAAAATCAGTGGTGTGGGCAGAGTTATACAGATCTAAACAGATCTTCAGGAGAGAAAACAGTGATGTTATTTAAAACTACACTAAGCAGGCCAGTAATTGTCCCATCGGTGGAATCGAGGTCTCTGACCCTACATTGTGCTGCTCTTTTATTTTATAGCAAATACTTGGGGACAAGTTTCTTTTTAACATGACTATATCCTGTACTTGGCCCCATTCCAACAAACTCTGCATATACTGTAATTTGCTATGTCAGAACATGCAGAGCTGCTTCACTTTATGGTCTGCACATACAACAGCTTGTGATCAAGGGGGTTCAAAAGAGAAAGCATATGTCAATTATGGTAAGAGAGTATACAGGTGAAACAGTTGGTGCTCACAGCTGCTTCTTGTTGAGGTAATGGCGGGTTTACACGTTGCGATATCGGCGTCCAATTTCAATGAAAAGTCAGGTGGTTCGATCGTTGGACCCGATATCGTTCCTGCGTTGTATGGTGTGAACGTCCAATACGATGCAGGAACGATGTCAATGCGATATCGGGGATTGAATGAGCGTGCTATTCAATGCCCCGATATTGAAGGGAGATTGAAGCCGGATCGTGCTGTGTAAACGCCAATTACGATGCGATTTGAAACGTCACCCATTCACTCCCATGTTAAAGGATCGTTCCTGGGTTGGGGGGCGTAGACATCGCACGGACGTTCTATTCCGATATCGCAGCGTCTAAACATCCAATGCGATGCGGGAAAAACGTCACTAATTGCGCGCTCCCGCACCATTGAGTTGCGATATCGCAACGATATTGAAGCGTGTAAACCCACCATAACATATTTTACCTTCCTGCGTGTTTGTCACAGCACTTTTCCTGTGTGCTCATCATACATCAAATCGGTGACAAACAAGTTCTGAAGCCCCTGCCGCTCCTATGTCATTGATTTTGTGTATGATAAGCTCAAAGGACTGCAGAGCTACAGAAAACTCACCGGAGTTGCCCTAGTCAGGGTGGTGGTGATACCCCAGGAGGCAGGGCGGCAGTCATAGCTGCTGTCTCATCTGTATTCTTGATTATCATAATTTACTTGTGCTTACCCTTTGTTCGGGAGCTGTGATATGTGGCGACCATGAACGGGGCAGTCCTGCATGGTCGGAAACTGCCATAACTCAGTTCCTAACTGATAAATATTTATTAGATTGAAAGTTATTTTTATTAACATATTTAACACTATAGGTGGGCCGCCTGTACGCTGTCTTTCTTTCTGCTCCCCCCCCCCTGAACCCTTGAGTGGGGGGAAGGGGTTGTACGCACGCTTTGTTTCCAAACCCGGTCTAATTAAGCAATTATGTATGTAGATATCCAACTGTGGAACCTATTATTCCAAGATTAATTGATTAAAATGAACTTTGTTCATGGGACAACTTTTTAAATTGTTGGCCTATAGGCAGAGTTGGAGCCAACGGTTAGGCTGGTTTCACCACTGCAGTTTTTTTTCCTGATCAGGTTCGATCAGGTTTTGTGTTTCAAAACCAGAAGTGACTCCAAAACTCAGAATCACAGGATCTTGTCTTGTTAAAACTGATGCTGATCAGAAAAACCATTAATATAGTTTTTCTCTGCAAGTTCCTCTCTGGTTCCTCTCCTGGGTTTTGGCACCCCAAACCTGATCGAAACCTGATCAGTGAAAAACCGCAGTGTGAAAATAGCCTTATACTACATGTAAAGAACACAAGAAAAGCACAGTGGTTGATCTTTGCATGCACAATATTCCTCAGTAATTTATTTTTTTCCCTTTTCCCCAGAGTTTTGGAGCGAATTGGCGCCAGAGCGCTTGTTGCTCACGTCCGTACTTTTGCAGATTTTCTTGTTTATGAGTTCTCCACCTCAGCAGGCGGTCAACAGCTCAATAAGTGTATTGAGATGCTGAATGACATGGTGTGGAAATACAACATTGTGACATTGGACAGACTGATACTGTGCTTGGTAATGTATTCTGATTTTTCACCTTTCTTGGTTATTGACGAGGGCAGGAAATCAGAGGTATGTTTTCATCACAGGCCATGCGCAGCCATGAAGGAAATGAAGCCCAAGTCTGCTACTTCATAATTCAGCTGCTGCTTCTAAAACCAAATGATTTCAGAAACCGTGTGAGTGACTTCGTTAAGGAGAATTCTCCAGAGCACTGGCTGCAAAATGACTGGCATACCAAACACATGAATTACCATAAGGTAAGGTAAATCGGAAAACTGCAGATGGCTATCATACAGAAATGTGTATCTGTTTCTAGAAACAGCTGATAGCGCTAATCCCATCACAACTAACCAAAAATGGCATCCTTTCTCTGGACTGTTTGTACATGGTCATGTAGTGCTGAAATCTCTGGTAGGCAAACCACCGACTCCTCAATTTCCCTGACTCCGACTCCACGACTCAGACTTGCTCATACATGGCTCATGTTTAAGTGATAAATTTATTGTCGTACAATGTGAACATTAGGCTTTTAATCATTATTATGATACAATAATCATAATATTCCACACATTCTACATGGAACTACTGTTTCCAATTCATTATATATTTTAGGAGTCAGTGTTGGTCCATAGATACTTGAAGATATTACATTTTCATTATTGCATGCCTAGTGTTTAGTGTAGGACATTTATCCTGTAACTGAGGTTTGTATAAACGTCTCCTTGCCTGGCTGAACTGTCACTGTGAGAAATGATCATGTAATTGCTAGGTCCAATAGAAAGATCAGCCCATTGAGCAAAAAGTAAGGGATAAACCACTTCTGTCTTCTCTGAGTCGGCCTTCTGCTAGACTGCAGGACTTTTGAGGCAGTGACATCCAGAGAACTCTATGGACACTCTCTTGTCAGCAAGTATTTTAAGTCTGAAATCAGGAAGGGGTTAATAAGCACATGCTAGGTGTCTGCATGCATCTTGGTGACTTGTGTAAGGCTATGTGCCCACTTAGCCGATCTGCATCTCCTGACAGTAAAGCTGCATTTTTTGCATTTTTGATCCATTTTTCGGTTCATTTTTATTGGTCATCCATGACCGCACCCTATTGAGATAATGATCCGCCCTCCAAGGACAGGGAACATCAGGCTTTAAAAGGGGGACAGTTCATCTCATGTCAGTTGGTTGGTTCCCTGTCCTTGAACGGGGAACCTTAGGAATGGCGGTTCCAGAAGATTGGGCACTACAAGGGTCATACCTGAGCCAAGACAGCAGAGAGGCTGTGCAGCAGTAGAAGATCCCCAGGTTGGCATAGGGTGCGAGTGTGGGGTAGGCCAGATCGGGCCCGGTGAGCTTCAGGCACCAGGGTCGCGGCTCCCGAGTCTGTGGAGTCTTTGGTCCTGCAGGGCTCGACGGCGGCATGTGGCGGATGGCATCCGCCAGGCGTCCGGGGCTGCACTATGTGCCCGGCCACCCAGAAAAGGCGGGTCGGGTGCCGAGTGCGCCGGACTTCCGGGAGCGGGCACATAACGTCATGTGTGGCGGCGCTCGTTGTTTGGCGGCCACCACGCCCGTTGATGCGCACGTCAGGGGTTGGCCCCAATGACGAGTGCTCCAGCCATGTGATGTACCCGCAATACTCAGATCAGGTGTCAATCTTTCAATTATAGTTTTTCTCTACAAGTTCCTCTCTGGGTTTGGGCACACAAACTGGATGGAACCTGATCAGAAAAAAACTGCAGTGTGAAGCCAGCCATAGACTTTTCTGGTATCTCACAAATTGATCAGTTTTTTGTTCAGTAGTGCAGCCAAAGAAACGGATCAAAAACGCAGCGGGGGCATATAGCTTAGCAGGCTTCAGTCATTGATATTAGCAGAGAAAATATTTGTTTTTAAAAATGAAGAAATTAATTTCTAAGATTGATGCATATAAATAAGTGCCTAACATTCATCTTCACATTTTCAGATTACTAATTTTTCAAGCTGATGGATGATATATTTTTTTTTTTCTTTTTTTTCAGAAATACCCAGAAAAACTTTATTTTGAAGGCTTGGCAGAACAAGTAAATCCACCTGTGCAGATCCAGCCACAATATCTTCCAATCTACTTTGGAAATGTGTGCCTTCGCTTCTTGCCAGTGTTCGACATTGTAATCCACCGGTTTTTAGAGCTGCTTCCAGTCTCAAAGTCCTTGGAAACACTGCTTGATCACCTTGGAGGCCTGTACAAGTTCCATGGTTAGTCTGTTAGAATTGTATTATTTTTCCATTACTGTATAAGCCTCAGTTCACACAAGTATATCAAGGTCCATTCGAATGTACTTGTAAAGTAAACACTTCTGTCTCATGAGAAAACATTGTCAGATGGGACCCTATTGGTTAAATAGTGATCTGTTTAGTTCCCTTTAAGTGTCCGCTATGTTAACTGAAAAATTTAGTATGTGATGTGATGTTGCGTGAACCTAGTCTGACCTTATGCTATGTAAGTTAAAATGGTATTCTCAAGTTTGGAAACTTCTGACAGTGCTGATGAGCGGAGGATAACTGATGGAAGGATTTGTAATTAGTGATGGTTAAACCTGCTGATGTTAGAGTTCAGCCTACCCAACCAGATCTTTTTTTTTAAAGTTTGAAGTTTGTGGCCAAACGTGACTCTAACTTGAGTCTGAACCCCGAACTCTGACTTTAAATTTATGACATGAGGGTCTGGGGGTTGTAAAAGAAAGAAGATTGTGATTGAACATGAGCGTTATACTTACCGGCGTCCAGCCACTTGTACTTCCGGGGCTGCTCGTTAACTTTCTGGGTATTCAATGCTGACGGACGCAACAGCCAATCACAGATGCTGTCAGAGAGTGGGTGTCTGTGATTGACTGTTGGCGTAACCTGCAAACAGCCCATACGTTAAGCATCTACCGAGCAAGTTGACGCAGGAAAGAGGTCAGGGCTCTGCCGCATCGATGGTACTGAACTCAGGTGAACGTCTGATTTGAAGTGCACTTTCCAGTATCGCAGCCCACAGCGGGATCCGAAACTCACTAGTTTCGGACCTGCTGTGAATTGGGAGAATTCACCTCAGGTCAGAGAGCCGCGTCGCTCTGTCTAACTTCAGGTGACCCAACCTGTTCACTGCCACAGCCATAACTCATTCCGTTTCGGGTCACGGTAAGAACGGACATCACAGAAGGTCATGGATGGGTATGTGGGAGTAATTAAAGATGGAGTCAAAATGTTTTTTTGTTGTAATAAATAATATACAACACAAAGCGAAAAATATTTTTAACATTTACTTGCAGGTTCTTAATGGCTGGGTCCAAGATTGGCCCGACATTAGAAACCTCGGGAATAGTGCAAGCTGACAAAATTTAGCTGGCATTAACCCCTTTATTAACCAGTTTGCCACCGGAACCAGGGAAACTGGAAGAGTCAGATAAAGCACCAGAAAATGCTGTTTCTATGAATGTGGCAGCTGCGGGCTGCAATTTGAAGTGTGGTGGGGGGGAAAATCAGAAGGTGTGGGCCTCCCTACGCTGAGGATTCCAGCCCCCAGCTGCCTAGTTGTATCTTGCTTTAAAACAAAAATACAGCAAGGCGCCAAGTCGTTTTTTTTTTTTTTCCTTCATTATTTCATTAAATAATTTTTTTAAAAAAAGGGCTTTCCTATATTTTTGGTTTCCAGCTGGGTAAAACTAGGCAGTTGAGGGTAGGAGACAGCCCATATCTGCCTGCTGTACCTGGCTGGCATCCAAAAATACAGCTGAGCTCTACATCGTTTTTTTTCAAAGTACAAACACAAAAAAGAAAAAAGTTAATGCTCATACGCTAATACCACTACATTCCTGAAACAATAATGCTATCCTGCACACTCACTAAACACTGTACTGCAGTGCACCTACACCGTACCGAAAATGGTAGTATTTTATTTTCCTGGTCTGGTGACATCACATCCTGCCTTTTGGTGACAAAAAAAATAAGCACCAAAACTGTAATGTAGATTTTTGCCTCGGTTTTAATGCTGTGTTAGGTGAAATTTTGACACATAGGTGCATGGATTGTGTCCAATGTGTTCATCTCCTGGCAAAAAAAAGTACGAAAACCACGACTGTTGAGTCCTTTTGATAAAATGTATGCTTTGAAATAATTAAGAAAAAAAAAACATGGGGCTTATCCATATTTTTTTTTTTTTATGCCAGCCAGTTATAACGGGCAGGTACAATCTACCCCCTTCCCTAGCTGCTTAGTTTTACCTGGCTGGAAACCAAAAATATAGGGAATGTGAGGCTTCACCATATTTTTTTTCTTATTCGCTCCATTGGGAGACCCAGACAATTGGGTGTATAGCTTCCGCCTCCGGAGGACACACAAAGTGCTACACTTAAAACAAAAAGTGTAGCCCCTCCCATACTGCCTATACACCCCCTTCAGGAGAAATCCCATCAGTTCTTAGCTTTGTGTTGAAGGAGGAACACACTGCACTCATCCACTCTCACTTTTAGTCAGACACACTCTCCTTGGAGAGTGACGGATGGAAGAAAAGTGGGCTCTTGTGGACCCCCGGCGTGTCTCCTTCCCCACCCTCGGGCAGGGGCGGTTGAGGTACCTATTGTTGGTACAACGGGCTGGAGCACTCATGCCGTTCTCCTTCGCCATCCCTTAGGGGCTCTGGGGAAGTGGGAGTCATCACGGGCTTCCATACACTCTGGAGCCCTAACGCCATCCACAGCCCCTGGTGGACCTACTGGCCGGAGTTGCATTACCCCCAGGGACCGGGCCCTGCACCAAATGAGTTACTCTGTATCTGTGTACTGCTGCAGCCCGGGCTCTGATCCATCCACATGTTGTGAGGTGCTCTGAGGGTGATTACATTGTGGGGCATACCGGCATACTGCTAATCAGTCAGCCCAGTCACTGCCGTGCAGCGGGCATACCGGTTTATCCGGCTCTCCGCATTTACCCGCAGCGGCGCTCCGGGCGGCCATTAAAATTTAGTCCCCGGCTTGGCCGCGGCCTACTTCACACACTGCGGCTGCGCAGTGAGGCCGGCGGGATCGTCCGCCATTTCAGGGAGACACGAGACCCTGGGCACTCCCATCACTGCAGGAGGACCGCCCCCCGGTCTGTGTATTCTGTCCTCCAGATTCCCGCGTTTGCATAGTACGTCACTCTTTCAGCTCCGGCGGCCATTTTAGTCCATTCTGCCGGTGGCTACCTATGAAGCACCTGAGATTCTGCTGCTTCAGGGGGAGAGCGCGGTATCTGGAGGACACACAAACCGCTCATAGCGGCCGGTAAGCCACTCCGGTACTCCTGGTTGTGGACTTCTTCGCCTGTTTTTTCTCTGGTGAGATTCCTCTTGGAGGATGTCTTCCACCAGGAGCAAAGCCCCGAAGGTGCAGACATTTGATTCCTCTTGCACTGCCTGCAAGATTATGCTGCCTGCTGGATCTGTCTTTCCTCACTGCTCTGCCTGCACTACACATGAGACACTGGCTGAGGTAGAACTCAGGGCATCTCCCAGCTCTGCTGCTGTGGAGCCTTCCACCGTCCCAGAGGACTTGGCAATGCCACCTCCCTGGACAGCGGCTTTCACTAAGTCCTTCTCGGACTCCTTCGCCCAGTCTATGACCGCTTTGACCAGGGTACTGCAGGAGACCTTGCTGGCCAGTCAGCGGGGAAGTGCACAGGACATTCCTGAGGTGGCTATCTTGACATCTCAGGCCACCGCCCACAAGGCTACAGCGCAACAGGTGTGTCAGACGGCAACTTGGTCCAGCCTACACACCTTCACGAAGCATTATCAAGTTCATGCGTACGCTTCTGCAGACGCTAGTGTGGGCAGACGGATCCTTCAGGCGGCGGTTGCTCACCTATGATAGGAGCTGCCACGTTTAGGGTCTTTTCCCACCCAGGGATCGCTTTTGGACATCCCAATTGTCTGGGTCTCCCAATGGAGCGAATAAGAAAAAGAGAATTTTGTTTACTTACCGTAAATTCTTTTTCTTCTAGCTCCTAATTGGGAGATCCAGCACCCACCCTGTTGCCTTTTGGGCTTTATTTGCTGTTCAGTGGCTGGTGTTAGACATGTCGCTTATGTTCATCGGTTGGCCGATACGTTCTGGCCGGACCTACCGTTTTTTTGGTGTGGGTTTCTCTCCTCCTTCCTGCTTGTGCACCGAACTGATGGGATTTCTCCTGAAGGAGGTGTATAGGCAGTATGGGAGGGGCTACACTTTTTGTTTTAAGTGTAGTACTTTGTGTATCCTCCAGAGGCGGAAGCTATACACCCAATTGTCTGGGTCTCCCAATTAGGAGCTAGAAGAAAAAGAATTTACGGTAAGTAAACAAAATTCTCTTTTTTTCAGCCAGGTACAACTAGGCGTGGGGGCTGAAATTCTCAGCGTAGGGTTGCCCAGGCGTTATTTGTCCCCTCTTCCTCCTCCCACTCCCATCCCACGCTGTGAATAGCAGCCCACAGCTGCCCCAGAAAATGGCACATTCATAGAAGTGCCATTTTCTGTCACTTTACCTGACTCTTCCAGTTGCCGTGTTGCCGGTGGCAGACTTGGTAGTAAAAGGGTTAATGCCGGCTTTGTATTAGCAGCTGGCACTAAGCCCGAGGTTTCTAATGTCAGGCCAGTGTTGGATCCCGGCCATAAGGAACCTCCTAAGTAAATGTTAAATGGTACACAACACACTGAGAAAAATATTTTTATTACAGCAAAAAACACAGATATTTCAACTCCATCTTTATTACTTCAACATACCCTTCCACGATCCTCTGCGATGTCTGTTCCTGCCGAGACCTGAAACTGAATAAGTTTCAGCTGTGACAGTGGAATGGGGTCGCGTCATAGACTGGGTCAACACGACGTGGCTCTTTGACCTGAGGTGAAATTAATCGATCTGAGGTGTGACACGGGAAAATTTACCTCAGGTCAGAGAAACCACTATAGATGGTAGAATGTATGGGCTGTTTCCAGGTTACTCCAAAAGGCAATCCTAGACTCCCACGATCTGTGACAGCATCTGTAATTTGTTGTTCCACCTTCAGCAGTGAATACCCAAGAAGTTAATGACGGCCCCGGAAGTACAAGTGGGTTGATGTCGGTAAGTAGCACGCTTATGTTTGATCACTTTTTAATTAATTTTTTTTTATTTACAGCTACCAAACCCGAACTATAACACAGACTTCTCAGGGAAGGTATTCGGTACAGACCCAGAACTTTACAGTTCAGATTTGCCCATCACTATTTGCAATGTGACATAGCTAAGCCCAGCTGCTGCCCCTCCCACACACTGACTCATGCAGGAGGTTAAGCTGGAAGATTAGTGCTGTATACTTAAATCTCAAACACTGTGAAATCAGCTCTAAACTATGGTGGGGCATGTTTTTCTTTGCTTTGCGTTTTGCCTGCTTGCAACATAGCAATGTGATACAGGGGAAGAAATTGATATCCCCAATGAAAACTGTGATAACACTCACTTGGTGTTAAAGGGGTTGTCCGGGCTAATTCTATCATTTTTACGTGTATCTAGGCTGCAAAGTTTTGACAGTTGTAATTTACACCCTGTCAACATTTTGCAGCGTTACTGAGATATCACTATATTGCATCTACAGGAGACCGACCAGAGGGTGTGTTTGTTTTGGAGCTTGGGGGCAAACTCCATAACTTGCCGTTTACGCCCAGTCTCCCACAAACACGCCTCTGACTAGTACAGGCACCTCCCCCCAGACTTCAGCCTCCTATAGGCCGGCCCCCCCGTCTTCTTTATGATCACCATTGCACACAGCGGTACCTGTGCTGATCTCTGTGTAACCTCATCCACACCAAAGCTTTCTGTGTACAATGTATACTGAGTGAGAACTGCTCATCCAGTACTAAGGACATGGTTATACTAGGAGGCACAAGGTCGGTTTTCTCCTTCGCCTCATTGGGGGACACAGACCGTGGGTGTTATGCTGCTGTCCACTAGGAGGCGACACTAGGCAGAATCTGCAAAAGAGTAAGTGGCTCCTCCTCTGCAGTATACACCCCTGGAGCAGGCATTGCCTCACCAGTTTTTGCTTAGTGTCGTAGGAGGCACACGACCATTTTTACTCTAGGTTTTTTCTCATCTTTTTTTCTTCCAATGAAGAAAAGTGGGTCCAGCGTTGCCCCCGGCATGCTCCTTCCTCGGCCACCCACTGTTGGGGCGCTGGGTTGAGGTTGAGAATCCTTACATATGCCGTACTCCTTTCTCGGCCTCCCACTGTTGGGTTGCTGGGTTAAAGTTGAGACAGCCCAGCATAACATCCACCTTCCTCACTCCCTCGGAGTCCTGAGTTGAAGCCAGAGCTGGACTACCTGCCAGATGACGTCCCCCTAATCACCCTCTGGGTGCTTAGGCTGAGACAACACGTATCAGCAGCACATGCTGCATTCTGGGCTGGGACTCTAGATAGATGCCTGCAGGCCTCAGTCCCACTGCGTGCTCCTGATGGGCACATGCTACAGCACGGCACATGGAGCCTTCAGCCCCGCTGAGTGCTCCTGAGGCACATGGAGCCTCAGCCCTGCTGCGTGCTCCTGTGGGGCACTCGCTACAGCACGGCACATGGAGCCTTCAGCCCCGCTGCGTGCTCCTGAGGCACATGGATCCTCAGCCATTCTGCGTGATCCTGAGGGGCACATACTTCCAGCAAGCTCTAGCACCAACACTGCAACACTCCCCAGGAGCCCAGCCCTGCTGTGTGCTCCTAATGGGGCCAGGGGGCACCTTGCAGGTAGCAGACCTTCTGTTCCCCTGCATACAGCTGTCACCCATTTACTGCAGCCGGACTTCCAGGACACCCAGTCCCTGGGTTGTTCTGATGGGGCCACCACTGCACTGGCGCCTGAAGGGCCGGGGACACCAGGCTGCCAGCAGTAACAGGAGCACAGTCTACCTGTGCTCCTGCATGTTACCTGCGCCAGCTCTGCAGATGGTTTCAGGAGCCCCAGTCCTGGGTGCTCCTGCCGAGGCCACCTCTGTGCCACCGCTACTATGCCCCGGAGGTCTGGCGGGGTCCGGGTCCGGTTCGGGCCCGTTCCGGCTTCCCCCTTGGGACCTCCACGCCGGCCTGGAGCTATTTTCGGCCCCAATTTCGACTTTAGCCCGCTGCTTCGGCCTAGCGCGAAGCCGCCGCCCCTTCCTCCGCCCCCAGCCCACCCCCTGGATGACGATAATGGTGCGGCCAGCGTCATAGCAGGGGCGGACCGGAGCTGCAGGGGAATATTTTTTTTCGCAGAGCTTCGCGCTCTTTCAAGGTTCTTCCCCCCTCCTTCCCACATAAACAAACAAGCAGCTCTCACAGGATAGCCTGTAGCAGTGTTAAAGCAGGGCCAAGGGTGCCTGCCAGGTTGTAAAGTGCAGACTGTTTCTGCATCTGTCCTCTTGTCCCTGCCACAATGCACTTCCATTCCTCCCATGGGTCACAAACAATGTGGGGGTACAGTACCAGCTGGACTGTATACTGGCCCACAGAAACCCTCCTCTGTATACTTTACACAAGAGTTGAGGGAAACATAGGGAGTCAATGCCCAAATCTGGACCCAGCCATTATATAGGAGGCAGCACGGCTTTAGCCGTATGGGGCTCACATGGTCTTGGATGGTACAGTCAGCACAGCTTCGCTGTGCGGCGGTCTCCAATAGCAACAGCAGAGCACCTGCAGGGCTATATATCCTACTGCAACTTGTCCTCTGTACACCTGCAATACAAAGGGCAGTGCAAACATGTTAGCTTGTCCAGCATTACCCTATAATAACGTTCCTGATTCCTAGAGCTACATATGTAGAGTCCCTCTGCCAGCGCACGGGCCACTGCACGTTTTGTTTATTTCATACTACCGATCCAGGTACCTGTTGGTACGCCTAGCCAACCTTATGACTTTGCATAGGGGTTGCTAGGTTAAGGTAAGACGCCAACTGGCCCTTACCTCGGTCTCCCACCTTTGAGAGAGGTCAGTTGATATTCAGGCGTCTCAGCTACTCTTTCAACGTACCTCTTCCCGGGCCCCCACGCAGCGGGGACAACTGGATTGTGGTGGACCTTCCACGAGTTTACCTGACAGGTTCTTCCGTGGCCCCCCCCATCCCCCACTCTGGGACAGCTCAGTTGAAGTTGCTACGACCCAAAAATTGCCCGACAAATGTCAGGTGTCCCAAGACTGTTCGCTACCCCTCTCTAGACCCCACATTTGGAGTTCTGGATGGCAGTGAGGACAGCCAAGTCTCACAAGACACGGATTTAAATACAGTGTTCCGCAGCTTCACGGGTAATTCAACTAAGGGTCTCCGGAACCTACGACCTATAGCATATCCTCAACTCCCCATGGTTGGGGCGCTGGGTTGTAGCCGAGATTGCTATATGCCATACCCTTCCTTGACTCTCCATTGCTGGGGACTTGGGTTGAAGTTGTGATTTCTCGACGCCTCCCCTGCCTCCCTCCCCAGGCTACAAAACCAGAGCTCTGGGTCGCAAGAGTGGACCACAAGACCAGCTGCCAATCTCCTCACCACACCTATAATAGGTACTTGGGATGAGATTACACGCGCAAACAATCTGCACAGCCCGCTCTGAAGCAGAGCCTCACAGATCCCCAACTGCATTAATCCAATGCATGGGCCCTCCGGTCCCCTGTATGACCGTGGTCCGTCCCTTCTTCCACGCAGTCCGTCCCTTCTCGACTCAGGAGTCAAAAGAGAATTCTGTGAGGCCAGAAGATCATTAATACAAAGTTTTCCCTAGCCTGAAGTTGTCAAAGAGGTCTCCCATATCTGGACGACGTATTAATCAATGCATGACTTTCAGGGACTGCGTACACAGTGTCACCTTCACTTTGCATGCTAAGAAGACTCGGTTAGCGGATCGACTGCCACAAGTCTACCCCAATTCCAAGGCCACTCCAGGAGTCCCAGCTCTGCTGTGTACTCATGACGGCCATATGCTGCACCATCACATATGAAGTCTCATTGGACACACAGCATCGGATGAAAACAGCGGCCTTTAGCCGCAACACATCCACCGCTCTAGTCAATTTCCCCCAGACAGGGCACGGATTCTTCGTCTAGGAATCCGCAGTCTCCTTCAGCGGTCTCCTGAGTCCTTCACAACTGCCATGAGAGTCCTAGACAAGATAGTGGCAGCGTGGGAGGCAGTTCCATTGGCTCAGCTGCATCTCCGTCTTTTTTGCATTTATCCATGTTTCGGCTTGGCATGAGAACAGGATGTGGTTCGATGTACCCCCGTCACAATGCACACTACATGCCCAGATCTGAAGATGCCTCTCATTCTACGAAGATTCGGGCAATATTTCTAGTACTGAAATCAGTCGGTCACCTTCTGGCATTCGGACATGTCAGGATACAGTCAGACAATGCCACAGCCGTGGCATACGTTAACTACTTGGGTGGAACCCACAGTCTCCAAGCAATGACAGACGTTCGCCACATCCTTCACTTGGGGAATCCTTGAACACTGTATTGCCAGCTGTTCTCATACCTGGTGTTCACATCTGGGAAGCGGTTTTTTGTTTTTTTCCTAACCCGACAAGGGATGGACTTGGGGAAACGGTCCCTTCATCCACAGTCCTCCATCAAGGCTGCCAGCGCCAGGAAACCACAAATGTGTGACGCGACGGAATCACGCCTCAATGCCAAGGTTCCAATCTTCTTGGCCAGGTCCCAGGACCCACAGTCAATAGGACAGACGCACTAGTCCAAGATTGGACCTGTATCCACCTCCCCTATATTCTTTCCCCACTACCAGGTTAGTGCGGGATATCAAACAAGAATATCGCCAGATCATCCTTGTGGTCTCAGACTGGCCCAGCTGCACTTGGTACGCAGATTTCGTCCACATCATGGCAGCAGTACCAGGACGACTAACAGACAGTCCAGACCTGCTCTCTCTCGGCCAGTTCTCCCTCAGGATTCCTCAACTCTGAAATTAATGGCCTGGCCCTTGAGACCTGGCACATAACCCAAGGTTTTTTTTCCCAGGATATTGTAGCGACCATAGTCACAGCAAATAAACCAGCCTTATCAACTATATACCATCACACGTGTAATCGTTTTTTTTTTTTTTGTTTTTTTTTTATAGGCCTATGGCACCTCTAGAGGTCATTCCCCTTGCCCCTATTTCATACCAAGACCTCTCGGTTGCTTCCGGTTAGACCTAGACTCAGGTCTGTCCTTAGGGTCTCTCACATAGCAAGTTTCAGCCTGTTAACCCTTCTTACACAAGTGGAGACCTGAACTTCGTCCTCATGGCCCTACAAGACCGCCTTTTGAGCTTCTATAGGATATTACCCTTAGTATTTTCATCTAAACAGTGGTATGTTTGGGTGGAAAAATTATTTTCTTTGCGGAGGTATCTGTGTTTGCAGCGTTATTTTAGGTAGACCATCTTTTCTGGGTTTCCATCTGGGCAAGATTGCCCTGCGGCTCGTTCCATCCTTCTGCTACAGGCGGTATACTCTTCTCACCTAAATGTATACATCTCTCTGCCATCGCTTCGCCCGACTCCAGTCCATCCGGTCGCGAAGGACCTACATATGCAGGGCCTTGTCGGGGCCCTGCGCATCTAGGTATCCAAGACAATGCCCTTCGAAGAGGTCAGATTCTCTTTCTTCCTTCTTCCAGAGGACAGAGAGAAATTTTGTCAGCCTCTAAGGCTCCTCTACCAAGGTGGATCCGTCTAACCATCTAAGATGCTTATACCGTCGAAAGCTCATCCCTTCCAGCAGCATCACAGCACATTCTTACTCGGCCGTGGTGGCCTCTTGGGCCGTTCGGCACCAGGTGTCAGTGCAACAAGTGTATAGGCAGCCAAACTATCAGCCTACGCACAAACTTAAGCCTTTTCAGTGCTTGCACTCGGTTCTCAGCCAAACGCAAGTCTGGGTAGACGTTCCCTCCAGGCGGTCAGCAGACCGCCTCTCTGTGCATAGTCTTCACTAACTATGCTCAGTGTTATTAATTCCATTGTTTTTCCCCACCCAGGGACTGCTTTAGGACTCCCACGGTCTGTGTCCCCCAATGAGGCGAAGGAGAAAAGGAGATTTTTGTGTACTCACCGTAAAATCCTTTTCTCTTAGCCTCTAATTGGGGGACACAGCACCCACCCTTATTTCCTTGTGGGCCTTTTTTTCTGCAGTTCACACATTGCTTTTTCAGCTGTTACAGGGTTAACATGTTTATAATGTTTGCCTATTATCACTCTGTGAACTGTTTAAACTTGTGCCTGTTTGATTACAGGCCTTGTAGTACTATAAACCTGTTTTAGTTACAGGCCTTGTTATACGATTATTGCTCCGTTAACTCTTAACTGTTTACACATGTGCCTGTTTTTTTACAGGCCTTGTTTACACTGTTATTACCTTGTTAGTTTATCTGTTTACACAGGTTGCCTGTGTGGTTACAGGCCATGTTTTACTGTTTTTATCTGTTAACTCTCCTACTGCTTTGGCACAAAACTGGTGAGGCAATGCCTGCTCCAGGGTGTATACTGCAGAGGAGGAGCCACTTAACTCTTTTGCAGATTCTGCCTAGTGTCGCCTCCTAGTGGACAGCAGCATAACCCCACGGTCTGTGTCCCCCAATTATAGGCTAAGAGAAAAGGATTTTATGGTGAGTACACAAAAATCTCCTTTTCCTGTAGTAATAATTGGTGATAAAACTTTGTATTTAAGTAGCAAAACGCAGCACAAATTTATTCAGATGCTTTTCAACATTGGAAGCCTTACATGCATGGCAAATTCTACTGACAGTTCCTTTAAATGAGTTCTGTGACCATGGAAATGTCTTTGCTTTGTTACAGCTCCTCTTTCATGTAGCAGTGTAGTTTTTCACAAAATCCTAGACAATATTTGAAAATAAGACTCTAAAGATGCAGTAACATGTACATGTAGAATGTGAAATAAATACCTGACCAGTACTATCAATCCATCTTAGATCGACCGGTTACCTACTTATACAACACCCTCCATTACTACGAGATGCACCTGCGTGATCGTACTAATTTGAAACGCAAGTTGGTGCACTCCATCATTGGCTCCCTGAAGGACAACCGACCCTAGGCTGGTGCCTAAGTGAAATCTACCTGAAGTGTGGTATGAATGCCAGGGAGGACAATCCTTGGATCCCTGACGACACATACTACTGCAAGTTGATTGGCCGATTGGTTGACAATATCCTTTTTGGTTAAAGTGTAACCAGCGTTTAAATTTTTTTTAATAATAATGTAGAGCTAGTGATTTTAATAAACTTTCTAGTATCCTTCATTAGAAAATGTGTTAGTTGCCATTCATAAACCTTCCACAAGGTGTCCCCACTATGCTGTGTGTGAAGCAGACATATGTTCATTCTCACTCAGTTCCATCTTCACAGTGAATACAGAGCATGTAACCATATAAAGGGTGGGGGCGTGGCCTACACTGCTCACTGTAGCTTATAAGCAAAAATGTATCAGATTAGCACAGGCTACAGCACAGTTGCTAAGCAACATCATAAGATCAGGATCAGCGCAAACTCCTCAAACAGCTTAGGCTGGTTTCACACTGCAGTTTTCTCCCTGATCAGGTTCCATCAGGTTTGTGTGCCAAAACCAGGAGAGGAACTTGCAAGAGAAAAACTATAATTGAAAGATTGACACCTGTGTTCTGGGTTTTGGAGACACTCCTGGTTTTGGCACACAAACCTGATCGAACTTGATCAGGAAAAAACTGCAGTGTGAAGCCAGCCTCACAATCTCTGTTAACCCCTTGTCTGCTGGCCTTCACACAGCTCATTGTCAGCCTGCTCTCAGAAGTTGTGAAAATACATACTGCACTGCTCCCTATCAACTGCTGGCCATGCCAATACAGCCATAAAATGCTGTTTTTAAAAGAGCAAAATGTGAGAAAATAAGTCGTATGGCACAAAGAAGCATTAAAGGGATCCTGTCACCTCCAAAAAGCCACCTAAGCTACAAAAACATGTCCCTGCAGCATCCTATCGCTATTCTCACACTCTTTTGTCTCCTAAAAGCATCCTGTCAAAGTAGATAAAAACGATTTTATACTCACTCATTAGGCTTATATAATGGCTATGTTTTTAGCCTTAGGCGTTTGTTTTGCAGGCTCCAGGATCCACCCTCCCTTGGCTCTTGCTTGTGCAGGCTTGCCCTCCCCCCTCGTCACTCATAGAATGCAAACATTATCCTGCCTTCGAGCTCCACATCACAGCAGCACAGACAGGGCTGAATCCTGGAGCCTGCAAACAGCCAAAGGCCGTTGATTAGTCCCCTATTTCATTATCGTCCTATGAATAAGATCAAAGTGTTTATTCAACTTTGAAAAGCATTTAGTACAGAGAGGATGGTTTATTCTAATAGGAAGGTGCAAGAGACATGTATGAAGGTTAGGTGGTTCTAAGAGGTGACCGGTCCTTTAACTTGGGCTGCTAGGTGACCATATAACCAGTGGGCATTTTTATTTTCATTTTTTTTTGCAATGAAATGACATTTACACTTTGCTGTTTTTTTTCATCCGTTGTATTTATCTATTTAAAGAACTTGACCCCCTCCAAATCACCATCACCCTATGAATACCTATCCTGCACCCTCAGAATCCTTTTCTACGGTCCTTTTGTGTTACAAAATGAGTGGGTAACATTGACACAAAGACCATTACCACACTTACAATTCCTGTCGACTTCTCTCCCGAATAATCTGCACAGGGCGTTGCCCTGTGTATCCTAAGCCCACCTGAGCCGCTCATTATCACCCCCGATGCCTGGATAATAAACCTATCCTCCTCGCCCTGCTGTATGGGCGTAATAGCCGGTGTGAGGCTATTTGCGTCACATCCGGTCATGGTGACGTCGGTACACCCTGTAGGTGTACCTCCGACCTCACCATGCGCATGCGCGGCTTTTGCTTTACACCTAAATATATATTAATCAGACATGAGACTCTGAGGCTGGATTATATACATTACATAGGATACAGTGGGGCTTGCAGTATGCACAGCACAGGAGACATGGGGGTTGCAGTATGCACAGCACAGGAGACATGGGGGCTGCAATTTGTTTTTGAAAACAATTCCTTAGTAGAGAACTCCTATTGTACACAGATTAGCTTCTCCTTAACTCGCTTCCATTACCGATGGCTGGAAAATCTCCGGGACCTTTTCCAAATTGTGACTGGAGATTCAATGAGTTCCCGAATCCAGCTGCCCATGCGCTTCACGTGACTTGTGTTGAGCTGATGGCCTTGGCCGTGCCGGGGAAGGAAGTTGGCAATGCTCTTCTTAATGTTGTTTTAAAGAGGTATATTTAACCATATTTACTATTACTACTGTATTTAACCATTGGTATCATTGGTGTATAACTAACAGAAGCAGCTATTGTGGGTTTCAGCATCTAATAATCTCATTTGTACATGCATGTGATCATATTTTGAAGCATAGAAGACCTTGTAGATCTTTAATTCCCCAAAAATACAGCTGTAACTCATAGAATTATGCCTCTTTATGAGGTCACTGTCTTAACTATCCTTGGCTGGAGTTGACAAGATGTAGGTAACCAATTCTAAACCACGGAGTCTGTCTAAAATGATTACATTACTCAATATATGTCATAAAGGTACCGTCACACGCGGCAATTTTGCTAGCAATTTCACTGGCAATTTGCTGGTTGCAGGGAAATCATGGACACATTGTTCCATTTGTACACGGCAACAAAATAGAACAATGTGTCCATAATTTCACTACAACCAGCAAATTGCCTGTGAAATTGCTAGCAAAATTGCTGTGTGTGACGGTACCTTTACACTCACAACTAATTGCCAAAAGTGTCCACCACTTAGGAATGGTGAAAAAAAAAAAAAAAAACTTACAAGAAAGGAGGACAGTATAACCATTGTTTTAATTTTTAGTTCCTAATTCAATTGTGCTCATGAAAATAAGCATCTTTGTGTTACATCTTAGGCTGCTTTCACATCAGCGGTTTTTTTAAATCGCGGCAGATGCGGTGAAAAAACCGCATCTGCCGCGATTACCGCATAACCGCTGCACTTGCGGCACAGTTGCGGCAAGCCCCATGCAATGTCTATGGGGCTTGCGGTAAGTGTGCGGTTTCAGCACTTGCAGCAGGTGCGGCCGCGAAAAAACCCGCGGTCAGCCGCGGTTTTTTTGCGGCCGCACCTGCCGCAAATGCCTATACCGCACTTGCCGCACCTGCCGCAAGCCCGCATAGACATTCTATGGGGCTTGCCGCAAGTGCAGCGGTTATGCGGTAATCGCGGCATATGCGTTTTTTTCACCGCATCTGCCGCGATTTAAAAAAAACCGCTGATGTGAAAGCAGCCTTAGACAAATTAGTCAGGAAAGCAAAAGGGTGGACGGTGTATACGGACCTGCGCTGCAAGGACCAAAGGATCAGATGGTGTTCATCATTATTATTTTTATTTCCGACGCATTTCGGAGTTAGTCCCAACTTCTTCCTCAGGGAATAGTGACTACTCCCAAACGCGTCGGAAATAAAAATTATAATGATGAACACCATCTGATCCTGTGGTCCTTGCAGCGCAGGTCTGTATACACCGTCCACCCTTTTGCTTTCCTGACTACGTTGATCGTTGTGGTATGGATCCTTGCAGCAGCTACTACCTTTTGCTTTGACGCTGGTTGTATGCTACACAACCCCCCAGGTGAGTGACTAATTAAATTTAGTCCACCTTTTTATCAATGATAAGACCCTATTGCTCTTTTCTCTCCCTTTTTCCAGTTTTTATCTTAGACAAATTGTCTGCTTTCTCTGCCAGAAATAATCGGTCATTTACAAAATTCTCAATTTTTAGTTAAATCTGTTTTCAGTGAAGACATTCACATTACTGAGATGAGAGATGGCAGTTGTTGCTGATGAGATACTATGACAACAGGAAGAGCAAGATGCAGAGGAAGGAGCAAGAGGCAGAGCTTCGCTCCTCCTCCCTCTTCTGTCTACATAGAATCTCATTAATAATACCTCCTAGCTCTGTAATGGGAAAGTCTTCACTGAACACAGATTTTTTTTTTTTACCTCCAAATTGAGAATTTTGATGATGAAAAATCCTGGCAGAGAGAGAAGCAAATTTTTCTTATAGGATATGAGGGGCATTCATTAAAGAGTTCCACTGACCCACTTCAATTTATTGCAGGACACTGAAACTGCACATGTGTAATGATACAGTGGGTACGGAAAGTATTCAGACCCCATAAAATTTTTCACTCTTTGTTTCATTGTAGACATTTGGTAAATTCAACAATTTTTTTTTTTTCTCATTAATGTACACTCTGAACCCCATCTTGACTGAAAAAAACAGAAATGTAGACATTTTTGCAAATTTATTAAAGAAAAGCTGAAATATCACATGGTTATAATTATTCAGACCCTTTGCTCAGGCACTCATATTTAAGTCAAATGCTGTCCATTTCCTTGTGATCCTCCTCGAGATCATCCTACGCCTTCATTGGAGTCCACCTGTGCTTAATTAAACTGATGGGACTTGATTTGGAAAAGCACACACCTGTCTATATAAGACCTCACAGTACAGAGTGCATGTCAGACCAAATGAGAATCATGAGGTCAAAGGAACTGCCCAAGGAGCTCAGAAACAGAATTGTGGCAAAGCACGGATCTGGCCAAGGTTACTAAAGAATTTCTGCAGTACTCAAGGTTCCTAAGAGCACAGTGGCCTCCATAATCCTTAAAAGTAGTTTGAGACCACCAAAAGTGTTCCTAGACCTGGCCATCCAGCGAAATTGCACAATCGTGGTAGAAGAGCCGTTGTGAGAGGTCTCTCCTCAGTGCAAGACATATGAAAGCCCAAATAGAGTTTGCAAAAAAACACATGAAGGACTCCCAGACTGAGAAATAAGATTCTTGGTCTGATGAGGCAAAGATAGAACTTTTTGATGATCATTCTATGTGTGGAGAAAACCAGACACTGCTCATCACCTGCCCAATAAAATCCCAACAGTGAAACTTGGTGGCCGCATCATGCTATGGGGGTGTTTTTCAGCAGTACTGACAGGATGACTGGTTGCAATTGAACAAACTTGAATGCAGCCAAGTACAGAGATTTCCTGGCTTAAAACCTCTTCTAGAGTTCACTGGACCTCAGACTTGGCTAAAGGTTCCCCTTCCAACAAGACATTGACCCTAAGCACACAGCTAAAATAACAAAGGAGAGGCTTCAGAACAACTCTGATTCTTGACTGGCCCAGCCAGAGCCCTGACCTAAACTCAATTTAGCAACTCTGGGGAGACCTGAAAATGGCTGTCCACCAATGTTCACCATCCAACCTGACAGAACTGGAAAGGATCTGCAAGGAAGAATGGTGGAGGATCCCCAAATCCAGGTGCGTAAAACTTGTTGCATCATTCCCAAGAAGACTCGTGACTGTACTAGCTCAAAAGGGTGCTTCTACTCAATACTGAACAAGGGGTCTGAATACTTATAACCATGTGATATTTCAGTTTTTCTTTAATAAATTTGAAATAATGTCTACGTTTCTGTTTTTTTTTTTTTTATATATATCAAGATAGGGTGCAGAGTGTACATGAATGAGAAATGAACTTTTTTGAATTTGCCAAATGGCTGCAATATTATTAATAATAATAATTATTCAGTTATACAGCGCTATTAATTCCATAAAGCTTTACATATATTTGCAACACACTGTAAGCTCCAATGGGGACTATCTAAACAGGGGCTCACAATCTAAATAATGAAACAAAGAGTGGAAAATTTAAAGAGGGTCTGAATACTTTACATACTCACTGTAAGCTTCTATTGGCTACATGCCAATTTGCAACTCTGATCTGATAACTGTCTTTCTCTTACATGTACTGAAGTGGTGTGAGGATGGACCCAGTGGAATACAGAGCAGTCATCAAGTTCCTTTTACTTGAAGGGCCGCACCCCAAGGGAGATGTTTGATGAGATGAAAGAGGTTTATGGTGACTATTCATATGATGTAGTCGAGAACTGACATTGACATTTCGAATGTGGTCGAGCTTTGGTGAAAACTGCTCCAACTCCAGGACGACCCCCATTCTACTATTGATGAACACACCTTTCAAGTAAAAGAACTTGATGACTGCTCTGTATTCCACTGGGTCCATTATCACACCGCGCACTACTTCAGCACCTGTAAGAGAAATACTTATCAGTTCAGAGTTGCAAATTTTCACATAACCTATAGATAGAGGCTTATATCAGTACACATGTACAGTTTCAGCATCCTGCCATAAATGGAAAAGGGTTAGAGGAAATCTTTAATGAACACCCCTCATATATTACAGTGTCTTATTTTCATGTTTACTATTGTTTTATGGAATAAAAATTAAAATGCTGGTTGCACTTTGTTATTCCCTTCTCTCCGTATACAGTGGGGGGAAAAAGTATTTAGTCAGCCACCAATTGTCCAAGTTCTCCCACTTAAAAAGATGAGAGAAGTCTGTGATTGACACCATAAGTGGACCTCAACTATGAGAGACAAATCCTGAAAATCACACTGTCTGATTTAGAAAGACCTTTTTTTTTTTTTTTTTTTTAATTTTGGTGGAAAACAAGTATTTGGTCAATAACAAGAGTTCTTTTCAATACTTTGTTATATATTATTTGTTGGCAATGACAAGTTAATTCAAACGTTTTCTGTAAGTCTTCACAAGGTTGGCACACACTGTTGCTGGTATGTTTGCCCATTCCTCCACACGGATCTCCTTTAGAGCAGTGATGTGTTGGGGCTGTCTCTGGGCAACACAGACTGTCAACTCCCTCCAAAGGTTTTCTATAGGGTTGAGATCTGGATACTGGCTAGGCCACTCCAGGATCTTGAAATGCTTCTGACGAAGCCACTTATTTGTTGCCCTGGCAGTGTACTTGAGATCGTTGTCATGCTGAAAGACCCAGCCACGTTTTATCTTCAACGTCCTTGCTGATGGAAGGAGGTTTGCACTGAATCTCACAATACATGGCCTCATTCATTCTTTCATGTACACAGATTAGTCGTCCTGGTCCCTTGGCAGAGAATCAGCCCCAAGGCATGAGGTTGCCATCCCCATGCTTCACAGTAGGTATGGTGTTCTTTGGATGCAACTCTGCTTTCTTTCTTCTTCAAAAACAATGAGTTGTATTTCTACCAAACAGTTCTACTTTGGTTTCATCTGACCATATGACATTCTCCCAATGCTCTTCTGGATCATCCGAATGCTCTCTAGCAAACCTCAGACGTGCCCGGGCATGTAATTGCTTAAGCAGGAGAACACATCTCTGGCACTGCAGGATCCGAGTTCCTGGCGGCGTATTGTGTTACTGATGGTAGCCTGTGTAATGATGGTCCCAGCTCTCTGCAGATCATTTCCTAGGTCCTCCCATGTGGTTCTGGGATTTTTGCTCACGGTTCTTGAGATCATTTTGACCCCACAGGGTGAGATCTTGCGTGGAGCCCCAGATTGAGGGAGATTATCAGTGGTCTTGTGTGACTTCCACTTTCTAATTGCTCCCACAGTTGATCTCTTCACACCAAGCTGCTTGCCCATTGCAGATTCAGTCTTCCCAGCCTGCTGCAGGGCTACAATTTTGTTTCTGGTGTCCTTCGACAGCTCTTTGGTCTTCACCATAGTGGAGTTTGGAGTGTGACTGTGTGAGATTGTGGACAGGTGTCTTTTATACTGATAACCAGTTCAACCAGGTGCCAGTACTACAGGTAATGAGTGGAAGATGTTTACAGGTCTGTGAGAGCCAAAAATCTTGCTTGTTTGTAGGTGACCAAATACTTATTTTCCACCAAAATTTGAAAAAAAGAAAATTCTTTCCAAATCAGACAATGTGATTTTTCAGAATTACAGACCTCTCTCATCTTTTAGTGGGACTTTAATTAGACTTGGCACATGGATTTATTTAAAGCACAAGACGGAACTAAACTAGCGTAACAATATCATAAGAACAGTCATTGCTTAATACAAGAAGATGACAACAGACCTATATTAAAACGTGCAAGCAGATCTCTTAAAATAAAAGGAAAAAAACAGAAACTTAACGTTCACATTTACTTCTTAGATTCCGAGCAAGGTGGGAGAAATAAACCAGAACATGTCTTAAATTCTGTGGACCCCACCCCATGAAATGGTCAAGTTCTAAAATCTTACACTTCAAATCAAGATTTTCCAATGCTCACCTCACCCCTATTCTGTGATGTAAATGACATGATGGCCTGGATCTAGGATTACCGTGTCTAGTCATGTATAAGCCGACTTTCTCAGCCCAAAAATTGGGCTGAAAAGTCCCCATCGGCTTATACACGACTCATATACTTTTGTGTGAAGTGGGGGCTGTGTCCGGGAGCAGGAGGAGGCTGGAGGAGGGAGAAGGCTGTAATATGAGCGGCTCGTCACGTGGAGCCGCTCATAACTTATTCATGATATGCACTGCATCCCCCGCCCATCCACGGGGGAGCAGTGCATATCGCATTACAGGCTCCCCATCACACTATGGCGCCCCCCGCCACAGTAAGGCCTCCCCATGCTGCCGCTGCTCACTGTACAATGCATAGTGTTATTAGCTCTCACCCGCCGGCGGATCACTCCGGGCTCAGTGCATCCTCCCTGCGTGTCATGTGACCGGCCGGTGACATCATCGCGGTGAGCCCCGGTCACAGGACAAGAAGCAGGAAGGAGGGAAGATGCACAGCCAGGCGCAATCCGCCGGCGGGTGAGAGCTAATAACACTGTATTTATTGTACAGTGAGCAGCGGCAGCATGAGGGGGGGGGCAGTACTGTGAGGGGGAGCCTGTATACCAGGGATGGGGACCTGTGTACACTGTGCTGGGAGCTATGTACACTGTGCTGGGAGCTGTGTACACTGTGCTGGGAGCTGTGTACACTGTGCTGGGAGCTGTGTACACTGTGCTGGGAGCTGTGTACACTGTGCTGGGAGCTGTGTACACTGTGCTGGGAGCTGTGTACACTGTGCTGGGAGCTGTGTACACTGTGCTGGGAGCTGTGTACACTGTGCTGGGAGCTGTGTACACTGTGCTGGGAGCTGTGTACACTGTGCTGGGAGCTGTGTACACTGTGCTGGGAGCTGTGTACACTGTGCTGGGAGCTGTGTACACTGTGCTGGGAGCTGTGTACACTGTGCTGAGGGCTGTATACCTGTGCTGGAGTCCAAATGTGCTGTACAAAATATAGCAACCTAAATATAGCACTAACAATGTAATGTGTCGCAAAAAAAAACCACAACCTCTGAATCACTAGGATATTGTAAAACGTACAACAGTTATTGCCACATAATGTGACACATTGATTTATAAAATTTAGCCTGGTCCTTGAGGGGTCATGGTTGGGTGTCCTTTCTCTGAGGTGAAGAGCTTCTTTTTTCAAATGTCCTTGCACTTTGCTGCAAAACTAACCTTTCCAAGAATTTTTTTTCCTAGGAAATTTACAAAATATACATTCTTTAAAGACCTATTCAGTTTTGAAGATATTTTGAGGAATCTATATATTCGACACCATCCAAATATATACTATTAAAAAAAACCTCTTTAACCCCTTCCTGACCTTTGACGCAGCATACACGTCATGAAAGTCAGTGACTTCCCGACCCATGACGTGTATGCTGCGTCATGGCGGGATCCGATTCCTGCAGGTCGGGAGAGCGTGATCAATGAAATGCCTCCCGACCTGCAGGTAGCAGGGGAACTGAAGTTTACCACAGGGTGGTGGCTTTGCCCCCCGTGGCTACATTCACGGTGATTGGCGGTTGAAAGTGAAACTGCCAGTCACCGCAATAGTAATATTTCACAGATGAAATATTACATCCAGCCATGGCCTGATGCAGCAATAGAATCAGGCATTGGCTGGAGCAGGGTGCCCTGTGTCACCCCCCCCCAGATCTGATTGGAGATCTCTCCAATAAGATGTGGGGGCGGTGTGACCGGTGGGTGCCCCCTGCCTTCCCTCTTCAGCCACTGACTGCCACCGCCGATCCAGTGCCCACCACTCCTTCCCCCTGCCCCTGCTCTCTCCTTTTGCCCCCCAATGCCTCACAGTCTCATTTCCCTGCCCCTGTTCTCTCCCCCAGCCCTCCGCTTCTTACCCTTGCTCCCCGCTGGTGTCTGCTCCTTCGTTGGCTTCTCCTCCTGCTCTCTTCCGGTCCACCCCGCCGCTGGTTCCGGCTCCTTCGCAGCCTCATCTCATTGAATGGAGGAGCAGTGGGACACAGAGCCAGGGCACAGCGATATTGCTGGCACAGTGATCTGATATGTGATCACTGTGCCAGGGCTGTCAGATCACTTCACTGCAACGTCTGGTCACCTGAACCAAACCTCGGAGATCTTGTGATCTGAGCCTTGGATTTTCACAGTGATGCTGCACTGTATGGTAATGATCTGCCATACAGTGCATCAGCACTATTACACCAGAGACTGCAACAAGAGGACACTTGATCCCTTGCTGCCGTCTCTGAATGTAGCAGAGGCGATCGAGCATTGTGGTACCTTTGTCGGATCTTTTATAAAAAAGATGGAGTCCGAATTTTCTTTTTATTTGAAACAAAAAAAAAAGATTTTTCTGTGTGGTGTATTTTTTGACTATTTACTAGATTCCTAATGGCCGGGTCTAACATTGGTCCAACATTATGAATCTCTGGCTTAGTGCCAGCTGCCAATTAAAAAGCTGGCATTAACCCCTTTATTATCCAGTTTGCCGCCGGCACCAGGGCAACTGGAAGAGTCTGGGTACAGCGCCAGAAAATGGCGCTTCAATGAATGCACCATTTTCTGAGGCGGCTGTGGACTGCAAATCGCAGCATGGGGGGCCCAAAATGCTTGCGTCTCTCCATGCTGGGGATTCCAGCCCCAGCTGCCTAGTTGTACCTGGCAGGACCAAGAATATGGTGAAGCCCTATGTCTTTTTTTTTTTTTTTTCTTTTAATTTATTTCTATAAATAAAATACAGCGAAGCCCATTTTTTTTTTTTTTGGTTGCCAGCCAGATACAACGAGGCAGCTGGGGGTTGCTGGCAGTCCGTAGCTGCCAAGTTGTACCTGGCTCAACCAAAAATATGGCGAAGCCCCACGTCAATTTAAAAAAAAAAAAAAAACTAAAATATTTCTACAAATAAAATGACATGGAGCTTTTGCAGTATTTTTGGTCGTCAGCCAGCTACAACATGGCAGCTGGGGGGCTGGAATCCTCAGAGTGGAGAGACCCAAACGTTGTGGGCCCCCCATGCTGCGACTTGCAACCCACAGCCACCCCAGAAAATAGCGCATTCATTTGAGGCGCCATATTCTGGTGCTGTACCCCAACTCTTCCAGTTGCCCTTGTGCTGGTGACAATGCTGGTGGCACACAGGGGCTCTCCATACGTGACATGGTGTCCGCTACCAAGTTGAATGGAAAATTAGCTACAGTTGTTAATGGACACCATGTCTCATATGGAGAGCCCCTGTGTGCTTAAACATTGGAGCTCCCCCACATGTGACCCCATTTTGGAAACTAGACCCCCAAGGAACTTATCTAGATTCATAGTGAGCACTCTGAACCCCTAGGTGCTTCATAAATTGATCCGTAAAAATTAAAAAATACTTTTTTTTTTTTTTCCACAAAGTCTTTTTTGTTATAAAAATTAAAATGTCCATTTTTTTTTCCTTCCACGTTGCTTTAGTTCCTGTGAAGCACCTGAAGGGTTAATGATCTTCAATGAGGTTTTGAGTAGCTTGAGGGTGCAGTTTTTGGAATGGTGTATTTTTCGGATGTTTTCTGTTATGTACGCCCCTCAAAGGGACTTCAAATGTGATGTGGTCACTAATAAAATGGGTTTGTAAATTTTGCTGGAGAAATGAAAAATTGCTGATCAACTTTGAAACCTTATAACTTCTAACAGAAAAAACTTTTGTTCCAAAATTGTGCTGATGTAAAGTAGACGTGGGAAATGATGTTTTTTCGATGTTGTTTTTTTTTTTTTTTTTTAACAAATAAACACACCTAAGTTTACTACTAACATGAAGCCCAATATGTCATGGAGAAAATTTCTCAAAATCGCTAGAATCCGTTGAACCATTCCAGTTATTACCTCATAAAGAGACACTGGTCAGAATTGCAAAAATGGCAAGGTCAGTAAGGTCAAAATAGGCTGGGTCATGAAGGAGTTAAAAGTATTCAAAAATGTTGTGGAATTAATGCAAAGTGAAACCTTTTGATTGAAAAATGTTAAATTATATTTTTTTTCTGCTAAAATATTGCTAATATCCTAACAAGTTACCATCTAAATGCCACTGTTGCTTTTGTCTGCAGCATCTAGGCCATTCTCTTTATTTCTTAGTCAATATTCCATTTTACTAACCTATCATTAAAGTAGTCTGAAACTATAAAAATGTATTTTAATCCTGAATGGCTTTCTCTCTCGCCTTCATTGGGGGACACAGACCATGGGTGTTATGCTAGTCCCTGTCATTAGGAAGCTGACAAAAAAAGTTAGCCCCTCCTCTGCAGCGTACACCCTCATGCTGACTTAAGATGAAGCCAGTTTCAGCTTCGTGTCAGCAGGAGGCAGATGTGACACTGAACCTTTTCTTCAGAGCACACCTGACATTTTTATTTGTATTCTTTAGTCTTCTTTTTCCACCTTCTTTACCACGAAGACCGGGCGAGGACAGGACCTCCCCTGGGTACTGTTTGCCCAAATTCAGCGACTGTGGAGCACTTCGAGTGTCGCCTCTTAGTGCCCACAGCTACTGCCGGACCTTGCTGTGTCACCCTTGGGGTGCCGTCTTCCCAGGTGACCTGATCCCTAGCTAGTGGGACCCAGCGGTCTGTGCCCAAACCTCGCCTCAGCACCCCTGTTTTTACAGGGTATGCTGAGAGCTTGGAGATCCTTTTCCTCTCCCTCCCTCCCGGTCATGGATCAAGGGATACTGGGTTAAGCATGCTCCCCCTGCATCCTCTTAGCTTCTCCCCTCACAATAGGGAGAATGCAGCCGGGCTGGATGGACCAGCTCGTGGATGGACCTACTCCCCCACCCACATCAGGAGAACAATGCAGGTGGGACGTGGATGGAACCTCGGGCCTGCTCTGCAGCGGCTTCCCAAGCCGGGACGCACGCCTTTCGTAAGCATGTATGGCGTGTGTCCGTGGTGGGGACCCCATCGGCGGCGCCACTGGGATAGATATGATCCCGACCGGCAGGCCGCAAAAATACAGCCCCCGACTTTTGCAGCCTAGGCCACATAGCTCAGCCCCTGCACATGTCCATGGTCTGTCACCCAATATGTCCCCCAATGAAGTGTGACCGAAAAATCTATTTCTCTGAGTACACAAAAATCCTTCCATTCATAATGTAATCTTTTCTAATATAGTTTAATTAACAGGTTCCTACCGTTTCTTGACTAGTCTTAACTAAGGCTGGAGTCACACTTGGCTAGAGACTCGCGTGAGTCTAGTTTGCATCACCCAGTACAGCAACTGGCTCTCCTCTGCCAGGAGTGCTCAGCTGCATAGAAATGCATGCTGCTGCACACTCCTCTCCATAGAGTTGGCGGCCGTGCCGGGTGATGCATGCGAGACTTGTTAATGTCTCTCGCCCAGTGTGACTCCAGCCTAAGTGTGTGCTTGCTCACCAGCTCTCAGAAGTAACATGTCAGCTCGAGAATGCATGGTCAGTGAGCGTTGACGGAATAGCTGGCGTTCAGGAAAAGCAGAGACCAGCGCCACCCACGCAAATGAAAACAATCCAATAGGCAGGAGTCCTTCAATACTCTAAACTACATTTTTCACAACAGCCATCAACTTGGTGCATACAACTTGGTCAACCTGATTTCTAACAACTTTGCATAAATCCCTTGTAAAACCAAAGGCAGAAAACTTTGTAATATAAAAGTTATAAAATAACAATATTTATTCACTTATCAACTATTTTTCTGTAGTCTTCTGGTCTGATCACTCAATCTCATTTCACTGCTAAAATTTTTAGGGTAAGGCAGAAATAAAATTGATTTTTCGCTTCACTGACTAATCAAGTTACATGCAGCTCCTGCGCAGCGAGTGGAGGAGGGGAAAAACTGCTATCAAGGGCGCACAGATGTAGCTGCCACTTTATAATGGGTTAATGGATTAACAGCTACACTGCTCACTACTGCTGTATTATGCTTCTCGTGCTGCTGTAGAGGTGGAGGGGCAGGATCTCCTCTTCATGCATTCAGTTTGTGGAAGACCTAGCAGCTTCAATCCATAACTGTGGAGCTGAGCTCAAGGAAAACTGAGAAGGCAGAGCGGAAAACTGGCAAAAATGTTATATAATAGTCTGAAAGGTGGTTAGTCCTTCGAGACACACATGACCATTAATTCAGAAAATTATGCTTCATCATTTATATTTCCCTTTTTCAGCCAGCCCCTCGTTCCTAGAGAAAATATCACGGCTTGGATGAATGCTATTGGGCTCATTATTACAGCTTTACCAGTAAGTAAAACATGTTTCCCAGATCTAGATTCATTTTAACTCTCAGCGTATCATATCAATGTTTATTTATATGGTTTTCATATGGGTAACAATTTGGCTGAGCGATAAGTGCTCCATTTATACTGTTTGTACTGAGTATTCTGGCATGGCCAATTATTTAGCATGTATGGTAATTGCATTGACCTATTGAACAGATTGCATGCCAGCATTCCTGCTAATGATTAATATACAGAAAGAACAAGCAATCTGCCTTTTGTTCCTAAATGTTTTTCTGAATATTTTAACTGTTATTTTTCGATAAAGGTCTACTTTTTGTTATTTTTTTTTAATTTTTAGCTAAAAAAGAGAAGACTAGTTTAGTTTAACTCTGCATCCAGGATGTTTGATTGTTTAGTTTATCACAAACCTTTTGTGTCTTAAATTGCTAATAAAATGTGTTTGAAGTCATAATTTTATCAAAGTTTTTTGAGATTACCTACCTTCATCTACAGCAGGGGTCTCAAATATGTGACCCCAGGGGCTTCAAAGTGCGGCCCGCGGCACCGTGGACAACGTAAGGACGCCGGGATCCACTGTGCAGGGCGCCGCCACAGAGCGCTGTGTAAAGGGCTGCCGCAGTGCAGTGTGCTAGGGACTGCAGCTTTATTATCACTTCCTTCGGCCGCTACGACAAGCTTCGGGCCTACTTCCCTCAGCTACATCAATGGAAGCTGGCGGGCCAGTCAGAAGACAGATTCGCAAGTGACGTCAGCCAATCAGAAATATCAAGTGACGTCATACACCCCCTGTATGTTTAATCTGCCCACTGCTGCCTCCCTGATTCCAATTATTGTCTCCCTCGTCTGCAGCATAACACAGAGCTTATTTTAGTAATGGCCACTTAGCCCCGCCCCCTGCGGTGACGTCACCACCTTTCCCCGTTTTGCTGTGTTTAAGGCCATGTGCACACTTTGAGTATTTGATGAGTTTTTTACCTCAGGATATGTAGCCAAACCCAGGAGTTGATGATTAAATACAGAAGTGGTGCAGGTGTTTCTATTAGACTTTTCCTCTGATTGCTCCACTCCTGGTTTTGTCCACAAATCCTGAGGTAAAAAACTCCTCAAATACTCAACGTGTGCACATGGCCTTAAACACAGCAAAACCTGAGATGTTTCCACTTTCTTCACCAAACAAAAACCAACGTGTTGGGACAGCTAATCCTAGAATCATAGGTTTTCCTGGAAAACAAAAATGCAGCAAATCCTGTGGTGTTTACACTGTCTCCAGAGAACAAAAACCAATGTGTGGGCACAGCGTTTCTGTGAAACACATTGGTTTTGCTGGGAATCAA
Source organism: Allobates femoralis (assembly GCA_033576535.1). Classification (NCBI taxonomy): domain Eukaryota; kingdom Metazoa; phylum Chordata; class Amphibia; order Anura; family Aromobatidae; genus Allobates; species Allobates femoralis. Next base: position 358,789,716 of record JARQOC010000001.1, read on the forward strand.
ATTGGCATAAATTACCATAAAACCAATGGTAAACTGCAAGCAGAAACCGCAGCAAAAACGCACTGTGTGAACATACCCTTATATTGTATTTAAGATTGGTCCATCTTAGGTTTTATTACCAGAGAAAGCATTTTAATTTGGGTATTACACTCTGCCTTTGCTGTTTGCACCTGATTGATTTTGGCAATTCTTATGATTTTGCAACTGAGGTCACGGGACCTACATTGCTTTTAAGTGTTTTTAATTGTATTGCACCAGTTTTGTATAAAGATTGTTAAAAAATATTTTTTGCGGTGTGCACAAATTATTATGTATGACTTTTTTCTTTTCAACATTGCTATGAAATGCAATAACTGGCGATCAAAACAGCGTATCCACCCAAAAATGGTATCACTAGAAATGTTAGGTCAAAACGCAAAAAATAAGCCGTGACACAGCCCAAGATCACGAAAAATGAGGACGCTACAGGTCGCAGGAAACATGACGCAAAGAGTGGGGTGTTTTTTTCGCTTCAAACTTCTGAATTTTTTTTCACCACTTAGGTACCAGTAAAGGTATACATGTTTGGTGTCTTCGAACTCGTAGTGACCTGAGTCATCACACAGTCAACATGGCGACTAAAAAAAAACAAACAACAAATGTGTAATTGCACTTTTTTTGCAATTTCACTGCACTTGGAAATTTTTTTTTTTTTTTTGCAATTTCCCTTAACACTATATGCTAAAATAAATGATTGCATCTGAAAGTACAACTCGTCCCGCAAAAAACAAACCATCATATGTCTATATTGACGAAAAAATAAAAGTTATGGCTCTTGGAAGCAGGGGAGCAAAAAACAAAAATGAAAAATTTCAGGGTCATGAAGGGGTTAAACAGATTAAATTGTCAAACTTTCAACCTATGGAAAGTATAGGGTCATGCACAGCAAGTATTTTGTGGAGCTCTGTTTTTCTTGATCGGGGTTGTCTCACAAAAGGTATTTGTTCATTGGATAGGTATAATCTATGGTGGCCACACCACTTGGATCTTCCCTGGATCTCTAGCTCTTCATTTCTTCTCTCTATGCCATGTCTTGACCCCTGTGCTCATTTTAATGTTTATCATGCCAATGGTAACAGCCAAGCACTGTACACGTACATAGACCTTGAATGGAGTAGCACCTAGTATAACGCTGTTCATACGATTCTTGTGATTGGTGGGACTTCAGTAATTAGACGTTTATCATCTATCCTGTACAGGAGACGAAGCATATCATTGCATTTGCATTCACTTATGTGTTTAGTCCTATACTCATTCATTTTCAAATTTTAATTGTTTTTTAGGAGCCTTATTGGATTGTTCTCCATGACAGAATTATCAATGTACTAAACAGTCCTTGCCTGACAACAGAGACAGATTGGGTGGATTACCCATTCCAGCTTTTTGACTTTACAGCATGTCACAAGGCGTACTCAGAGATGAGCTGCAGTTACACACTGGCGCTGGCACATGCTGTATGGCATCATTCAAGTATTGGACAACTGTCTCTCATTCCGAAGTATGAGCTCAAGATTTTCTGCAGATTATTCACGCTATCTAGTAAATGTATTAGCTCAATGCCTATACTTATTTTTTTTTTGTAGGTTCCTCTCTGAAGGTCTCATACCAATAGTCAAAACAGAATACCAGTTACTGTATGTGTACCACTTGGTTGGACCATTTTTGCAGCGCTTTCAACAAGAAAGGACTAGGTGCATGATAGAGGTAATGAGATTATATACATGAGTATTTTAGAATCGGGGAGGTTTAAAGGGCTGTGCCATGAACAAAACCAAATTTTAATCAATAAATCTTGAAATGTTAAGTTGCTCAATTGGTTGTGTTTTTAATAAAAATGTTGCTTTGCTGAGAGGCTTATAAAGCGAGTACTGCTGTATACTGTGTAACTAGCTGTGTCTGACCATATTCTTCCTTTGACAGAAACAGTGTAAGTGAATGTACTGATACCACGGACAGGGACTCATTCATCTGCTTCTCTGTGTGAGGTGAAATATTTCCCTGCCTATTTGTTTTATCAAAGGAGGAAGTGTATCTGTTTGTTTGGTTCTGTTAGATCATTTAAACTAAATCAAATCATTGAGTTTTGCAGCCGACTGGACAGCGAAGGCTGGTTTCACATTGCAATTTTTTTGCAATCCGTGGCTGTCCGTTGTAAAACAGACAGCCACAGATCAGATTTGGCTCCCATGTATCCCTATGGGCAACGGAGCTGCACGGATTTCCTTTAATGGCATCTGATTTGTGACAGATCCGATTCTGTCTTTTTTATTTATTTATTTATTTTTTTTGCTGTACCTAAAATCGGTGACGACTGATTTTGGTCACAACGGACCAAATCTGACACAATCGACTATGACATGATCCGCGGCCATTAACATGGGGGGCCTATGGAGCACGAGTTGGGAAAACATTGTATCGTTTCCCAGACCCTATTTTCGTGTACGGAGCATGCTCAGTACACTAAAACTGCTCTCTTCCCGTGTTATTTCACTTATGCAATGTATAATATACATTGCAGAAGTGAAGCAAGGGTTTAAAAAAAAAAAAAAAAAAGATAATCTCCTTTCGGCGTTTGTCCCCACAATGTGCGGCATCTACCGTAGCTCAAGGGCCTGGGAATCGGCTGACTGGAAAGGGGTGGAGCAACCCGGTCAGCTGACATGACCGCATCAGCGCAGTTTAAATCTCCCGCCCGGTTTTGGCAGGCACGTGATTTTAAACTGGTCACATGACCGTATCAGCTGACTGGGTTGCCCCGCCCCGCCCGGTCAGCTGATTCCAAGGTCCTTGAGCTACGGTAGACTCCACACATCGCAGGGACACACACTGGGAGGTATTTTTTTTTTTATTATTTATTTATTTTTTGCTTATAACCCTTGCTTTACTTCCGCAATGTGTATTATACATTGCGGAAGTGAAATAACACAGGAAGAGAGCAGTTTTAGTGTACTGAGCATGTGAAAGTGAAAGTATCCTTCTGTGTCTGGATCCATGAAAGTCACAGACCCGGACACAGAATTGGCATCCGTGGGCATACATCCAATGCTGCCCTTTAATGTTCGTGGGGTCCTGCAAAAAAACAGGATCCCCACGGACAGGAAAAAAATCGCAATGTGAAACCAGCCTAAGCGGAGCACACAGCTTATCACAGTAAAATCTGAGACGTCACCAAGTGCAGCCACGGAAAGTGGGAGCCAATCAAATGGGTGAAATAACATGTATACTTGGTCCACAGATGAAAAGAATAAGCTTGGTAAAGAGTAACTTTGTTCATCGGGACTGCACTTAGTTTATTACTTTATTTAGATAAGCTCAGAGGACAAGTGAAACAGATGCGCTAACTCCTTTGATAAAACAAACATAGAGGAAAATGAGGTACCACACAGAAAAAAAACTGCTGAAGGAGTTTCCCCACTATGTGTCATTGGTATATTCACGTATGCTTCTCCTCTTGCCATAGTCTGTGCATATACGACCATCAGCTGCAGCAGCTCTACATACTTGGGCACACTAATTACACAGCAGAGGAGCATTTATGTGCTAATCTCAACAGCACAACTCATGTTATTGTGGAATTTCTCAATATGCAAAGATATACTGATTAAAGTGTACTTTTTGTTGTAAGACAATATTTGTGAAATTCTCAGTCATTTGGATGTCGTAACCCAGAGAAAGAATTGAAGCATGTCCTGAAAGTGATTTTGTAGGTCTAGCATACTTACTAGTGTGGCTGAGTTTAGTACAAAGTGTCACATGCACGGCTGCCCCACCAAGGTAATGTTAATAGCTGTTAATAAAGCAAGTGAGAGCAAATAAATGATACCGTGTGCTCCCCAATTTCCTTTTTTGGGGAGGGTCTGTTTGCTGCTGATATTACTAATTGACCATTGATAAGTCTTTCTAAGAACATGACCCGGGAGCTTCTCTAAATCACAGTGCCACAAGACTGCATAGAGAGCTGACAGCCTTCTCCTTCAGATGTCACCCCCACTACTTTGTGAGAAGCACGTGTCGGAATGACATACACCTCTAGAATATTAGCACATTATGTGCATCCCCTAGATATTGTGATTTTATGAGTAAGGTGCCAGTGCAACCAGTTTTCTAATATCTTGCCACATTGAAATACTTTGTATCAGCATTGCTCAAAAGTATGTTTCCTGTGGGAATTAGTTTTAGACCATTGCAAATATCCAATATTTCTGTAGACAGCAACTGCATTTTAACAATCATTGATCATCGTTCCTGGTCATATCATTAAATGGGTGCTCTTAAGGCTGAATAAATTTCAATCTAAATCCCGATTTACTTATTGTCCCTATCTAAACTAATTTCTAATACGACTGTATTAAACATTCCCTACCCTTCTTTGTACTACAATGATAATGATTTTTCTTTTATCGCTACCGCCTGTCTAATGACTTTGTTCAATAATCCCAGTGCATACTGGGATACTCAAAGTTGCATTATGGGTCAGAGGCTACAGTAACGGTCACAGCCTCTGGCCCCTCCTTGAAACATAGTGTTACTTGTGGGGACTGTGCCGGGTACTCTGAGCGCACTGACAGTGCCTGCTGCTCTGTGTTGACAGCTTTGCTGATCTGAACCGGCAACCAAGCAGGTGGTGTCACTGTCCAGATTATACAGTGCACAGCGAGCAGAGAGGGACTGAAGCCCCTGAAATGAGTTACTAAAGACACTTCGTTGCAGAGAGGGGGCAGTGGCTGTGACAGTAACCACAGCCTCTGCCCCTTGATGATGCTTTGCGCATCCCATCATGCAGTGAGATTCTAAACCGGAAGTAAGGGAAAAGTCAATAGCAGTTAGTGTAGTCACGGAAGGGTAGGGAATTTTTAATAAGTTAATAATTGAAGTGAAAGAAAATTGTTTATATTCATGTTCAAGTAATGCTTATTGTGTTACAAATTGTGTTCCCTTTTGAGTAGATTGGTGTGGCATTCTATGAAATGCTGTTGAACGTGGATCAGTGCAGCACACACCTGAATTTCATGGACCCCATCTGTGACTTTCTGTACCACATGAAGTACATGTTTACTGGAGACAGCATAAAAGATCAAGTAAGTCAAATTAGAATTTAACAGCACGATGGCTGTGGTTAGCTCTGTTGCTTTGGTAATTTGAGGGTTAAAATCCCACTAAGGTCAACACCTGCTAGGAGTTTGTATGTTCTCCCTGTGTTAGTGTTTGATTTCTCAGGGTATTGTGGTATGTTAGGCCCTGCCATAAGTAGGAACCTACTTAATGGTTTTCTTCCACAAAGTTAATTTTAAAGTTATTTTGAAATAATAAATTCAACAGCTGGAAGTGTTTCTCAGCACAGAACATTTTTTTTTTTTTTTTTTAATCTTGTATATGTGTCCATGCCGTGTACTGTGTAATGGATGTGTCTGACCGTACAGGGACATGGTCTGCTCCTACCCATCTCCTGTGCTGAGATAATCTTATATATGTGTCCCTGCTATGTACTGTGTAATGGATGTGTCTGACCGTACAGGAATATGGTCTGCTCCTACCACATCTCCTGTGCTGAGATAATCTTATATATGTGTCCCTGCTATGTACTGTGTAATGGATGTGTCTGACCGTACAGGAATATGGTCTGCTCCTACCACATCTCCTGTGCTGAGATAATGTTATATATGTGTCCCTGCTATGTACTGTGTAATGGCCATGTCTGATCACACCACATCTCCTGGTCCGAGAAGGATGCAAGGGTATACAGACATCACAGCACAGGATCACAGCTGTTTATTTTTGTGGGGTAAAACATTTCCCTGCCTGCTTGTAAAAAATGTTTTACCTCAAAGAAAGAATTAATTGCAATCCCATGCTGTGTAATATCTCTATATACTTTTTCACTTTTTCCTCTGTCCCAGGAACTGTTCTATGATCAGACCATGTCCCTGTACAGTCAGACACAGCCATTTCATTGTACATAGCAGGGACACAGATACGTATATAAGATTATCTCCGCACAGGAGATGTGGTATGATCAGACTATGTCCCTGTACAGTCAGACACATCCATTAAACAGTACATAGCAGGGACACATATATAAGATTATCTCAGCACAGGAGATGTGGTATGATCAGACCATGTTCCTGTATGGTCAGACACATCCATTACACAGTACATACACAAAGAGAGTGGCTATTTCCCCAGACCTAGTCTTAGCCTCTCATACAGACAGATCAGAATTTCCACACGCTGCACTGATGAGGGGCAATCACCTCAAAACGCAGCATCTGCAGTTTGGGGTTCTGATCTGGCACAAATCCCAAGTCCTATTAAAAGGCTTGTTAAAGAGTCCATTATGCCTTTTAGGATTGCTACCTCTATTAGGTGTCATTAGAGTTTGTCTACTTCCTCACTGAAGTTACAGTTTGCACTGTGCATAGCAGGGACACATATATAAGATTATATCAGCACATGAGATGTGGCATGATTAGATCATGTCCCTGTATGATGAAACACATCCATTGCACAGTACATAGCAAGGACACGTATATAGCATTATCTCAGCACAGCAGATGTGGTATGATCAGACCATGTTCCTGTACGGTCAGACACATCCATTGCACAGTACATAGCAGGGACACATATATAAGATTATCTCAGCACAGGAGATGTGGTATGATCAGACTATGTCCCTGTACAGTCAGACACATCCATTAAACAGTACATAGCAGGGACACATATATAAGATTATCTCAGCACAGGAGATGTGGTTTGATCAGACCATGTCCGTGTATGATCAGACACATCCATTACACAGTACATAGGGGCACATATATAAGATTATCTCAGCACAGGAGATGTGGTTTGATCAGACCATGTCTCTGTGCGGTCAGACATAGTCATTACACAGTACATAGCTGGGACACATATATAAGATTATCTCAGCACAGGAGATATGGTATGATCAGACCATGTCCCTGTACGGTCAGACACATCGATTGCACAGTACATAGCAGGGACACGTATATAGGATTATCTCAGCACAGGAGATGTGGTATGATCAGACTATGTCCCTGTATGGTCAGACACAGCCATTACACAGTAAATAACGGGGACACAGGAACATTTTTGTTAAACACATTTGTGAAACTTATTATTCCAAAATCTATTGATCAAACTCGGCTGTAAAATTAATGTTGCTCATTGGAAAAGCCCTTTAATTTACAGGCTTTCAAAGCCTTCAGGAGCACAAGCTGGGCTCAATTTATGAGCACTAAGCTGTTATATTTACAATTTTCACTCTACAGTATTAACGCTATAATTTTTTTTTTCTGTAAAATGCCTGTGGGGCCAAAATAATCACTACCCCTGTAGATGAATTCATCAAGGAGTATAATTTCCAAATGGGATCTCATTTGGGTTTTTCTACTGTACCTTTGGCCATACTTTGGAATGAAAATTTGCAAATGGCATTCCTTCATTCTAAGCCCTGCCATGGGACAAAACAGTAGTTTCCAACCAAATATATGGATATCGCTGCATTGTGGAGGAACTGCATAACATTTTGTCCTATTACCCACTGAGAATACAAATGATGAAAACACTGCAGTTAACATAACATTTTGACATTTTAGTGCTACATATATATAATTATAATATAACCATTGTCCAATGTTCTAAAATTGTGTGAGGCACCTGTGGGGGAACAAGATACTCTAGATCCATTCAGGAATTCTCTCAGTAGTGTCAATTTCAAAAAGGTGTCACTTCTGTATTTTTCCTATTCTGGCATCTCAGGGTCTCTGCCATTGGCCATAATATCTAATAGCGCTCCTTTCCTTCTGAGCCCTGTGGTATACCGAAAACAGCAATGTACAACCATATTGTCGTTTTCATTAAAAATTGTGTAACAAATTTGAGTGTCCATTTTCTCCTATAGATCTGCTATCAATGTAATCGTACTGCCCTGAAGCCTAAAAATTCTATGCACCCAATAGTATGAGTAAAGACCTCAATTCATGCTTCAAAAAAAAAAAAAAAAGCAAAGCCATTATAGAAAAATGGCTGCTCAATATATGCTGATACAAATGTATAGTTTATGTTTTAAGTGTGTATAAGTAGAAAAACATAAACTGTTATAAATTTGGTATCCCTGTAATCTTAGAGACCCGGGTAAAGTTATATTATTATTTATGCTGCATGATAAACATTAGTTCAAGAAAGGCTTTTACGATGTTCATTTGTACAGAACTTCCATTTAAATCTCAGAAAATCAGGATTCAGACAAAACCCCTGATATAACCATTCACTATAATGAGGCAGATGGATACATTTAAGACTGTTTGGCCTCTGCTCCATACAAAACCATACCTGCACAGCAACTGTTTACAATACTTTTTGTGCATTTCTAAACATTGGAGATGACAGAAGAGAGACCCTATGGAGTCCAGGATAACTCTGCCTGCCTCCTTTTATAGTGAATGGATCTGTCTGTGGTCCCATGTAAATCACACATTACTATAGGTGTGTCTCCAGAAGCAGCCATTGCAGTGAGTTTCAGGTTGTGTTGCAGCTATGGGAAAAAGTTACTATTTAAATAATTTTCAATTCCGATTGTGATTTGTGCCTATGTAATTTGGATTAAAGGGAACCTGACCCCTCCAAATCACCCCCAACCCTATGAATACCTGTCCCTGCACCATGAGAGATCATTAGTAGCTGTCCTTTTCTGTAAAAAATGCATGGTGTAACAGTGTCAAAAATATTCACTTACATATCTGCGACTTCTTGTCCATGAATAAGTCTCACAGGGCTATATCTATCTAGATATAACCACAAAAAAGAGCAGGCAGCACTCCAGATTCCAATGCTTCAAAGACCCTTATTTGTCATATAGTGCAAAAAACAAAGTGCGCAACGTTTCAAACCGTCTGTGGTTCTTTCTCAAGCTTGGAGTGCTGCCTGCTATTTTTTGTGGTGATATTTGTGGTAGGTGGGAAAGCTGCCAAGGTAGGCTTGCACTACATGTGCTCTTTTTGTGCTGCTCCTTTTTCTCTGGTTTTCTATCTAGATATACATAGATTATAGATATATTTATATTATATGTGTATATAGTGGCTGGGTGCATCACATGGGATAACAGCATAGGAACCTGTTCACATCTGCCTGTTTTCCGGTGTGTGAGTGCTGTAGACCTGACAGATTCATGAGCCTGATGAGCGGCTGTGTCAGAACCTGTGTGTATGAGTGCTTTGCTGGGCTAAACCTGAATGGTGCACAGGGGGTTAATCACATACTCAGGTCTGTGTGTGAGTGAGATATGCCGATTGACTTAGTGTTGCAGCTGTTGGTGAGGCAACCTGGATAAGAACCTACCAGGTGTCTGAGTGAATAGAGGACGATGGGAATCGTAACTGTCCAGACCACTGCCATGTGAGGATGTGCTGGTAGTGATCTGTCCCCGGTGGGGAAGTGAAGGGAGCCTGCCAGCTCCATACCGGTGGCACGTGATGCGTGCATGACAGCCAGTGTCCAGGACCGAGGACGGCTCAAGGGTCAGGCGGTCATATGAGTGATGAGGACCGAGGACGGCTCAAGGGCCAGCCAGTCAGATGTGCAGCTCAAGGGCCAGGTGGTCACAGCCGACTTTGGGACTGACTGAGTGAGTCATGATATGGGCCCGTTGATCCAGATATAAGTGTCCCGGATCCCGGTGGATCCATGGAGGTCTCGTGTGTACTGAGTGACAGGGTTCCTGTTACTATTGTGGCCCCTGAGTATGTAGCATATTGGTTTATGTAAAAATGCCATGAATGCGGTTTCATGCGTGAGTCATAATGGTTTATGAAAAAGTACCATGTGTAATGACTCGTGTGCAATAGGATGGGGAATGTTCCCTGTCAGGGTGTTGGGTGGAGGTAACCGCCATTGAGACCGACAATAAGTCATGATATGGTCCGTTGATTCTCATGTGAATATCCTGTAATGTAATGTCATGTGATGTACTAATGTGTATGTTATGTCATATGAAAATGTAAATACGGTGTTATGTCTTATGTGATGAAAGCGGTTTATGACAGAAAAAACAATAAATCCGCTGGTTGTGTTCCATTGAAATGTAGTCGCTGATGTCATTTCCCCTTGCCAAGCGAGTACCCCTGGGGTGCTACCTCACAATATATATACTGTATATGCTTTGCACTTGTACACATTATATGCTAAGGAGTACTGCAGTTTTTCTCTCATTTAGTGTCAGCTATCTATTCCTGCAATTTTATCATGTTTCCCTGTGAAAGTTATACATTTGGGACTAAAGAAACATGTTGTTCAAAGAAAAATGTAACCACAAATTATCACATCTTAAATTTACGACTTACAATAAAATACAGTGCGACATGAAAAAATACATTCTTAAGATAACTGGAATACTTGGAAGCATTTCAGAGTTATTAATACTTCATGTCACATCATGTTTTAATTGTTTGGTCAGAAAGGTGAAAACCGGCTTGGGCAGTAAAGGGTTAAAAAGAATATGTTCACTGTATTAATTACATAGGTTACTTGCTGACAGTCTTTGTAATTTATTTTATTTATTTTTTTAGGTTGAAAAGATCATCTTCAATCTGCGACCAGCTTTAAAGTTACGTTTGCGTTTCATCACTCACATTAGCAAGCAGGAACCAGCTACTGCTCCTCCACCGCCAGTTAATAGTGGATCTCCAGCTCCTCAGGCTAACCAGGTGCCGGGGAATGTCAACCTGCCTGTCACGCAATGAGAGCCGCCATGGGTCAGACACACCTGAATGAAGTAGACACTGTGAGGGAGCTGTACATGGTTTATCTTCAACAAACCGTCAGTTCCTGGACTGATATCATTTTTGTATATTTTGACTTAGAAGCCAATAGTAACCTTCCTTGTTGTTTTTACATTTTAAGTTTCACTAATAGAACAGTTAGGCTGCTTTCTCATCTGCGGTGAAGTGTAATTTCCAGCCAGATCTGCTACGTAACAGCCGACTTGCAGCACCGATCCGGCAAGCCCCATTCATTCTCTATAGGGCTTGCGGTCGGGTGCAGTAAGTTTTTCTAACTTTCTCTGTATAAGAGAACGGCATTGTTTTTGTATATCCACAGATGGAAATACATATTAGGCATAACCTGAAACAGACAATGATGGATACATTTGACAGACAGATGTTGCAGCAATCATTTGTATAAAGTGCTACTAAATACTTGTTTTTTTAACCCTTGAATTATTGATCCTTGGCACCCAGAAACTACTTATCATTAGATTGATGATGGTCATCATTTGAGCTTTCTCATTTACTAAGATCAATTGTGAACATGTTTTCTATCTTAGAGAGGTTTGTCTGCGACTGGTTTTGGCTGGCAGCATAGGGAACCACTGATTGGCCTGGGTGCCTTGGTGTCAGTTAGTCTATAAAAACAGGCTTCAGGTACAGGAGGAAGAAAACCCGTAATATTTACATGTTAGTGCCACAAAATTGTATCCCCAACTCCTTTGTCAAAATAAAGATAAAGTGGAAAATCACTAAAGTTATACATCCATTGTTTGTAGCTGGAAACACTTTAAAATTCCAGTAAACCTGAATTTTCTAAGTCAGATTGATGATGGTATAGCAGATCCTTCATTCCCAGTCATCACATTGTGGAAGAATTTATAAATTGCCCTTATTCTTCCCACTTTATAAATTTAGACTAGTATCATACTGGAAAGATGCTAGGAAGGCGTTAGACGATTCATACTATTTTATGCCCACCTGAAGCAGTCATTACATTTCTGTGTAATAATCTGTGATTTTTGGTGTCTTTCAGGCAGTTACTAGAATTTTAATTTGTAACCATTTTGAGCGTGACTTACCACCTTGTGTCAGACGAGATAATTCCTTTGCCGGGTTTGGGATGATCAACTTGTGAGGCTGTTTCTGATCATTTCTTAGAACAATGTGGAAGCACAGTTATTAAACAAATAGAGCCCCATTCATCATTTGTGTTTTTTAAGTCCTTTTTCTTTTTTAGGTTTTGTGGTTATCGTTTTTGTTTTTTGAAGTTTTGATAAAACTTGTGCAAAAATTTCAGGTGTACATAAAATCACTCAAAGAAGGAAATAGGGTTCATTAAAACAAAATTTAGGGACCCAAATCCAGCCCATATACAAACTAAAAAATGTGTACACCTATAAATAGCTCAAATTAAAACAAGAATAAGGCACAAATGAAAAACAGACGAAAAACACCAAAAACTAGACAAAAAAACGCAAATGTATAATGAATCAGGCGCAAATTATTTTCTCACATGAAAGTGTATCCATTTCTGTATATGTCCTTTTTGTATTAAACACTTTGTCATATTTAATTATTTGTATTTTTGCGGGGCTTAAACATGTGTAATTATTTTTATAATAAAAACTTGAAGACGTGCATTGTAGTTTTCACTATGTTCATCTATTGTGAGCTATTTCAAGGGACCACCAAAATTGTGCGTTTGGGTGACACAGGAGCAAGTAGAACAACCTTTCAGCCTCTTTCAATCTTGACAGCTTGTACATCTTTCCTTATTAAAACAATTAAGCACCAATGTAATGGCCTGAAATCCCAACAGTTTTGCTCAGATACATTTGAAAGATGTTTGTGCTTCTCGTGTATTAATTTGAGAATTGTCTAGTCTGCAAATAATGGCATCAGCAAACTGTCATCCTTGCAAAATATTGGATCTATAGAGTTTCTGTAGTCATTACATATAATAAGCTTTGCTCACATTTCACAGCAAGGCATATTCAGCTTTATTCAAAAAGGTGTTTTGAGAGCACTGACGAAAAACACCTCAAAATGTTGCATATGGTTTGTGGTTTTGCGCTAGTCCCAACTATCTTTGCCAAAGTGGCATGAGCTGCAGCATGATGTAGTGTGACAAAACCTGCATGGCAAATTCATGAACATTGATGCCAATTTAGTAGCGTAAATTACGCCAGAGATGTGCCAACAGTCACACAGTAGTCATAAGATGCACTTAATTTGTTAAGGGACATACTTCTACTAATGAATTTTATTTTTACTCCTTTGGTCCATTTATTAAAACTAGCATGCCTAACGTCCGCCATAAGGTACCGTTACACGGTACAAGATCGTTAACGATATCTCTTAAATGTCATGGGTTTGCAGTCGTTCAAGTGACATTGTTAGGACGTTGTTTCATGTAACACCGAGATACGACTACAATAAATCGTTGGATCGCTGATCGCAGATTTGAGAACATATTCTCAAATCAGACGATCCACGATCAGCCAACCTGCTGCATCATTGTGTGTGACACCACGATAACTATGTCGCTAACGACTTCGCCCATTCACATCAGTGAACAAGTATCGTTCGCTAGGTTGTGCAAACAATAGCTGCTCACCACATCGTTGGTGCGTCGTCCTTGAAATCTACATGTGACATTTCACCAACAATGTCCTAACGACCGCGCGATCATGAGATCGTTACGACATTGTAGCGTGTAACGGTACCTTTAATGAAACAGACCAATAAAGCTTACAATATGGGTACGGTGGCCTGTAAAGGTCTTATAGGCTGTGTCAGTGAACACTCACTGACCTTATGTGCTGCTGTACACGAGTACAGTGATCAGACTGAGAATTATTCATGTAAAACAAGGGTACAGGAGCGCAATGTGTGAAACCTGGTGGTCTGAGGGGTTAATGGATTGCAATTGCAATGGATTGCCAAATGGATTGGCCACTCACCCGGGGGTTGTGCAGTCTTGCACAACACCGGTGTATGCCTGGAAGCAGAGGAGCCCCCGCTCAGAAGCTGCACGAGATGCCTGTCCTGTAGTTCTGCCTCAGTCCATGTGAATCCAGGAGGTCACGTGATCCAAGTCAGATGTGACATCACCACAGATCCTTCAGCTGTTATTGTTGTTAAGGTGCTTCACAGGTCCTCAAGGAGGAGGAATTAAACAATGCCTTGGCCCAAAGCAGCTCCACAAGTGATCCCACAAAGGGATTATAACATAAAACAATGGGAAAATGGAAACTGGAGTTTGAGTGCTAAGGCACAAAGCAAAGGGAACGTATTAGCAGATTTTCAAACCTTTTATTATTAGCTCCTTGTATGGGCCACAACGCGTTTCAATAGCACGCAGGCTATCTTCATCGGGTGATACTAGGAATTGAGCTCAGGAAGTGACATTTATAGGGTCCAGATTACAACAATTGGATAGCTCATTAATGACATCATGGCAAATTATTAACCCTACATAAACCTAAAAAGATCACTTGTATACCAATCTTCCGATGAAAAAGGTGAATTACTATATGAAGCAGGACAACGATTAAAATTGTTGGAAAACCTATAACATAACCTGCTGAATATAAAATATACACTCGTGTGTTAATAATAATAAAAGTAACAACCCATACAACACATAAATACAAAAATACATAAATAATCATGAATAATTATACATATAAAATACAAATATAAAAACCAAATTTTGTGGCTACATGAAAAAATCAATAAAATCGATATAAAAAGGAGCCATTTGTTTTGAGAATTATTCATGACCCACAGTGGGTCTTGGTGAACAAGTAAAAAAATAAGTTGAATAAAACATGTAAAAAAAAGAACTATGCTCAATTGATATTGCGACATCCGGAACAACTTGAACTATAAAACTGTCATATTATGTATTCCTTATGACGAGTACCATAAAATAAATGAATAGATAATCGCCCATCAGCCGGAGTCACATTAGTGTGTGACTCACACGAGTGCAATGCGAGAAAATTTTGCATTGCACTTAGGCCTGTGTTAATCAGGAAGGTCAGACCTGCAAGTTTTTCTTCAGCCCTATATGGGTTGAGGAAAAAATTGCAGCATGCTGTGATTGTCTAGGAACACTCGCCCCCATACACGTTTTATGGGTGCGAGTGAAACCTTGCACTGCACTCGGCATATATTGTGCTGCATTTGGATCTCTGCAGAGACAGGCAATAGAGGAGATGGAGAGATTAATTTCTCCATTCTCCCTGCATATTTGATCCCATCGCAGGTTCAGATTACAGTTGCATGACTCTCGGTTCACGCTTGCAGCAAAGACTAAGTCGATTGTTATTAGCATATCACATCTAATGCTCTCGCATCGGATGCTTACAAACTCTGGCTTTATACTGACGGGATCAAAAAATGTTCTGTACCCTAAAATATTACCGATAAAATCCCTAACTTATCACAAAAGCCAGTCCCTACTTGGGTCCATCATCTGTCACTGCAAATATAGGGGATTCCCACGTTACTGGTAGAACAAAGACTCTGGAAAAGCGACTGCTCCCACCCCTCCAACAAAATCCAGTGACATCTGCACTCCAAAACCTAAATGGCCCTTTCTTCTGAGCCCCTCCTGTGCCTAAACCATAGTAAGTGACTGTGTGTGGCATTACTGTAGTGGGGAGAAAGCAATTTACGGGGTGCATGTCTCTAGACGCACAAGCTGGGCACAAAGTAGGGAGGCACAATGTCCGGGCACTAAACTGGCATAGTTGCAATTCTACAGAAAGTGTGTCTCGTGGATTCTACGAAATAGGCATTGCAGCAATAGATAACTTATTTGAGAGGTGCAATCCCAATATTGGGATCACATTTGTTTTGCTGTTCTGGCACGGGTCATTCCATGTCAAGTGAACCAATGATTATTACCTCTATTTTTAATTCTTTTGAGATTTTGTTATTTGATAATAGCATGTCAGACAATGCAAAATGTGAAGAGAAAATTTTTTTAAAAAATTTATTTTTTTTTAAATGATTTTCAAAGTTTGGAAAAAGTGCGAATTTCGCTGTTGCCTGCCTTTACGTTTCTCCTCATAACTAAGGCTAGGAATAAGCGCAAAACTTTAAAACGCATTTCTGAAAAATCGGCGCGCTTTAAATATTTCAAAAACTGCCCATGTGTCTGCTTTGCTCTTAGCCACATCTGTACCAAATTTCAAGTTGGGATCGCGATGGGATCATATTTTAAAATATTTTACTATTAATAGCGTCAATGGGTCATTCCATATCAAGTGATCTAAATATGAATATATTTTTACCTGACGTCTTTAGATTTTTTTTATTTTTTTTCCTTTATGAAGTACTACATTAGTTAATTACAAATTAAAAGTTTAGAATTTTTTTCTTCAGTTAATTTTTTACAGATTTTTAAAGTTTTTAAAAAAAGTGTGAATTTTGGCCTGGTATGACTTTATTTTGTTTCTCTATCTTATTTCTAGCCCAAGATAAAAAAACGTAAACACCATTCTACTCAGAACTGTCCAGGCTTTGACCAGATACCGTATATACTCGTGTATAAGCCGAGTTTTTCAGCACAAAAAATGTGCTGAAAAGTCCCCCCTCGGCTTATACACGGGTATATACAGCCCCCCCCCCGTGGTATACCGGGCCCCCCCTTGCTGGTGGCAACCTGTAAAAGAAGATATCGTTATACTTATCGTATCGCCGCCGCCGCTCTGTCACCGTCACCGCGCTATTCCGGGTCTTCATGCTTCCTTCACCGTCGCACAGGAAATGACATCATTTCCTGTGCGACGGTGAAGGAAGCTTGAAGACCAGGTGGAGCGCGGTGACTGTGACAGAGCGCGGCGGCGGCGATACGATAAGCATAACGATATCTTCTTTTACAGGTTGCCACCAGCAAGGGGGGGAGCGCGGTGACGGTGAAGGAAGATTGAAGACCAGGTGGAGCGCGGTGACTGTGACAGAGTGGCGGCGGCGGCGATACGATAAGTATAATGATATCTTCTTTTACAGGTTGCCACCAGCAAGGGGGGGCCCGGTATATCACTGGGTACCCCTGTATACCTCTGGGGCTGATGTATACAGCTCTGGGGCTGCTGTATACCCCTCTGGGGCTGCTATATACCTCTGGGGCTGATGTATACCCCTCTGGGGCTGCTATATACCCCTCTGGGGCTGCTATATACCCCTCTGGGGCTGCTATATACCCCTCTGGGGCTGCTGTATACCCCTCTGGGGCTGCTGTATACCCCTCTGGGGCTGCTGTATACCCCTCTGGGGCTGCTGTATACCCCTCTGGGGCTGCTGTATACCCCTCTGGGGCTGCTGTATACCCCTCTGGGGCTGCTGTGTATACCCCTCTGGGGCTGCTGTGTATACCCCTCTGGGGCTGCTGTGTATACCGCTCTGGGGCTGCTGTGTATACCCCTCTGGGGCTGCTATATACCTCTGGGGCTGCTATGTATACCCCTCTGGGGCTGCTATGTATACCCCTCTGGGGCTGCTGTGTATACCCCTCTGGGGCTGCTGTGTATACCCCTCTGGGGCTGCTGTGTATACCCCTCTGGGGCTGCTGTGTATACCCCTCTGGGGCTGCTGTGTATACCCCTCTGGGGCTGCTGTGTATACCCCTCTGGGGCTGCTGTGTATACAGCTCTGGGGCTGCTGTGTATACCGCTCTGGGGCTGCTGTGTATACCGCTCTGGGGCTGCTGTGTATACCGCTCTGGGGCTGCTGTGTATACCGCTCTGGGGCTGCTGTGTATACCGCTCTGGGGCTGCTGTGTATACCGCTCTGGGGCTGCTGTGTATACCGCTCTGGGGCTGCTGTATACTACCACTGGGGAGACTGCTGTATACCACTGAGGGGGCCTGTATACCTGTGCTGGGGTCCACCCTCGGCTTATACACGAGTCAATAGGTTTTCCCAGGTTTTGGGGGCAAAAGTAGGGGGGTCGGCTTATACACGGGTCGGCTTATACACGAGTATATACGGTATGTCACAATAGTATATTTGTTAATTTTAATTTTTTTACCCATGCGAACGCAAACGCAACATTTTCAAACGCATTTCCGAAAAAATGTTTTAATAAAAATTTTCTAAAACTGCCCATGTGTCTTTTATGCTTTTAGCCACATCTGTACCAAATTTCAAGTTGGGATCGTGATGGGATCATATTTTTAAATATTTAACTATTATAGTGTCAATTCAAAAATCTTGAATTCAGATCTGTTCAACCTGTGGTCTAAAAGTGTGGGGTCTATATTTATCAAATCCATTATTTTTAGACATTACTGTATTATTTTGATATGTTACAGCTTAGAAGCAGGAGAGGACATATAGGAAAAAGCTTTGTTAGGGCTCAACCTGAGAAAGCACAGGGATAGACAGTGAATGCAGAGCAGATGATAGGCCAGCAGCTCTGTCAATCATGTTAAGTGTCTACCCACTGCATTCAGGAAGTAAGACAGCTCGTTCAGACCTTTCATGTCCTGACATGTCTGGACATCTTCACTCCTGAACAAACAATAGTCTGTACAAAGCCATCAAGGCTGTGTACTAAAATATGGGTGAGTAAATATATTAATAGTTTAATGCTTTTATTATTAAGGGCTAATACACACAGTGCTATTCTTAGGGATCATCATTCAGAAAAACAGCCCCATTGATTTCTATGGGGTTCACCACATGCAGGGTTTTTGGAAACACTCAAGAGTGAGTAAATCACTGCTTGAACTACTTTTTAATCGCTGCAATAAACGCAGCATTTATCATTTATATAAAAAAAGCTGCCATTTTTTTCACTAGTGATTAAAAAAACTAACGCATATGTGGTAAAAACTTGTTAGAAAAACAAGCTGCCAAAACTGCAGCGTGTATCTGCAGACAGAAACAACTGTGCGCGCTAGCCCTAAAACTCACTTTATAGTAATACAGTTCTATCTCAAGTGTACTGTAAATCTTTATTTTTATTACCTATCTTCCTTACTTAATATTAACTGTATTTTTCCCACACAGCAATGGCTGCTACTTCTCAAGAAACAACATTTTATCATAGACACTGTTGCAATCCTTTTGAAAAAATATGAATATGATTGGCGCTGGTGGCTGGCTACTGTACTCTCCAAAGATTGTGAAAATGAAGAAGTAGAATTGACTGTATTGCATCCTTCTGGTCCAGCGCCATCATTTGTGTATCCAAGAAAGCCAGACATTTTAAAAGTGCACAAAAATCAGATATTAACTCTGGCGGAGCCTAACACCGTGACAGGCCGGACATACTCTGACACACAAGGAAATGGCGATTGCTAGTAAGCGTTTATGGACAAGATTACATTTCACCCACTAGAAGGGACAAATTGATAAAATGCCACTTTAAAAACATACTATTAATTGTTTGATTAGTTCATAATTTATAGAACGATGATTTAACTACTGTACTATTCTTATTAAACACTTCATAAATCACATGTTTAGTGATAGAATAGAAAACAAATTTATATGTATAAATAGGGGTTAACATTTTTGGTTCTTTTAATCTTGTTTAATCAAACTTGAGGATATGATCACCTTTCTTCTTTTGGTTTGTTCAATACATTCAAGTTGAAAATGCTGAGCGTTGTGTTCTGATGATTAAGATGTATTTATCCTGGCACTTATGGGATTTGTTTTTTGTGTTTCTTTTTTGTTGCATATAAATGTTTTATTCAATAAGTTGTGATAACTCATACAACCATAAAATAAAAAATATATAAATTTGACAGGTCCCAAGTTGAATTTCTGCACAAATATAACCAAGAACACAATCAGTCATTTTTTCACAATTGCCCGTCAATAGTTTGAATTTGATATGTTACAAGACTATGTTTCTTTATATCAAATGAAAGCTGTTACCGTTCTGAGTAAAATGATGCCTCTCCCACTTCATTATCTTTTTCTGGTCATCATAATGGGAGACCCAGACAATGGGGTTTAGGGCACTGCCCTCCGGAGGTCACACTAGGTACTACAAGTTTGTAGACACCGCCTCCTCCGCTTATAAACCCCTACCGCAGGGAACATCCTCAGTTTTAAACTTAGTGTGCTCGGAGGATCACGCTTTGCTTGCACTTCACTGCATTCTCACAGCTTACGTGATGGCGTCTGAAGACAAGGTAAAAAGGTTCCAGTCGGGACCTGCGACAGCCTCCCCGCTCACCCTTGTGGAACACGCAGGTGGAGGTACCGGAGGGCCTAGAGCCTGGACACTTTGTGTTCTCCCGGTACGCTGTTGCGCTCCTTTCCATCCCTCTCTGGGGGGCTCTGGAGAGTGGGAGATGGGAGCCTTGCACAGCTCCGCTCCGTCCGAGGCCTCCCTAAATGGTGCTTACAGACCGGACTGGAGCCAGCCCAGTCCGAGGCCTCCCTAAATGGTGCTTACACTCCGGACTGGTGCTGCACCCCCGTCCGAGGCCTCCCTAAATGGTGCTTACAGACCGGACCGGCACTGAGGCACTCTGTGTCTCCTGTGTGCCTGGGGGTAGTGTCTGTCACTTTATGTGGCCTGACACTCAGACCGCGCGTTACCCTCGGGTCCGCGGTTCTGCGGGTGTACCCTGTGCTGGGGTCACCCTGGCTGACCGCCCTGTGTGTCACAGGGGCTGAGGCCGTGGGCTGCAAATGTCTGTTTGTACATGCAGCCTGTGTATAACTTATTACACTTTTTCCCGCGCTGCGGGCTCCGGCTCCCTCATGCTGAGGCTGCTTGGAGGATGGGAAGCAGCCCGTGCGGTGACGTCATCGATGGGCGTGTGTGTGTGTTTCCCGCGTGTCTTCGGCGCCGCCCACAGTTTCACTGTCGGCGGCCATCTTTACCCTCACTTCCCGGTTGGGATTTATATGCAGCGTGCGCCTGCACTCCAAGAGGGGAGACCGGAAACAGTCGCGGAGGTCACACACACACACCGCTTCCTCATACCGCTTTACTGCGGTCGGTAAGCCACCGGGACTCCCGGTTTTGTTGTCTGCATTTTGGCTTATCTTCCCCTACTGTGGCGATGTCCTCAGCCGGGAAGCGTGCTGCTAGGGCGGCAGAGACCACCATTACCTGCGCTACATGCAATGGAACACTGGTGGAGGGGTCCTGCAATAACTGCGGACGCCCAGAGGCCCGGGCTGGCACTGTTGAGTCAGCAGCTCCGGTGCTATACCCTGAGGTTCAGGTGATCTCAGGGCCATGGGAGACTCAGAATAAGATCAATGAATCTCTGTTGTCTCAGCTGTCCTCCATGTCGCAATCCCTGGAGGCACTTAATAGGAGGCTGGATAGCCCAGCTACTCCGTCCAGTTACCCCCGGGTGTCTCCCTCTTCTGCTGTGAGACCCCTTAAGCGGGCTCGTCGTGAGGAGTCACCCGAGCTCCAGGCTCTCTCTGAGGAGGAGCGTTCCTCTGTTGGTGAGGACGATGATGGGGGTTCAAATTTCGGGTCTGTATCTGAACCACCAGACGGGGTGGAGGATCTGGTGTCCTCTATCAACGAGACTTTACGTCTCGTGACACCCCCTGAGGAGGTGACGGTGCACCCGAAGGAGGTCTATCAATGGCTGCGGCCTGAGGCTAGACCAAGTGGCTCCTTCATGGACCACACTAATTTTGGAAGGGTGGTTAGAGCTCCCAGGTTACATCCTGGGCGGCGTTATGTCCGTAAAACCAAGGACAATCGCTTCCCCTTCCCCCAGGAGGTGCTTCAGGAGTGGTCGCAGTCCCCGAAGGTGGACGCTTCCATGACCAGGATTGCTGCACGCTCCCTTTTCTCTGCCTCTGATAGCTCCTCACTGAAGGATGCGACGGATAGACAGGTCGAGCAGCTCGCCAAGTCTTCCTATGAGGCTGTGGGGTCTTCATTTGCCCCTAATTTTGCCACGGTCTGGACCTTACAAGCGATTACTACCTGCTTGGATGGTATCTCTGACATGGCAAGATCCAGTCCAGAGGTCCTAGCACTTACCGAAAGGGCAAGGGCCTATGCGGACTACGCCAGGACGGCGACTCTGGAAACTGCCACTCGCTCAGCCGTGGCTTCGGCCAATGCTATAGCGATCCGCAGGTTGTTGTGGCTGCGTCTTTGGGACTCAGATGCCACATCCAAGAAGATTTTGCAGAATCTTCCGTTTGCTGGTGACAGGCTTTTTGGCACCGAACTGGACAAGCTGATTAAGGATTCTGCTGAGTCTAAGATACCGCAGAATAAGCCTAAGCCACGGTATACCGTTAAAAGGAACCCAAAACAGTGGTCCTTTCGTTCCAGCTCGCAGTCATCAGCACCGTCCGCTCGCACGGACCGAGGGGGAAAGCCCGCTTCCCAGTGGCGCTCTAAGAGTCATCCAAAGAAGCCGGCGGGGGCGGCAGCTGCCACCCCCAAACCCGCCTCTACATGACTCGCTCTCTCATCCTGCCTCCCCACAGGTGGGGGGCCGCTTGTCTCGCTTTCAGGACAAGTGGCTGCTTCACGTTCAAGATCAGTGGGTTCGAGACGTGATCTCGCGAGGGTACAGGATAGAGCTGACGTCAAAACCGATATCCCGATTCCATCGGTCGGTCCCGTCACCAGAAAAAGCTCAGGCTTTTTACCAGGTGTTGGAGGGTCTCCGCAGAGACGGAGTGGTGGTCCCGGTGCCTTCCGGAGAGAGGTTCGGGGGTTTTTACTCCAACCTCTTTATCGTCCCAAAGAGGGACGGATCCTTCCGCCCAGTACTGGACCTGAAGTTGTTCAACCGTCACGTGTTGGTTCGGAAGTTCCGTATGGAATCACTGCGCTCCGTGATCGCAGCTGTGTCACAGGGGGACTTCCTAGCGTCCATAGATATCAGAGACGCTTACCTTCACGTGCCCATTGCACCGGCTCATCAGCGCTGGTTGAGATTCGCAGTGGGGGAAGAACACTTCCAATTTGTGGCGCTGCCGTTCGGGTTGGCCTCGGCACCGCGGGTGTTCACAAAAGTGATGGCCTCCATGATGGCTCTCCTGCACATGCAGGGACATGCCGTCATTCCCTATTTCGACGACCTGCTGGTCAGGGCGCCATCAGAACACCTCTGTCAAGAGAGCCTGGATGTGACCATGCGGTCTCTGGAACAGTTCGGTTGGCTCCTCAATATTCAGAAGTCAACGCTAGTTCCGACCCAGTCTTTGACATATCTGGGCATGGACTTCAACACAGCCTCAGCCCTGGTGTCTCTGCCACGAGTCAAACAGATGGCGATCCAATCAGGAGTACAAGCAGTCCTCCTGTCACCACACTCATCCCTACGGGTATTGATGAGACTGGTGGGACGCATGGTAGCGGCGATAGAGGCGGTGCCGTTCGCACAGTTTCGCCTCCGTCCTCTCCAGCTGGAGATTCTTCGCAGATGGGACAAGAGGACGATCTCGCTGAATCGGCTGGTGACACTGTCACAACCGACCAGGGACTCCCTACAGTGGTGGCTCCAGCCACGTCACCTGTCACGAGGCCGGTCCTTCCTAAAACCGTCATGGTTAGTGGTGACCACAGACGCCAGTCTGAAGGGCTGGGGTGCGGTGTTCTTGCACCACAGGGCTCAAGGCCTCTGGACTCAGTCGGAGTCGGCATTGCAGATCAACGTGCTGGAGATCAAGGCGGTCTATCTGGCGCTCCTGGCGTTTCAGAAATTCCTGTCAGGACACCCCATTCGGGTGCAGTCCGACAATGCGACGGCCGTCGCCTACATAAATCATCAGGGAGGGACCAGAAGTGCTCAGGCCCTCGCCGAAGTCCACCGCATTCTAGCCTGGGTGGAGGAAAACGGCTGCCTGATCTCCGCAGTTCACATCCCAGGGGTCGAGAACTGGGAGGCCGACTACCTGAGCCGACAGGGCATGGACGCCGGAGAGTGGTCTCTACATCCAGACGTCTTCCAGGACATCTGCGGCAGATGGGGCACTCCGGACGTGGATCTGATGGCCTCACGGCTGAATCATCAGGTGCCCCAATACATGGCAAGATCGTGGGATCCTCAGTCTCTGGGGGCGGATGCCCTGATCCTGAGTTGGTCCAGCTTCCAGCTGCCATATGTGTTCCCGCCTCTGGCTCTGATTCCCAGGGTCCTGTGGAAAATCAGGATGGAATGCAGAGTAGCCATTCTAGTGGCTCCAGATTGGCCCAGGAGGTCCTGGTACCCGGACCTGTGGCAACTGTCAGGCGGACACCGGTGGGCTCTTCCAGAACGCGCAGATCTACTCGCGCAAGGCCCATTCTTCCACCTCAATTCCAGGGCCCTCAGATTGACTGCATGGCTCTTGAGTCCTGGCTGCTGACATCCAGAGGATTCTCTCCTACAGTGGTTGCCACTATGAATAGGGCTAGGAAACCTGTCTCCAGGAAGATATACCACAGAACGTGGAAAATCTTTTTCTCCTGGTGTGCCTCTGGTGGACGCTCACCGTGGCCATTGTCCATCCCGACATTGTTGGCTTTCCTACAGTCGGGGTTGGAGTTGGGATTATCCCTTGGCTCTCTGAAAGGTCAAGTATCAGCACTTTCAGTGCTGTTTGACAGGCGCTTGGCGCTCCTCCCGAAGGTCCGCCAATTTCTGCAGGGGGTATCTCGGGTGGTTCCGCCTTACAGGCGACCTCTGGACCCTTGGGACCTCAACATGGTCCTGGCGGCTCTGCAGAAACCGCCGTTTGAGCCACTGAGAGACATCTCTCTCTCTCGTCTGTCCCAGAAAGTGGTCTTTCTGGTGGCAATTACGTCCCTGAGAAGGGTCTCAGAATTGGCTGCACTTTCGTGCAAGTCACCCTTTCTGGTGGTTCACCAAGACAAGGTGGTGTTGCGCCCACGGCCAGAATTCTTGCCGAAGGTGGTTTCAACGTTTCACCTAAACCAGGAGATTGTTCTCCCATCATTTTGCCCCGCTCCCGTTCATCAGGTTGAGCGCGACCTCCATACTCTGGATCTCGTGAGGGCTGTACGCATTTATGTGTCCAGGACCGCCTCCTTTAGGAGTTCGGATTCCTTATTTGTCCTCACGATGGGTCGCTGTAAGGGGTCCGCGGCTTCGAAGTCGACCTTGGCCAGATGGATCAAGGCTCCCATTCAGGAGGCTTACCGGTCTTCTGGTTTGCCTCTCCCGGTGGGTTTGAAGGCACACTCTACTAGAGCTGTAGGTGCCTCCTGGGCCTTGCGACATAGAGCGTCTGCTCTACAGGTGTGTCAGGCGGCCACTTGGTCCAGCCTGCACACTTTCTCTAAGCACTATATGGTGCATGCCCATGCCTCTGCGGATGCGAGTTTGGGCAGGCGGGTTCTCCAGGCGGCGGTTGCCCACCTTTAAAGGGAACCATGTGTTTTCCGTCTTGTTGAGGAACTCTTCCCGCCCTGGGGTATTGCTTTAGGACATCCCCATTGTCTGGGTCTCCCATTATGATGACCAGAAAAAAGAGAATTTTGTTTACGTACCGTAAATTCTTTTTTCTTTAATCATCAATGGGAGACCCAGCACCCACCCAGTTGTTCCTTTGCATGTTTTGCATTTGCTCTGTTCTCTGTTGAGACAGTGTTTGCCGGGTTGTTGAACCGTTTTGTGTACGGCATTCTTCCCGATGTTTCGGGTGTGGTTTATTTCCTCCTCGCAGCTTGTAGACCAAACTGAGGATGTTCCCTGCGGTAGGGGTTTATAAGCGGAGGAGGCGGTGGGCTACAAACTTGTAGTACCTAGTGTGACCTCCGGAGGGCAGTGCCCTAAACCCCATTGTCTGGGTCTCCCATTGATGATTAAAGAAAAAAGAATTTACGGTACGTAAACAAAATTCTCTTTATTTCTAGCCTGAGATAAAAAAAAATGTAAAGTCATACCAGGCCAAAATTCACCCTTTTTTTTAAACTTTAAAAATCTGTGAAAAAACTGATGAAGAAAAAAATTCTAAACTTTTAATTTGTAATTAACTAAAGTTGTACTTCATAAAGAAAAAGAATAAAAAAAATCTAAAGACGTCAGGTAAAAAAAAATATTCATATTTAGATCACTTGATATAGAATGACCCATTGACGCTATTAATATTAAAATATTTTAAAATATGATCTCATCGCGATCCCAACTTGAAATTTGGTACAGATGTGGCTAAGAGCAAAGCAGACACATGGGCAGTTTTTGAAATATTTAAAGCGCGCCGATTTTTCGGAAATGCGTTTTAAAGTTTTGCGCTTGCGATCACATGGGTAAAATATTAACAAAGATCCTCTTGTGACATATCTGGTGAAAGCCTGCACAGTTCTGAGTAGATTGGGGTTTATTTTGTTTCTCTATCTTATTTGTAGCCCGAGATATGATAGAAAATGTAAAGCCATACCAGGCCAAAATTCGCACTTTTTTAAAACTTTAAAAATCTGTAAAAAATTAACTGATAAAGAAAAAAATTCAAAACTTTTTTTTTGTAATTAACTAAAGTTGTTCTTCATATAGAAAAAATTTTTTAAAAATCTGAGGACGTCAGGGAAAAAAAATATTCATTTTTGAATCACTTGACATGGAATGACCCGCACCTTAAAGGCTCTGCGAATGTCGCTCGCAGACTATTCTAACAAAGTCTGTGCTCTAAAAGCTAAATAGTGCTTTTTCCTGCTCAGACCTGCCGTATGGCCATACAGAATGATTTGACTATATGTGGGGTATTACCATGCTCATAAGAAATTCGGTAACAAATTTTGCGATCCACTTTTTAGTGTTGCCTCTTGTAAAAGGGATGAATTTGGCAGTAAAGCAATTTTTATTTGATAAAATAAAAACCTTTTCAATAAGACGACCCATTGTTATCAAATTCTGTTAAGTAACCTGTGGGTTCAAAATGCTCACTATACCCCTGAATAAAATCCTTGAGGGGTCTGATTTCCAAATTGAAGTCATTTTTTGGGGGTGTTAAGCTATTTAGGAGCCCTACAAATGTGACATGGTGCCCATAATCTATTTCAGCCAAATTTTGTGTTCCACAATTCAGAGATTTTTTCATGCTTACATTGACCTAAATTTACCAGTAACAAAGTACAATGTATTTTGGCTTTATTTGTGAAAATATCAGAATTATGGAAAAATGTTGAATATTTTGTAATTTTCAAACTACATCTGCATCAGTTTTCAAATTTCATTTTATTTTAGGGTGTTAAAAATTTAGCAGGCATTTCTCACTTTTTCAAGAAATTATACCATTTTAAAAACTGCACCCCTCAAATACTTCAAAACCTGCCGTCAGTAAATGTTTAATCTTTCAGGTGCTACACTGGAATTACCGTATATACTCGTGTATAAGCCGACCCCCCTACTTTTGCCCCAAAAATCTGGAAAAACCTATTGACTCGTGTATAAGCCGAGGGTGGACCTCAGCACAGGTATACAGCCCCCAGCAGTGTGGTATACAGGCCCCCCCCAGTGGTATACAGGCCTCCCCAGTGGTAGTATACAGCAGCCCCAGTGGTAGTATGTAGCATCCCCAGCAGCCCCAGTGGTAGTATATAGGAGCCCCAGCAGCCCCAGTGGTAGTATACAGCAGCAGCCCCACTGGTATATACAGCCCCAGTGGTAGTATATTGCAGCCCCAGTGGTGTACACAGCCCCAGTGGTAGTATATTGCAGCCCCAGTGGTGTATACAGCCCCAGTGGTAGTATATTGCAGCCCCAGTGGTGTACACAGCCCCAGTGGTAGTATATTGCAGCCCCAGTGGTGTACACAGCCCCAGTGGTAGTATATTGCAGCCCCAGTGGTGTACACAGCCCCAGTGGTAGTATATTGCAGCCCCAGTGGTGTATACAGCCCCAGTGGTAGTATATTGCAGCCCCAGTGGTGTACACAGCCCCAGTGGTAGTATATTGCAGCCCCAGTGGTGTATACAGCCCCAGTGGTAGTATATTGCAGCCCCAGTGGTTTATACAGCCCCAGTGGTAGTATATTGCAGCCCCAGTGGTGTACACAGCCCCAGTGGTAGTATATTGCAGCCCCAGTGGTGTACACAGCCCCAGTGGTAGTATATTGCAGCCCCAGTGGTGTACACAGCCCCAGTGGTGTATACAGCCCCAGTGGTAGTATATTGCAGCCCCAGTGGTGTACACAGCCCCAGTGGTAGTATATTGCAGCCCCAGTGGTGTATACAGCCCCAGTGGTGTACACAGCCCCAGTGGTAGTATATTGCAGCCCCAGCGGTAGTATACAGCAGCCCCCGTAATCCAGGGCCCCCCCAGCCTGACTCCGGTCACCTGTAAAGGAAACTATACTTATCACAGTGCCGCTGTCCGCACCCGCTCGCAGCTGCCGTACGCGATCCTCCATCTTCATGCCTCTTCTTCCTGTTTCCTGTGCTCGTCGCAGGGAATGACGTCATTGCCTGCGACGAGCACAGAAACAGGAAGAAGACGCATGAAGATGGAGGATCGCGGACAGCGGCACTGTGATAAGTATAGTTTCCTTTACAGGTGACCGGAGTCAGGCTGGGGGGGCCCTGCATTACGGGGGCTGCTGTATACCGATGTATACATCGGTATGTACCGATGTATACATCGGTATACAGCACTGACTCGCGTATAAGCCGAGGGGGGTACTTTTCAGCCCAATTTTTGGGCTGAAAAACTCGGCTTATACGCGAGTATATACGGTACTGCAAAATGGAATTTAAAAAAGACCTTTTCCCTCTAAAATGCTGCTTTAGCTCCAATATTTTAACTTTTACAAGTGATTGCATGAGAAAATGTACCTATTTTTTTCTGAGCGTAATGACACCCCTACATGTCATCAGAAACCTCTGTTTTGGACAGGTATGAGAGCTCGAAGAGGAAAGGGCACTATTTGAATTTTGGAACACAAATTGGCTAAAATAAATTGTGTGCACAACGTCATACTTGCAGGCTCCCTTAGGTGCTTAAACTGTAGAAACCTCCCACATGTGACCCTATATTGGAAAGTACACCGCTCATGGATTTTATCGAGGGCTATAGTGAGCATTTTGAACCTACAGGTACTACACAGCGTTTGATAACATTAGGTCGTCATATTGAAAAGTACAATTTTTTTTATTGTGAAAAATGTTGCTTTTAGTCAAAGAAGACCCATTGGTCTATAGAGATGTCCTACAGGCCATGGTGGAAAATCAAAAGATGATAAAGTGGGAGCCCAAGATGGCCGCCGAGCAGGGTGGATGCTGATGCCAGTGCTCCCTGCCATCTGACCGATATCGCAACCATCCCTGCCAGATTCCACTAGCTGAAGTGCCCATCGCCACCCCGGGAGCCCACCCATCCCGCCTCACCGGTTAGATCGGTGCTAGCTGCAGCAGCAGCGGTGCTCTGTGGGGATCCTGTTGCCTAGAGCCAGGGAGCCCAGTGGCCAGGGCAGCTGACACCTCTACCCCAGATTTGTCAGGCCCATCTGCTGCAGCCCACTGGTAAGGTTGTGTCTCCCGGCTTGTGGAGCTGATGGGGCAAGGTGGCGACGGGGAAGAGAGGAGAAAGAAGACAGACGGTGGTATTGCAGCCCAGACTTTTGGCCTAAGGCATGGGATAAATTTCCAGACGCGGCGTCTGGTGGAGGACCGTGTGGAGTGTGGGATCCCGCGATTGGCAGCAGAAAATCTGGGAGCCTGGAGGAGACTATTGACAACAGACCACAGGCAGACACCGAGAGGCAGAGCTGTGTGCAGGAGCATCAACGTAGAGACTGAGTAAATCGCAATTTCAGAAGTCTTCCTGATAGCCCACGGACATTGACCCTCTCATATCTGGAAAGGCAATTGTTCACAGTAAAGACTCTGTGATAAGTAATCCGCACAAGCTGAGGACCCATTGCTTCAGTAACATCTGTTATCAGGCTTACAGACCCTCCCTTCCTTTCTCTTGGCTACACCCTCTGTACCTGGGTGTGAGGACCCGAATTTAACCCTCAGTATCGCCTATAAGAGATTGGGCATTGACTGTCCCCCAGAGACTCCTGTAATTCCCCCTTATATATACTCACTGTCCATTATACGGACACAGAGATGGGAGGATCTAGATGTGAACTGATTGAGCTACAAGTGACAACACAGCTTAAAATAACCACAGAGGTTTCCGATATGGTTACTGATTGCTGCCAATGAGCAGGGAATTATTAACATGTTCCACCAGTCACCCCTCAAAAAAGCATCCACGCGAAACGTGCGTTGGGGTCGCCACCTGTTCGCTCCTGCGGCTCGCTAGGACCGTCAGTGATGAACACACCCTACTGATATATGCTGCTCAGACCCTGCCCTGGGATCCAGGATGAGCACTCCTCAGACACGAGACCCTGACACCACTTACACCTCACCACACTTGCAGTTCTTCTGATGGAACGAGGCAAGCCTTAACACCCCTCTTAAACATAAAAAGGTCTTGAACCACCTTAAGCAACTCTCACCAGATGTGGTCTTCCTTCAGTAAACACTGGAGGCTGACAAATCTGGTAAATTACTAGCTCGCTGGATAGGAGACTGCTACATTGTTTTACATACTTCATCATCATAGGGGGTAGCCATTCTTATTAAAAAGGGTCTGCCATGCTCCATTTAGAACTTTATTAGCGGCAGCCAAAGCAGATATTTCATTCTGAGGGAGGAAATAGCTGGAAAAATATACTTCTTGGTCAACCTCTACGCTCCTATCCATGACCAACACATCTACACATCGATTCTCCATGTTCTCCTGGGACTTGGGCCTGGTTGCCTGATAGTGGGAGGAGACTTTAACCTAGTACAATGTCCCAGCCTAGACCGCTCCTAACCCTCCCCATAGACCTCAGCAGCCACCACATCCCTCCTACATCTCATGGAACAGCTGTCACTCTGCGGCCCATGAAGAGTGACAGACTTCACAGCTGGAGACTACACGTGCCACTCCCTCACCCATCCAGTCTTTCTCCCGGATTGACTTCTTCCTCATTTCCTCATAACTATTCACCTAACATGACTCCTGTATCCATCCAATATTGATCTCCGACCATGCTCCTATCTCACTGTTCCTAACTCTAGTGGAGCCAAGCCATAGGACAAGACATTGGAGGTTTTCATCCCACCTGACAGCTGATTTCAAAGCATTTCTTAAATCCCACTGGAATGACTTCCTAGATGACAATATCATCCATACTGACAATACCCCACTGGTCTAGGCCACGTCTAAGGCTGTTATGAGAGGCTACATCATCATTTATCTGTCATATAGGAGGAAAGGCACACAGAAATTTGCTCACCTCCCTACTTCAGGCTCAGATAGCGTTCGCCTTAGCCCCAATCACTGATACACAACAAGTTTACTCCATGACCAAACACCTACTAGACACCCGCTTACATTCCCAATCACACTGGCAAGTTCACCTGACTCAAAATAAGTTTTATCACTGGGGAAATAAGACAGGTAAATTAGTAGCGACCTTAACTAAAGGTAAGCAACCCAACAAAACCATTCTTAAACTACAGAACCCTGCAACAGGTTTACAGAAGACTGACCAGGAAGAGATTATGCAAATTTTCAGTGACTATTATGAAAACCTCTTCAGAGCCTTCCCCGCCAACCTCCCATCGATTAATGCCTCAATTAAACTCCCATCCCTGACTGCTGAACAACAAGTGACGATGGATTCAGAGTTAAGAGAAGATGACGTGAGAAGAGCTATAGCAGACACAAGACCCGTCCCTGATGGTTTCACTGCTGAATATTACAAGATGATATCCCCTGACTTAGTACCTACTCTGACTTCTCTTCAACACAGCTTTCCTTCGGGGGGTCACCATCGATCAGTTCACTTACTCACGCACCATAGTTATCCCTAACCTCAACAGAGACCCATTACTACCACAATCATACTGCCCAATCTCCCTCCTCAACCATGACTACAAACTCTTGCCAAAGATCTTAGCAAGCTGCTTACAACTGATAATACCCAGCATTCTGTGTGAGGCCCAAACAGGCTTTACTCTGGGGCGGAGCAGTGTGGCAAACATATGCCTGGCGGTCACTGCTATGGTTTTTAGCCCAAGACTCTGAGAGTGCCCACAATGCTAATGTGTCTAGACGCTGAAAAGTCACATAAAAACAATAGTACAGCGGTCTCAGGGAGCGCCAAAGGAATACTGGACAAATTAGTGAATAAGAACCGACCTTTATTCTTCCTCCAATACCACTGCCACAACGCGTTTCAACGGTCTAAGCCGTCTTCATCAGGTGGGGGGGACGCTGAAAAGGCCTTTGACAAAGTGGCATGGCCTTTCTTGTATGAAGTTCTGGCCAGGGGGAATTTTGGCCCAAGGTTCCTGAAATACATTCAATATTTCCATACGAAAGCAAATGCCTACGTGGTGGTCATTAGATACAATGCACCAACTATAGACCTCTTCCAAGGAGTCAAACAGGGATGCCGTCTGTCACCTCTCCTATTTAACCTTTCTATTGACCCGCTACCACATCAGACCCCTATTCTTTTAGAGGATGTGGTCGGCTCTAGGGAGCTCAAGGTCGCCGCATTCGCAGATGATGTCCTGCTGGTAGTAACTAACCCCAAACAAGTTCTGCACTCTTATACGTGAGCTAGAGGACATGGGAGGCCTATTGGGCTATAATATTAACTGGGACAAAACAGAAGTGATGCTGCTAAGTGGCCCCTCCAAACCATTGTGGACATCGGAGTTCCCCTGAGAGTGGACCACTAGCTCACTAAAATACCAAGGAGTGCAAGTGATGAGACACCCGGCTAAATTGTAGAAACCCAACATCAATCTAGACCTCAACAACCTAAATTCCACTTTAGCTAAATGGAAAGATTTTTATCTATCCTACTTAAGCAGATCCAACTTAATTAAAATGACAGAGGAGATGTGGGAATTCTATCATTTCCACAGTCTCCCAATCTACTTAGCCCCCAAAGAGGAGAAACGATCAACTTTTTATACCGCTCATTTATCTGGGAGGGAAGAAGCCCCGTATTGCCTATAAATTACTGCAACAGCTGAAGAGAAATGGGGGGATAAACATCCCTGATATTAGACACTACTGTATAATTTAGCATCCTTATTCCGGGTGGTGATGGACTGGCTGGGGGGACCTCCTGCTACACCCAGCATTACTTAGAGTGCTGTCTCACACCAGGACTTACTCTCCTTGCTCTCCTACACCTCCCTTATGCTGAACTGTCGACTGATCTCAACTCCACTAACAAAATGGCAGTCTGATGACACTGCCCTATCCTACAGCACAATTCTGAAAGCTCTGGACCAAGCCCACAAGATCCTCCCTTCAACCTGTTTTCTTGAAATAATATTGAAAATCTGCCTTAGATCCTATTTAACCCCCAAGAAGGGTTATAGAATGGGACTGTACACAACCTGTGGCTTCGGGGGAGCGGCACTTAAAGCACTCTATCTATGCCCACTGCCTGCGGGCATGTCCGGCCATCCAGCCCTTCTGGTCCAGAATATGTCAATTAACCACCACACATCTGACAAACTTTGCTCCTGATGAGCCTCTATGGGCTATTTTTGGATATCTAGAGCCAGATAAATACATACAGTTAGGGCCAGAAATATTTGGACAGTGACACAAGTTTTGTTATTTTAGCTGTTTACAAAAACATGTTCAGAAATACAATTATATATATAATATGGGCTGAAAGTGCACACTCCCAGCTGCAATATGAGAGTTTCCACATCCAAATCGGAGAAAGGGTTTAGGAATTATAGCTCTGTAATGCATAGCCTCCTCTTTTTCAAGGGACCATAAGTAATTGGACAATGGACTCTAAGGGCTGCAATTAACTCTGAAGGCGTCTCCCTCGTTAACCTGTAATCAATGAAGTAGTTAAAAGGTCAGGGGTGGATTCCAGGTGTGTCGTTTTGCATTTGGAAGCTGTTGCTGTGACCAGACAACATGCGGTCAAAGGAACTCTCAATTGAGGTGAAGCAGAACATCCTGAGGCTGAAAAAAAAGAAAAAATCCATCAGAGAGATAGCAGACATGCTTGGAGTAGCAAAATCAACAGTTGGGTACATTCTGAGAAAAAAGGAATTGACTGGTGAGCTTGGGAACTCTAAAAGGCCTGGGCGTCCACGGATGACAACAGTGGTGGATGATCGCCGCATACTTTATTTGGTGAAGAAGAACCCGTTCACAACATCAACTGAAGTCCAGAACACTCTCAGTGAAGTAGGTGTATCTGTCTCTAAGTCAACAGTAAAGAGAAGACTCCATGACAGTAAATACAAAGGATTCACATCTAGATGCAAACCATTCATCAATTCCAAAAATAGACAGGCCAGAGTTAAATTTGCTGAAAAACGCCTCAAGAAGCCAGCTCAGTTCTGGAAAAGTATTCTATGGACAGATGAGACAAAGATCAACCTGTACCAGAATGATGGGAAGAAAAAAGTTTGGAGAAAAAAGGGAACGGCACATGATCCAAGGCACACCACATTCTCTGTAAAACATGGAGGCAACGTGATGGCATGGGCATGCATGGCTTTCAATGGCACTGGGTCACTTGTGTTTATTGATGACATAACAGCAGACAAGAGTAGTCGGATGAATTCTGAAGTGTACCGGGATATACTTTCAGCCCAGATTCAGCCAAAAGCTGCAAAGTTGATTGGACGGCGCTTCATAGTACAGATGGACAATGACCCCAAGCATACAGCCAAAGCTACCCAGGAGTTCATGAGTGCAAAAAAGTGGAACATTCTGCAATGGCCAAGTCAATCACCAGATCTTAACCCAATTGAGCATGCATTTCACTTGCTCAAATCCAGACTTAAGACGGAAAGACCCACAAACAAGCAAGACCTGAAGGCTGCGGCTGTAAAGGCCTGGCAAAGCATTAAGAAGGAGGAAACCCAGAGTTTGGTGATGTCCATGGGTTCCAGACTTAAGGCAGTGATTGCCTCCAAAGGATTCGCAACAAAATATTGAAAATAAAAATATTTTGTTTGGGTTATGTTTATTTGTCCAATTACTTTTGACCTCCTAAAATGTGGAGTGTTTGTAAAGAAATGTGTACAATTCCTACATTTTCTATCAGATATTTTTGTTCAACCCTTCAATTTAAGTCTTCGCCTTTAATGCTCATCTCAACGGATGCTGAGAAGGCATTCAACAGGGTGAATTGGACATTTATGTTTGAAGCGCTCTATCGAATTGGCCTAAAATCCAACATGTTTGGCTGGATCTTGGCCTTATATTCCAAGCCTTCGGCTAGGTTGAAGGTCAATGGGTATTTTCCGAATTTTCTATTTATTTTCTATTTATAATAGCCCAAGGCAGGGATGTCCACTCTCCCCCTTGATGGTTATACTCACACTAGAACCCTTCCTTAGGAAAATAAGAGCAACTGAGGGCATTCAGGGCCCAATGATCAAAGGCATACCATATAAAATTGCAGCCTATGCAGATGATTTATTATTTTTTATCAACTTGCCGAACCTCATGACCAAGTTCAAGACATATGGAACACGATCTAATTTTAAGATTAATTTCTCAAAGTCGGAGGCCCTGAATATTAACACTACACCCACCTCTATAGCCGCATTGAAGAAATCATACTATTTAAATTGGGTCAGTGACACAATCAATTATTTAGGTATTAGGCTCCCCAGGAACACTCGCATGACCTTCTCCCTCAATTATCCTAAACTATTTCATTCAATACAGAAGGATTTATTTAAATGTACGACGCTTTTACATGGTTTGGGAGATGTGCAATCCTTAAAATGAATATCCTTCCCAGGATCCTATATGTACTACAAGCTCTACAAATCAGAGTTCCCTAGTCTTTTTTTGAAAAACCTGACTTCCATACAATCCAGATTTATTTGGGGAGACAAACCTCCGCGTATCAGTTGAAAGGTCTTCTACCGCACTATATCAGCTGGGGCTACTGCGCTCCCCACCTTTAAATCCTACTATCTAGCGAACCACCTCACCAGAATACTAGACTGGCATAGAAATAGCGAGATGAAGGCTTGGGTTGGAGTGGAGCAGGATTTTTCGAGTGTCCCTTTGGAGGAAATCTCCTAAATAGGAGTCCTTCGTTTGAAGGAACTTAAAGGACCACCACATTGGTGCTTTCTTGGCTTGCTGTGAGGTTACTTCAATTAGAACACACATCCTATCTCAGTCCTCCTCATTGTACCCGGTACTGCGCAATCTCCTATTCCTGTCGGGAGTAGATGATCTGGTTTTGCATTTGTGGTTATGGGAAGGATATTTCAGGGTAAAACATTTTGTCAATGGACGTGTCTGGCCGACGAGGGAGGAGCTCATGAGTCTTCAATCCCTCACGCCTTGGATACTTGGCAAGCTACTCAACTATCTCATTTTATGGGATCTATGCCTCACAGGACTCACTTCTCTAGGGAACTGACACCCTTTGAGGAGGAGTGCCAGGGCATGGGCACGATAATATATATTCTATATAATATATGACATATACCATGCTTATTCTCTAATTAATGAACCCACAGAACACACCAAACCCAAGTTCCAAACACAATGGGAGGAAGATTTACAGCACAGACTATCGGACGAGCAATGGAAAAAGATGTGTACCTTAACACACAAATTTTCTATTTCATCACGTTTCTAAGAGGCATGATTCAAACTACTCACCAGGTAGTATAGAGTTCCAACCAGATTACACGCGATCTACCCAGAAGTGGGTCCCCTTTGTTGGGTGTGCGGTGAGGAGGAAGGCACTATGCTCCACAATTTTTGCAGTAGTTTGACCACCTTTTGGGGGAGAGTGCAAAAAGGGATCTGAACAAAGATCTTAATCCAGCCCTTGTCCTTTTGCACAATAGCGACATCCCACTGAAAGCTATAAGCGATCGCTGCTTCGTCATCTAATCATGTCAGCAAGGGCTTGTAATCCTCTTCTGTGGAAGAAGACTACTCCTCCCATGATGGCTCTGTGGTTCTCAAAGGTCAGTGAGGTAATGTTGCTCCAAGACCTTACATCATTCATAAACCACTCTCAAGCCCAATTTAGAACAACCTGGTTTTACTAGATTGATTTTTAGGGTTCCAATGATTACTTCTCACTCCTGGAGGAAGCTTGAATGTGTTTGCGGAGTTCTTCTGGACATTTTTCTCCCCCTACCCCCCACTTTTCCCACCTTCCCTCCCGCTCTTCCCTTGGTTTACCCCTCCTTTATCTGCCCTTATCTGCCCTGCCCCCTATACTGTTTTGTTAACACCTTTCTCTCTTTTTCAGTTATATTAGTTCTTTGCTATGGCCTACTGCCCTTAAAATATCTTCCTTAAGTGCCAAAATATATAAAAAATGATCACCTCGGATTGGATGAAATCTGGATCTATCGTCCGTTCTCTGTAGATTTTCTAGATTATCTTAATCTCATGGCACATTATGGGTATTGTACTTCTTGTTATTGAATGTTTATCTACAATTTGACATATTGTATGGTGTTTTGAGATGTCTTAAATAAAAACTTAACATTTTTTTATTTTTTATAAATTTAACAGACTTAACACTCTCCATAACAGGAATATCTATAAAAGGAGAAATAATACATTTTTTGAACAATAAAAACTATCTTTATTATTTAAACAAGCACATGTTGAATGAACAATTCAGAGCATGAAAAGTGGTAGTGCATGGATAAGGTGACAATAC
Source organism: Allobates femoralis (assembly GCA_033576535.1). Classification (NCBI taxonomy): domain Eukaryota; kingdom Metazoa; phylum Chordata; class Amphibia; order Anura; family Aromobatidae; genus Allobates; species Allobates femoralis. The sequence continues at coordinate 358,827,209 of JARQOC010000001.1, forward strand.
AGGTGTCTGCAGGTCACACAAAATACTGGAATTATTATTTATTTCACGATTTCTCCCCAACACGGTGATACCCTATATGTCATCAGAGACTACTATTGTGCCACACAACAGGTCTCCACAGAAAAAGACGCTATTGGTGCACAGCTTTTGATAAATTAGTTTGCTGGCAACATGTGTGGAGCCTCTAAGGTGTAAGAACAGCAGAACATCCCCACAGTGACCGAATAGTAAAAATTGCACCACTCAATTACTTAATCTACACCTGAAATAACTATTTGGTAACATCCACACTGTGATTTTTGTTTTTCTGGAGAATTGCAAACATGCCAGCTTAGTGCTTATACATTGTGCCCAGCTAATATTTCATGCACAACGTAGCTTAATTGGGCTCTCCCCACTTTAATAATGCCAAACACATGGCTGTTTACTGCAGTTTAGCCATAATAGGGCTCAGAAGGAAGGGGGCATTTGGATTTGTCTGCACAGATTTCACACAATTGTATTTTAGGGGGTGGGATCTTTGGTGTTTTTTCAATGCATTTGTTCTAACCGTATCATGGGAATTAGGGTGCTCCTTAATTTCAAAACTGTGTTTTTTTTGTTAGGTCCCCCTTGATTTTGTTTGTATACTAAAAATGCAGAAAGCAATTCAGCCAGATACATGGACTTAGCGGTCTCTACCTACCATTAAACTTTCTTGATTTTCGTCATTTCCTTATTTGCACCTCGACTAAAAGACCTGGTCATGGCAGGACAGCGTGAAATTTGCTGAATATAGTCTGACAATAAGGGTATGTGCGCACTGGGCGGGTTTTCGGCGGTTTACCTGTGTAAACCGCCGTTTTGCATACATTAGTTTTATTTAAATTTATGTTAATCCAAACCAGCGTTTGGATTAACATTGAAACTAATGTAACCCGCCCACGGCTGTGCAGACACCGGCGGTTACCCAGCGTCATCCGTTGCTAACCCGCAGGTTTCCCAGCGGGTTAGCAAAGAATGACCATGTTCTTAAAACCGGCCGGTTCTGCAGCGGCTGCAAGCAGAATCATGTGCTGCTTCCAGCCGCTGCAGAATCTCCGCCGAGAACCCGCTGGGCAGCCGCCGGATACCGCCCGCACATATCCGCCAGGAAGCCGGTGGACGGCGCCGGAGCTTCCTGGCGGGTCCCGCCCAGCCGCCGACGACCAACCCGCCGGTAAGTGTGAACTTACCCTAACACCCTCCTTTTCCAGCTTGTTCAGCCAATCATTCCTGCCCTCTGATGCTGCTCTTCCTCCCCCAGTTTGAAAAAGTGGAAGGTCTCTCCAAAGGATATGACAAGCTGACTGAAAACAAAGAAATCTAAATATTAGAAGGCAAGGAGTTTATCACGCCTGACAAGGCGAGCCCAAAGAAAGGTGAATCCACTGCACCTAAGACCGATCCCTGAACTGGAAAAGCACACCTGAACTGCCACCAAAACTTCGCTACAGCCACATGAGATTTGCTGTTGGATGACTGACAGAGGGCAACCCAATTCCCCCGCAGCTGGCGGCACAGGACAGAGTACAGAGACGGGTACTGTTTCTGGGGTGTTGGATGCACAGGTAGACAGCTATATTGGCGGCTGGCAGACACAAATTTTAACAGCTGATAGTGACTGGTAGGCACAGCAGGTGTAGAGTAAGTACTGACAGACACCAAGAAGACAGGAGCACAGGGGCAAGTAAATATGCAGTATGCATAATCAATGCACAAGGGGACCTGACAACTAGCTACAGCAAGTATACACTGACTAAGACACATTGAGCAGGTACCTCCCAATAGGGAATGCTGCCTGAAATATCCTGTGCCTTTCAGCCACAGGCTGAGACGCACTTCTGGATAAGGGCATGCTGGCCCTACAACACAGGGCAGTGCGGCGCAGCTGCACACTAAGCGTCTGGGACATATGGAGCTGGAAAGAGCAGAGACATAGGGCGGTGAGCCAAGTAGCAGACCTAGAGGATAATGCAAAATTAAATGATATAAATTTTCCTGCAGAGAGGGGCCTTCTTCTGTCAGTTTTTTTGCCTACCCAAGCATTCAGCACTGAACATTGTGACATCACCGCTCTATTGTTTTCTCGCTTGCCCGAGGTCGCTAGGTTAGCTTCTGGCCAGAGCTTTCCCTGAATCCCGTGCAATCTCACTGCAGCTGTTGTCACTGGACACACACCATCGCTAAATACTGAGAAACACAACCACCACCATCCAAGTTGCTGTTCCATTTTCTGCAGATGATGGTGGTATTCTCAACTCTTTTACTTGTTCACATGGGTATTGAAAAGTAACCAGCAACCTGTTACTGTTTCTAGGGAACATTTATACTGCCCTTAGTGAGCATATAGACTTTTTTTATATATAGACAGTGGGGAAAAAAAGTATTTAGAGTGGTTTCACATTTGCGCATGATGCGCAGCGTGTCTGAGCGCAGCAAAACGCAGGCACTATGCGCTCCTATGTTTAACATGGGAATGCATAGTGACTGTGGCAGCATTCAGCTGCGTTTGCGTTTGGCTGTGCATAATTTATGCGCAGCTGAACGCAAAATGTTGGATTTTTTGTGCGTAGCCTTGTGCTTGCTTTATACGCAAACAGACATCTGCGTACAGAAAATGAATTGGAGTGAATCTGTGCGCTTTGCCATCTGCTGGCAAGCACACAGACACTGCGGAAGATAACCTCCTCCGAGGTCATCTGCAGGTGAATCCTGTCCCGCAATTCTCCTCTTCTTTTTTCGTCTTCTTCTTTCTTCTTCATCTTTCTTCTTCTTCTTCTTTCTTCTTCTTCTCTCTACCTTCCGCTGCCACTGGTTCATTTAAAATAGCCGGCGGTGAAGTCGACTTTCCCACCCCGCTATTTGAAATGAACAGCTGATAAAGTCAGCTGTTCGTTTGAAATAGCGGGGTGGGAAAGCCGACTTCACCGCCGCCTTTCCGGACGGCTATTTTAAATGAACCAGCGGCGGCTGCAGGGAGATCAGCGGCTGCCTGAATCTTTGCCGCTGATCTCCACTTCCCGGCCACCGCCGCTGATTGAGTGGCCAGGCTGCCTCACTAACATTTTCATGTGAACGCATGCGGACAACCTCCGCTGTGTTCACATGAAAATGTTTGCATTCAGCACTGCGTATACGTATGCACTCCATACGCTGCAGTGCCGAACGCAAATGTGAACCCAGCTTTAGTCAGCCACCAATTGTGCAAGTTCTCCCACTTAAAAAGATGAGAGAGGCCTGTAATTGACATCATAGGTGACCTCAACTATGAGGGTACCTTTACACGTCGCAACATTGCATGCAATTTCACTTGCAACTTACTGGTTGCAGTGAAATTATGGACACATTGTTCTATTTTGTTGCCGTGTACAAATGGAGCAATGTGTCCATGATTTCACTGCAACCAATAAGTTGCAAGTAAAATTGCATGCAATGTTGCGACGTGTAAAGGTACCCTGAGAGACAAAAGGAGAAAACAAATCCTGAAAATCACATTGTCTGATTTGGAAAGAATTTTTTTACAGGCCTCTCTCATGTTTTTAAGTACGAGAATTTGCACAATTAGTAGCTGACTAGATACTTTTTTTCCCCACTGCATTCTTTGATCCTTAGGCTGGCTTCACACCACGGTGTGATCCGATCCGGGGCTGTCAGGCATGAGACTGACGGCCCCGGACTGGATAAGCACACAGAACTGGAGGGCCAAATGTGCCCTCCTGTCCTGTGTGCAGCCGGATGGCTGTAATTGCGGCCGCAGCTGCTGATTTTTCAAGACCGCGGCTAGCATGGAGATAGCCGCGGTCCTGAAATAACAGCGGCATGCAGCCGCCGGTATCCAGTTCCCGGATCCTCCCAGACCGGGGCAATCCGGAGCCACAGACTCCCATGTCAGGGATCCGGGATCCTGCAAATTGGGGAAGCAACATTTTTGTGTCCAGAGAGAATAAACCGAATTCTCCTGGATTCCACCGCAGAGATGAAACCGGATGGCTGCCATCCGGCTCCATCTGGCCCCATAGGCTACTATGGGGCCAAAAACCTGTCCGGGGCTGTCTGGTTTACACCGGACAGCCCCGGACCAACTAACACCTCTACCATTTTCTTTCTGTTATAAGATTCAACTTCTTTAAATGACCTGCACCTGCAGGACATCAACTATCTTGCAGTACAAGCCTCATTAGGAGCAGAATTGCATTATTTGATTAAAATCTTTACTACATGCTTCTTGTATTATATTTTTATAAAGGTGTATTTCAATGAATTAGAATATCATCAAAAAGCTAATTCAATACAAAAAGTGAAACGCATATATTATATAGAGTCATTACAAACAGAGTAATCTTTTTCAAGTGTTTGTTTTTTTAATGTTGATAATTATGGCTTTCAGCAGGGGTACACAGATGCATAAAATAACCTGACACCACTAGAACAGAGGCCAGACAAAATCTGAAGTGTCTTCACTTGCATAATTATAGTGAGTGGTTCCATTGCAGGTTTTATCTAATTCGTGTTTTTTTGGGATTTACACTAAAATCCAGTGTAAGAGCTCAGTGGAAAGCACAGGATAAGTGTAAATCAAGGCTTATTCTGATTTTTTAAGTGGTAGAGTGAATAAATAGACAACAGTACAATAGTACCGTATTTTTCCGACCATAAGACTTTCTTTTTTTTTTTTGTCCCCAGGTTGTGGAGGAAAGTGAGGGGGTGAGTCTTATGGCCCGAATATACAGGCTGTGCTGGCTGTGGGGCTATGCTGTACTGTGCTGGTGGAAGCAGCGGCTCTGGAGGAGGCAGGAACAGACTGCAAAGGCAGCCTGTGTTCACATGTCCCTGCTCATTAGTCTACTGTAAAATTCACTGCATCCCGCTGTCCACCTCTCAGTGCTGAAGCTGGCGCTGAGAAGTGAGCTGGACACAAGGAGAAAAAGAGCGTGTGTATATCTGGGATCAGCCATGCTCAGACATAAATTAATTAATAATTAAATCTTTATTGCAGAAATAGAAGAAGAACATACAAAGATAAAACCAATTAAAAAGTGTAAACAAACACTGACACTTGAACAAAAAAATCGCAGCACAGCCTAATACAAGTAATGCCTCAATATAAGAAACCGCATAAGAAAGGTGCACTCAAGGATCCATCATATCCACCCCTACACATTAGTAAATCACACACAACAAAAATGTTGTCAATAGTACAGAAAGAACCCTTGAGAACAAAGAGTTAGTAATGCTGTAGCTCAGTGTGCAAAATTGCATTAAGTACACAATGAAAATATACACCCTTACAGCTGAGAACGGCAAATAAAGCCATCAACATCAAACTATTGTTCCAAATGCTATAGATGAAAGAGCAATGTGTAAAAAGTGGAGCCTAAGCAAGATTCCAACTAGCTCCCTGGAATCTATGGAAAAGAGAAACACCTAGTAAGAAGCGGTACATAGTAGTAGGCAAGAGGAACAAGTCCTCTGATTAATACCTGTGCTGGCTGCTGGCATGTAGGACCCAGACACCCAGTCTCTCCCTCTGTAGCATTAATCTTGTCCTGTCTGTGTGTCCCCGAGGCATCCTATCATGTGACTGGCACAGGACAGTGATGTCATGGCTGCACATCCCGGTCACATGATGGGAAGCCCCGGGGACACAGACAGGAATATCAGGATGGGAGGCTATATACCAGAATGGGAGGCTATATACCATGATGCTATTTATCAGAGTGGAGTTATATACCAGGATGAGAGGCTATATCCTGGATGGGGGACATATATTACCTGTATGGAGATGTGGACATTACCCCCATAACAGTGTCAGCAGCAGATCCCCCCTCCATAACAGTCAACTACAACCACATTTTTTTGCTTAATTTTTCCCCCTATATTCCTCCCCTAAAATCTGGGTGCGTCTTATAGTTAAGTGCGTTTTATGGTCCAAAAAATGTGGTAGTTCTTAATTTTATTTTTGAGTTTTTCACCATGCAGTATTGGTGATAAGAGGGCTTTATTTTTTTATGTAATTACAGGAATACTAGATTTATAGGTTATTTATGCTTTATGCTTTTAGACACTATAAACAGTATTTTACAATAATTTGTTTGCATTGTCATATTCTGAAAGCTGTAACTTTATTTTCTTCCATGTGAGCCGTACTAGGGATTGTTTTTTGCAGAATGGTTTACCATTTATTTCATTTGACTTTTTGATCACTTTTCATTAATTTTTTTTGTGTGTCAGTATTATGGAAAGTTGACATTTTTTTTTTATCATTTTTTTTTTTTTTACCTTTTATCATTTCAACTACCAGCACCAGTGATTATGATGAGTGGGGTTGGTCCTGTCTATGGTGGTGTTTTAACCCCGTATAACCACCCAGATGCCGCTGTCAAGAATGACAATGGTCTTTAATGGGTAAAGTGGCCTGATCGGTTCCAAATCTTAGGGATCAATGTCTGTGGGTGTCAGCTGTCCAGTGCCGGGACAAGGCATTTTGGTGCCCTAGGCAGGGAAAGCAAACGGCGCCCCCCCCCCCCCCTAAATATGTCTACAAACAGGACAGTGTTGATGATGTATGTAAAGTGCTGTGGAGTTCATAGCGTAGTATAAATGCAAAATGTATTATTCTTAATATGATGTCACAATACCAGGATCTGAGGATCTTCTATTTCGAGGTCAGGGACAGGGGCTCTCTGACGCCGTATTGCTACTTGTCTTGCTGTCGTCGTCCTCTTTTGACACTGCAGTGCGGTGGACAAGAGAGCATTAACTGGTTAATAACAAGAAGTATGGAGTGTACTAACTGAGCCATAAACCCTCCCCATACCATGTCCAGCAGACATTGTAGGATTACTATATGGATTTTATTATTAGGGTACGGACACACTGGCGTGAAACGCGGATGAGTGCAATGTGTGATTTTATCGCATTGCACTCGGACCAATGTTATTCAATGTCTGAGAGCAGATTGGCTAGTGTCGGACGCTTTTTTCTCAGCCAGATTCAGGATGAGAACAAAGTCGCAACATTATGCGACAGTATGTGATTCCCGCGCGAGACTCGCCAATGCAAGTCTATTGGTCTGACAAAATCACATACCGCACACTGACAGCACACGGACCATCCGAGAGGCATCAGTTTTTTCATGGATACATTATCATTCTGTAACTGAAAACACTGTAAAATGTTCCTGTAAATGATTCTACAGTAAATAGCTGCTGAGGAAAGAACAGATTGCACATGGATGTAATCTGAAATGTCGGACACTCGCACAGCAGTTGGATGCTAAATGGACCAAGTAACCGATGACACTCATCCGACTCTCCTGGATGAGAAACAGACCGATTTAAAGGCGGCGGGAGACAGTGTACCACCGTGTCCTCAGCTCCGTGCTGTGCACAGTATACCACCATGTCTCAGCTCTGTGCTGTGCACACAGTGTACAGTACAGTGTATGTGCACAGCACGGAGAAGAGGACATGGTGGGACACTGTGCACAGCACGGAGCTAGGGAGATGGTGGTACACTGTCTGTGCACAGCACAGAGTTGAGGACATCCCAGAATAGACAGACAGGCCACAGACGGGCGGCGGGACAACACTGAGCCCACCTGGAAGAACTACAACTCCCAGCACCCAACACACTGCCCAGAAATCATATAGGACAGGCAGAAGAACTACAACTCCCAGCATGCCACACCCTGACAACACAGAAAGGTGGCGGCAGCTGCAAGGAGGCAGACACACGGTACAGCTGCCAATATCACCACACACAGCGCCAGCCACAGCCCCAGTCCTCCTGCACCCCCGTCCTCCTCTCCTCTGTCCTCCTGCACCCCTGTCCTCCTCTCCTCTCCTCTGCCCCTCCTGCTGCTCCTCTATCCTCCTGCACCCCCATCCTCCTCTCCTCTGTCCTCCCACACCCCCGTCCTGCTCTCCTCTGTCCTCCTGCTGCACCCCTTCCTCCTCTCCTCTGTTCCTCCTGCTGCTCCTCTGTCTTCTTGCACCCCCGTCTTCCTCTCTTTTGTCCCTCCTGCTGCTCCTCTGTCCTCCTGCACCCCAGTCCTCCTCTCCTCTGTCCCTCCTGCTGCTCCTCTGTCCCCCTCGTTCTGCCCCTCTTTCCTCTTCTCCTGTCCCCTTGTTTCTGTCCCCCTGCCTCTGTTCTCTTTTCCTCGGTCCCCCTGTTTCTGTCCTTCTGCCCCCTGTGGTATATACAGGACCCAGCAATATAAACAGCAGCCTCAGTGGTATATACAGGCCCCAGCAGTATATAAAGGCCCCAGCAATATATACAGCAGCCCCAGTGGTGTATACAGGCCCCAGCAGTATATACAGGCCCCAGCACTATATACAGCAGCCCCAGTGGTATATACAGGCCCCAGCAGTATATACAGCAGCCCCAGTGGTATATACAGGCCCCAGAAATATATACAGCAGCCCCAGTGGTATATACAGGCCCCAGCAGTATATTCAGCAGCCCCAGTGGTATATACAGGCCCCAGCAGTATATACAGCAGCCCCAGTGGTATATACAGGCTCCAGCAATATATACAGCAGCCCCAGTGGTATATATAGGCCCCAGCAGTATATACAGCAGCCCCAGTGGTATATACAGCAGCCCCAGTGGTGGTATACACAGGCCCCAGTGGTGGTGTATACAGGGCCCAGTGGTAGTGTATACAGGGCCCAGTGGTAGTGTATACAGGGCCCAGTGGTGGTGCATACAGGGCCCAGTGGTGGTGTATACAGGGCCCAGTGGTGGTGTATACAGGGCCCAGTGGTGGTGTATACAGGGCCCAGTGGTGGAGGTGGTGTATACAGGGCCCAGTGGTGGTGTATACAGGGCCCAGTGGTGGAGGTGGTGTATACAGGGCCCAGTGGTGGTGTATACAGGGCCCAGTGGTGGTGTATACAGGGCCCAGTGGTGGAGGTGGTGTATACAAGGCCCAGTGGTGGAGGTGGTGTATACAGGGCCCAGTGGTGGTGTATACAGGGCCCAGTGGTGGAGGTGGTGTATACAGGGCCCAGTGGTGGTGTATACAGGGCCCAGTGGTGGAGGTGGTGTATACAGGGCCCAGTGGTGGTGCATACAGGGCCCAGTGGTGGTGGTGGTGTATACAGGGCCCAGAGGTGGAGGTGGTGTATACAGGGCCCAGTATGCGGACTGGGTGGGAGGCGCCTTTGCACACTCACCGCCACCGGTCACCGAGGCCGCCGTCACCGTGCGTCTGCTGGCTGTACGGAGGAGGAGAGGAGGGGCGGGCAGAGCTGCGGGACAGGAAGTCGGAGTCCCGCCCTCCTTCCTCTCTGGCCGCCGCGCCGCGGCCGCCGGCGGCCGCCAGCAGCCAGCACGGGGCCTCCAGGGGGCGGGCAAAAATGCGCCCTCCACAAGATGGCGCCCTAGGCGATCGCCTAGGGTCGCCTAGCTGTCGTCCCGGCCCTGCAGCTGTCATATACATCTTTAAAGTAGAAAAGGACCCAGCACTAATTATCATATGCACCAGATGAATTAAAATGAAGTGGGAATTGTTTAAAAATTCTATTTATTTCTAAGAAATGACAATAAAGCATATAAAAGTATTAAAGACATAAAGGCCCCTTTCACATCTAATGCAGGGCTGCGTTGTGCTCCATTTGCATTTCTATGTGTTTTTACCGCTAAAAACGCATCAAAAAGCATGCGTTTTTGCCCCCATTGAATTTAATGGAAACGCATGTAAAAACGCATGTGCATTTTCCAAAATGCATGCGTTTTTGCAAAAGCAGACAAAGACATTGCGTGTGACATTTTGGTCTGCGTTTGCAAAAACCCATGCGTTTTGCATTTTTGAAAATGCGTTTTGATGCGTTTTTAGCAGTAAACGCATAGAAACGCAAATGGAGCAAAACGTAGCCCTGCATTGGATGTGAAAGGGGCCAAAATCTCTATGGAGTTTTGTTCCTTGGTCACTGGTGGGTTCTTCCCCCTTGTATAGGTGCTGTATATCTTAGTCTATAAAGAATACAAAATACGAGTGTTATATTACCAATCCTGCTATATTGACCATTTTAAAAATGTGAGCTTTTTGAGAAATTGATTCTCAACTATATGAGGAGCAGGTATCCTAAATTTGTTATCCTTCTACTCCTGTTCATGTGATGTTCAACCTGTATCATGAATTGATATGAAATGGGTAAGAAAGTTTCATAACCCCTTTTTATAATTGATGGTTGTACCACAACATACCTTCAACAAACGGTGGGGCTGGTTGTTAAGGAGCCAGTGTTCTCTGTTACGAGTCCCATGTACTGGTACACCAAGCTTATTAGGCTTGTATTTGTGAGGATGATTAATGTGCTTGTCTTATCAAGCTTCACCTGCAGGGTTAAGGGAGATGTGATTACCCTTCTATTCGAATATAGGATTAGGTATTCTTGCTATATTCATATACCTTTCTGGTTTGTTGGTCTGTGATCCATAGAGTGGAATGTACTTGGAGTTGTTCACCGTGGTATTTGGTTGGGCTTAGTCAGTCTGTTAGGAGAGAGTGCTCATAAGTACCTTCAACTGAGCTCACTGAATACATAAAATAATGCAAACTCACTTTTGTTTAGCTAACTCAGTGGTGACTGGCTGATATTGGATAGTAAAAAATATGCTAATGTGTATTGCCTATCATTGTTTTAAGCAGAGAGTAATAGGGAAACAATGTATATTATATACCTATCTGCAGTATTTTACCACCTTTTAGTGACCTGCAGATTCAATGCTGTTAGTCCGTGATAATGTACATAACAGTAAAGAAATGGAGTAAAGTGAAGTCTGATGATGGCACCAGTTTACTCGCAGATCCATCGCTAGTGTCCAGTCCCAGTGGAGGTTAACTGTTCCGCTGTATGTCAACTGTAGTCCGTGCTGACGGTAAATGCCGTGGTAGCATACACGTGCCGTGGCCACCGGCAGTGTTTCCAGGTCTGGCCTACTCAGAGGGTCACGTGACGTGTTACGTCAGAGCGCAGTCACTGTCATGTGATCGGGTGGGCTGAGAGTGACTTCAGGAAGTGTTCACCTGCGAATCTAGCGGTCGTCAGTGTGTCAGTCTCAATCTGAATACATTTCAAGGGAGAGCGTCCTCTTCATCAGGATGACTGATCATTGACTGTCCTTCCCTATATATAGCAGTCCATACTTATCAGCAGATTTCATTGTCCAATAAACGTGCAGTTGAATAGTATTGTATATTCAGGACTGGTCTGGTCTTGGTTTAACCCCGTAGTGGTGGTATATGGCTGTATAGAAATGTGCATTCACTGATTGCTTTAATTCCTATTCTGTGTCATGGAAGCAAAACGACATTGTTTCATACCCCATATTCCTTTGTTGCTGAGGATCCTACCCTGTATATTAAATCTCATTGCTGCCGAGTTACTTATAATAATTATGTATGCATAATCGGTTCATATTATGGTGAAAGTAAATGTGACTCACTGGTACATTCCCAGTCTATTTTTATTTTTATATTCGGTGGAAAAAAGGAAGAGGGGAGATTCAACGGCAGTGTTAAACCTATTGTGTTCAGATAGTGTGTGGGAGGTCAAAACTGCTCTTTCATTAAAGAAACATATTTTAAAAGCCAAAGAATTCAGCATCCTGATTCAAACCTGGGGCTAAAGAGTTCAGTGCATATATCAACTTTGTTTCATGTCTCGACATTTTGGCTATATGGTCTCCCCCCGCCAGTCTGTCTTTACGTTTTATATTGTAAAAAATTAGGATGTTTTACATGTTGAAATGTAGACCTCCTTATTGTGTTTGCTTAAAGGGTGACCCTTGTGAGACAGTGCGGGGGATCATATATGAGGGGCGCTATGTCTCCCCCAGAATGCACACTGTCACATATTGAGCCCGGTATAAGATGTAGGAAAGAGGGACAGTCCACTCCCTCTGCTCCAGGTCTTGCAGGTTTCCCTGGAAGGAGACACGGGGATAAAAGTGTGGTTAGGAGACAGGGCGGGGTTACCTGTGGACAGTTTTGGCCTGAAGCTGAAGCAGCAGCATCTAACAACCGACCAGACAGGTCAAGAGCTCCAGGGGCCATATGAGGTAATAACACGGCCTAGCCTGGGAGGGCTGGGAGCTCGGTGCGACCTCAGCCGGAGAGCTCATAACCGGAAGGGACCGGGTTACTATCTGTGAACTGTATCCATTGTACCCGGCTGCGACCCGGATTCCGGCATCTTGTGCCACCGCTGTGTTTTCAGCAATAAATCCGGGTACTGTATGAACTACTACCGGGCTCAACGTTTTTCCTGTCTTGCAATCCCGGCGCTGCCCAACACCCTCAAAAACTTTTTTTTTTTATCACAATAAATTTTTATTGCGAAAAGTAGGTTAACAAGTAAAGAAATTTTACATTGAAGAGTATCACCAGATAATCAATGTCAACAAAAGTACGTCACAATTCAACACATTTTCATCATCAATGGGAAGGGGCTGGGAGGGGTGGGGGAAGGACGGGGGGGGGGGGGGAGAAACAAGACACCCACATTATCCTGTGCAGAAAGAATATGTAATCATGTGAACTAACAACCTGTGATGCTAGGTAGAGGTTCAAAGATGTACACACCCTAAAATTTTTCAAATATCAATCAATTAGGTGAGGGATTACATTTAGCCAGGGAGAGGCGAAGCCATTGGGTGCGAGGCCCATAGTTTTCAGGCTTCTATCGTGGGCTCCCTATCGCTTCTAGTAAGCGCCAGGTGAAACTCGTGGGAGAAAATCAGGTTAAGTCTGTTTGTCACTTCAGCGAGGGATGGAGGGGAATCAGATTTCCACTTTGCGGCAATGCTCAATCTGGTTGCAATTAAAATGTATGTCAACGTTTTGCTAACTACAGCGGGAAAGTCACGGGCCCCTATGTGGAGTATTGCCAGTTGAGGAGTCAGTGGGATCTGAGTATCCAACACTTTAGAGCTTAATTCTGCTATTTGGTCCCAAAGCAAAGCAATTTTGGGACATGACCACCACATGTGGGATAGGTCACCTCTCTCACCACACCCCCTCCAGCAGTTGGGCGAGAGGGAAGAGTTAAACTTTTGAAGCCGAGTCGGAGGGATATACCATCTCAAGTGTATCTTTTTTAGGCTCTCAAAATGTGAGATGCATCTAGTTGATTTAGAGAGAGTTTTCAGAGCTGCTTCACAATCATCCGAGTCGGATACAAAATTCAAATCTGCCTCCCACCTGAGCATATATGTCAATTTGTCAGGCGTGTCCAGATGCAGAAGGGCGGCATAAATAGTAGAAAAGCCCTTAGTTTTTTTTGGGTCTGAAAGTAGGAACATCTGAAATGGAGTCGGAGAGGAGAGCAAAACTCCCAACACTCTACGGCACTGCGGAGACTGAAGAAAGTGTCGGAGTTGCATGTATTGTAGGAAGGCAGTGTCCAACGAGGGCGCTTCTCCAATTAGAGTATCAAATGATTTAAGCTTGTCAAAAGAGTATAGGTCTGCCAGGTAATTTATTCCTACCTGGGACCAGCGAGTCACATCCAGGGGGGGGACATGCAGTTTTAGAGACGAAAGAGGAATGCTAGACGAGGGCAACTTAGTCCAATGCCTCTGGGAGTCTCTCCAGACTTCCACTAGAGTTTTAATCGAGGACAGGGTTGAAAACAGTGAGCCCTTCAGCGGAGAGAGGGACTCCGCAGCCAGTGTTCCCCTCAGGTCACAACCTCTAATTAAGTGGTTCTCTATCTGAAGCCATCTCATTTGGTTAAGCTTCTCACTAACATTCCACCACGTTTTGGCCTCCTCCAAGATCACAGCTCAAAACCTTTTTTGATATTTCTCACGTGTTCTGTCATCCTAATATGGAATGGTCTTATCGTTCTGCCTACATAAGCCTTGTTGCACGGATAGAGAATCACATAGATGACACTGGATGTGTGGCAGGATAGTTGTTGCCTAATGTAAAAGTAGATGTCATGCATTGTATTCCTAAATTCCTTTGATTCTTCGGTATATGTCAGTTGATCTACATGCTTTACAGTGCCTGAAGCCTGCTAGAGGATTGCTGTCTTGTGTTCCCCTTTTTGTTGCCAGACTCTTCATTGTTGGCTGTTTGATGGTGGGGGACACTAATAGACCTAATGATGTCGCTTTTGGAAGACAAATCTTGATTTGGCTGGAAGTAGATCTCTTACTGCTTTATCCATTTTGAGATAATGCCAGTGTTTATTTATGATTTTCACAAAATTGGTGTGATTATTGTGATACTCCGTGATGAGCCAAAGGTACTTGATTTGTTCTTGGATAGAAGCTACTGGTTTATACTTATCTTTATGCGATAGTAGAAATGGTCGATCAAGGCATTCTACTTCTCTAATGGTTCTTTTGAGATTTTCATCATCATTCTCCTTTGTTGAAAATTCTTCTCTTATTGCGTTTGCTTCCAACTTGAATTGTTCAGGGTTCATGCAGTTTCTCCTTAGTCTAATGAATTGACTCTTGGGAATGTTCCTTAGCCACCTGGGCAGGTGACAGCTCGATAAGGGGATATAATTATTGGAGTCCACATCTTTCTTGTATGTTTTAGTGCAAATCTTATTTTGTTCATTGATGTAGATTTCCAAGTCTAGGAAATTGACTTTGCTTTTATCTGTTGTTGCTGTGAATTCAAGTCCGTATTCGTTTATGTTGATGTCTACTAAAAATTGTATCAGGGAAGATTGTGATCTTGATTTTAGAAAGCTTAGCCTTTTTCTTGACCCACAACTTCTTTAAATATGACAAGAAATATTATCACCAGGAGTTGTACAATTGCACACTCTTAGTTTTTGATGCTCAAAAGTGAATTTTATTTAGGAGCAACACAGGTGTCAACGTGTTTCGGTCCAATTTGGACCTTGATCATGGCAGTTGCCTCTGATATATTGTCTCCCTTAGAGATGGGGCGTGTTTAACCCCATATGCTTCTTCTGAATCTGTTTGTTGAAAGGTACAGGGGATCAATAGGGATCGGTGAAAAGCCTTATTTCAATAAGTCCCGGCTCAGGGGGTTGTATCCATGTGAGTTGTTTCACCAATCCCTATTGATCCAAGGATTGCAATTGCAATTGTATAACTTATTCAGTATACAACGTGGGTTATTCCGGACCCCTCAATAAGCACCTCTACCCGTGAAAAAAGCCTCAGTAAGCATGCCATCTTTTTTCTACTAGATCACCAGGAGTTGGGCACCACAATGGGCACGCGTTTTGCGCCCGGTTATGCGAACCTCTACGTGGGGAAATGGGAGGATGATAAAATCTACCCCTAAGGAATCCTAAGGGAAGGATTAGTCCTCTGGAAAACATTTATTGATGATGTCCTGTTTATTTGGAGAGTATCACAATCTTCACTGTGCAATTTTTGGTAGATATCAACATAAACGAAAAAGGACTTCAATTCACAGAAACAACTGATAAAAGTAAATTCAATTTCCTAGACTTGGAAATCTATGTCAATGAACAAAATAAGATTTGCACTAAAACATACAAGAAAGATGTGGACTCCAGTAGTTACAGTGCCTTGTGACAGTATTTGGCCCCTTGAACTTTTCAACCTTTTGCCACATTTCAGGCTTCAAACATAAAGATATAAATTCAAAATTTTTTGTGATGAACAAGTGGGACACAATGGTTAAGTGCAACGAAATTTATTGGATATTTTAAACTTTTTTAACAAAAAACTGAAAAGTGGGGCGTGCAATATTATTCTGCCCCCTTGAGTTAATACTTTGTAACGCCACCTTTTGCTGTGAGTCTCTATCAGTTTTGCACATCGAGAGACTGAAAATTCTTGCCCATTCTTCCTTGCAAAACAGCTCGAGCTCAGTGAGGTTGGATTGAGAGTGTTTGTGAACAGCAGTTTTCAGCTCTTTCCACAGATTCTCCATTGGATTCAGGTCTGGACTTTCACTTGGCCATTCTAACACCTTGATATGTTTATTGTTGAACCATTCCATTGTAGATTTTGCTTTATATTTGGGATCATTGTCTTGTTGAAAGATAAATCTTCGTCCCAGTTTCAGGTCTTTTGCAGACTCCAACAGGTTTTCGTCCAGAATTGTCCTGTATTTGGCTCCGTCCATCTTCCCATCCATTTTAACCATCCTACCTGTCCCTGCTGAAGAAAAGCAGGCCCAAACCATGATGCTGCCAACACCATGTTTGACAGTGGGGATGGTATTTTGAGGGTGATGAGCTGTTGCTTTTTCGCCAAACATATCGTTTTGCATTGTGGCCCAAAAGTTCGATTTTGGTTTCATCTGACCAGAGCACCTTATTCCACATGTGTGTCTCATATGTGGCTTGTGGCAAACATCAAACAAGACTTTTTATGGATGTCTTTAGAAATGGCTTTCTTCTTGCCACTCTTCCATAAAGGCCAGATTTGTGCAGTGTACGACTTATTGTTGTCCTATGGACAGACTCTCCCACCTCAGCTATAGATCTCTGCAGTTCATCCAGAGTGATCATGGGCCTTTTGGCTGCATCTCTGATCAGTCTTCTCCTTGTTCGAAATGAAAGTTTAGAGTGACGGATTGGTCTTGGAAAGATTTGCAGTGGTCTGATACTCCTTCCATTTCAATATGATCGCTTGCCCAGGGCTCCTTGAGATGTTTAAAACTTGGTGACAGAACTCTCTTTTTTAGTACAATAGGTGAGGAGGTGATGGAGACTGGTCTGAATGCCCTTGTCGTGGGTGGGGATATAAATGAGGTTCTCGACTTGACAGAAGACAGGTCGGGACCGAGAGGTGTTGTAAGGGGTGGATCTGTGGGGTCACAGTCGGGACCTCTTCTGGGAATGGTGGAGGACCTGGGTCTTCATGATGTTTGGCGTCTTCACCACCTGGTAGATTGCCAATACACACATTTTTCACATCCGCATGGCTCGTGGTCCAGGATTGACTTACTATTGGTCAGTAATGATTTGCTACCAAACGTAATTGATACAGATATTTTAGATTTAATGATTTCTGACCACAGCCCGGTAGTGATGACCCTGGGCGAGACCTTCCGAGGGGCACTGACTTGATCTGGCGGTTTCCACATTATTTGCAGACGGATAAGGACTTTGCACGGCTTATGGGGGAATGGTGGACTGATTACATAATCTACAACCCGCCAGAGAAATTAGACTCTACTTTGTTTTGGTAAACGGCTAAATGTTGAGGGGGAAGGTAATGGCATATGCAGCATCACTCAAGAAGAAAGCACATTCTTCCTACTTTTGACTAGTATACAGGTGAGAGAAGAGTACAGGCGATACCAACAATGCCCGACTGATGCTAACAAACGGGGATGGCTGGAGGCGAAAGGGAAATTTGATGCGTGGGCCCGGAGGAAGGAGATTATGGGCAAATCGGCTCGGGATGCGGAGTTACATAAGTATAGGGATAAACCTGGGAGGTTGCTGGCCCATTTGGCCAAGGGTAGAAGTTCCACAACCCAGATAGCATCCATCAAGGATGCGAATAGAGTAACCACCTCCAATCCTAAAGAGATTAATGCCATCCTGGGCACCTACTATACGTCTCTATATGGCAAGCATCCGAGTGACTTGGCGTTAGGTCAACAATGGCTAGAAGAGGTGGAGATGCCGACGGTCACGGAGGAGGAGATGGGGGACTTAAATAGGGAAATCTCAGAGGAGGAGGTGAAAGACACTATTAGGAGATTAAATGTCCTCAAGGCGGCGGGCTTGGATGGGTTTGGGGCCAGTTTGTACAAAATTCTGATTGATCAGATTGCCCCGCATTTGAAGACCATGTACAATGATTTTTTGAGGGGTAAAAAAAATACCTGAGCAATTAAATATGGCCTATATTAAGCTCCTTCCTAAGGGGGAGAAGTTATCGGATGATCCGGCTGCATATCGCCCAATCTCCCTGATCAACCAGGATCTGAAGATACTTTCTAAGGTTCTGGCCGATCGGCTGGCTGGACTACTGCCGCGCTGGTTGGGAAAAGAACAAACTGGCTTTGTTAGGAGGAAGGCGGCTGTCACTAATGTGAGAAGAGCTATCATGGTGCTGGAGGCAGTACGCTTGAGCAATCAGGCGAGGGAGGGGGCTCCGGCCATGGTTATTCTTGACGCAGAGAAGGCTTTCGATATCGTGGGGTGGCCATGGCTGGAGCGGGTCCTCGATAGAATGGGATTCTCGGGGAGCTTTAGGCGTTTTCTGGGAGTACTGTATGCTAACCCTAGGGCGCGCGTGCACACCCCGGGGTTTCTGTCAGATCCAATAAAACTTGAGAGGGGGACGCGCCAAGGATGTCCCCTGTCGCTGCTGCTGTTTAATTTGGCCATCGAGCCTCTCTCCAGATATCTCAATGGGCCCGGCAGCTTCACAGGCATTAAGGTGGGAAACACTTACTCTATATGGCGAACTCTGCTGAGGACCTGGGAGGGGTGTTGTAGAGATTCGAGATGTTTCATAGGATTTCGGGGTTTCACTTGAACCTGGCAAAATGTGAGATTTTGACCCTCACTGAGGGTGGCAGACAGATTTTGCAAGATGAGCGGCGACGGGGCACATACCGAGGTATAAATGTGGCCACCAAGGAGGTTAAATATTTGGGTATACTGTTAAGCGCAGATGCCAGGGATATCTACCGTAGGAATTTTCTCTCCATTATAATGAGAATTGAGCAGGAATTGGAAAGATGGAGAGCCCTTCCATTGTCTCTGTTAGGCAGAGTTCACCTTATTAAGATGGTTAGCTTCCCGCATCTACTGTCCCTCTGCAGACGATCCCGCTTCTGCTGCGACATACAGATGTTGAAAGACTCAATAGGGCCTTCTCTAAATTTTTGTGAAAAGGGAGGCGGAATAGAATAAAATTGCACACATTGATGTTCCCTAAAGACGAAGGGGGTCTGGCTTTCCCTAATATACGGGGATATAATTTGGCTTGTGTCTTCCGTCATGTGGTAGACTGGCTAAAGGGTACAAGTAAATACTCAGACTTCGAATTGGAGGCGCAATGGTGTGCACCATGGAATTTGGGGGCGGTGCTGCAGGCTCCGGGGGGGCTCTAGACTCATCTATTAAGCAATCCATTATATTTAAAGATACTAGGGCAGCCTTGAAGGCGGTCAGATGTAAATTGGAATTGGCGTGGAGAACAACGAGGTACACACCGCTCTGGGACAATCCGGATTCCCCCCAGGGGATGGAAAATGCCCTATTTAGAGTATGGAAAAAACGCGGGGTTAATACACTCCAAGACTTGATGAAGGTCTCAGACCAGAGATGGATGACGGCCAAGGAGGTGGTAGAGACTTGGCATCTGGACTCCTCTCATATCTTGCAATATGCTCAGATAAAATACCATATATTCTCGAGGCTGCAAGATGTCAGAGGGGAATGCCAACCTTCGGTGCTAGATGACTTCATATCACCACAAACACCTACTGCTACCATATCCTCTTTTTATTCGGCACTTAGACGTAGGCTGCTTCCTTCAGGGACACATTTATTTAAGAGTTGGTAGACAAGACTGTTGGACGAAGATGTGGGGGACGTGATAGTGGACGGCTGGAATGATTTGCGTAGACATGTGGTGGATGAGAGATGGAGGGATACCTACTATAGGTTAATACACAGAGCCATTTTGGGGTTCAATATCCCAGCCACACCTGCCAACCCAGATAGACGCCTGACGTGCCCGAAGTGTGACGGAAATAGACCTGACATGTTTCATGGGATCTGGGAATGCACTCAGGTACAAGCAAAATGGAGAGAGTTCAAGAGATCGATTAGGGAAGTACTAGGGGTGGATTTGCCGATGGATATAATGTTATCGGTGTTTCACAACTTTTCGGACTACTCTATCCCTAAGGGGGGGGGGTACCTTTCTACACATTGCAATACTCTCATACAAAAGACTTATGCTACGTCAATGGTTAGATGCTAATATGCCGAGTCTATCTAGTCTAATTATAGATCTGAAACGCATCTTGGGTCTTGAAAAATTGGAGGCAGAAACGGATAAGGAAAATAAGGCGAGGAAGTTTTTTTCTACATGGAAAGAATTCATCTTGCGCAATTTAACTAGATCTGAAATCGATCAATTGATGAAGCCTTTCCGTAATACCCAGTGGTATTGTTTAGAGGAGCTGGGAGGTACTCTTGGGGGATTAAAAGTTGGTTCTACACTCCCGTAGTCGACCACATCTAGATATTAGCAGATTTGATTTTTATCAATGTCTAGGCAACTGTGATGGCGGGGGTGGTTATGGGGGGGTGGTTTCCTTTTTTTTTTTTTGTTATGAGATCTGTTTGTATTTGGCAATGCTTAATTCTGAATCACCTGATGATTTTACTGATGATGTTATGTTTATTGTATGGAAAACAAGGGAAAAAAAATCAGAAAACCCAATAAAAACAGTTTAAAAAAAAAAAAACTTGGGAAGTCTTTTTGTATCCAAATCCGTCTTTAAACTTCGCCACAACAGTATCTCGAACCTGCCTGGTGTGTTCCTTGATCTTCAAGTTGCTCACTGCACTTGAAACAGAACCCTGAGACTATTACGGTGGGTTTACACGTTGCGATATCGGCGTCCAATTTCAATGAAAAGTCACGTGGTTCAATCGTTGGAGCCGATATCGTTCCTGCGTTGTATGGTGTTAACGTCCAATACGATGCAGGAACGATGTCAATGCGATATCGGGGATTGAATGAGCGTGCTCTCCACGCCGGATCGTGCTGTGTGACAGCCCAACTCCGATGTGTACTGCCACGTCACCCATTCACTCCCATGTTAAATGGTCGTTCCTGGGTTGGGGGGCGTACACATCGTCGGGACGTTGTATCCCGATATCGCGCTGTGTAAACCGGCGATGCGATGCAGGGAAAAGCGCACTCAAAAAGCGCGCTCCCGCGTCGTTGGATACGATATCGGCCCGATATCGCGACGTGTGAACCCACCATTACAAAGCAGGTGCATTTATACGGAGACCTGATTACACACAGATGGATTCTATTTATCATTACCAGTCATTTAGGACAACATTGGATCCTCACTGAACTTCTGGAGTGAGTTTGCTGCACTGAAGTTAAAGGGGCCGAATACTATTGCACACCACACTTTTCAGTTTTTTTATTTGTTAAAAAAGTTTAAAATATGCAATAAATGTCGTTCCACTTCATGATTGTGTCCCACTTGTTGATTCTTCACAAAAAAATTAGAATTTATATCTTTGTTTGAAGCCTGAAATGTGGCAAAAGGTTGAAAAGTTCAAGGGACCCAAATACTTTCAAAAGGCACTGTATATCCCCATATTGAGCTGTCATTTGCCAAGCAAACAATGAAGAGTCTGTCAACAAAACGAGGAACACAAGACAGCAACCCTCTAGCAGGCTTCAGGCCTTTCAGGCACTGTAAAGCATGTCGATCAACTGACATATCCAGAAGAATCATAAAGGAATTTGGGAATGCAAAGAATGACAACTAATTTTACATTAGTCAACAACTATCCTGCCACACATCCAGTGTCATCTATACAATTCTCTTTCCGTGCAACAAGACTTAAGTAGGTAGAATGATAAGACCATTCCATATTAGGATGACCGAACACGTGATAAATATCAAAAAAGGTTTTGAGGGTCACCCTTTACGCAAACACAATAAGGAGGTCTTCAATTCAACATGTAAAACATCCTAATTATTTACAGTATAAAACGTAAAGATAGACTGGCGGGGGGAGACCATATAGCCAAAATGTCGAGACATGAAACAAAGTTGATATATGCACTGAACTCTTTAACCCCATTAGGTTTGAATCAGGATGCTAAATTATTTGGCTTTTAATATATCCTTCTTTAATGAAAGGGCAGTTTTGACCTCCCACACACTATCTGAACACACTGGGTTTAACACTGACGTCTAGTCTCCTTTCTTCCCTTTTTCCACCTAACATAAAAATATAAAAACAAAAATAGACTGGGAATGTACCAATGAGTCACATTTACTTGCACCATAATATGAACCTATTATACAGTTCCTTGTGAAAGTATTCATCCTCCTTGAGCTTTTCAACCTTTTGCCACATTTCAGGCTTCAAACATAAAGATATAAATTCTATTTTTTTGTGAAGAATCAACGAGTGGGACACAATCGTGAAGTGGAACAAAATTTATTGGATATTTTAAACTTTTTTAACAAATAAAAAACTGAAAAGTGGGGCGTGCAATATTATTGGACCCCTTTACTTTATATATTTATAATGATAAATAGAATCCACCTATGGGTAATCAAGTATCCGTTTAAATGCTGCTGCGCTGCGATAGTCTCAAGGTTCTGTTTCAAGTGTAGAGAGAATCATGAAGACCAAGGAACACACCAGGCAGGTCCGAGATACTGTTGTGGCATAGTTTAAAGCTGGATTTAGATGCAAAAATATTTCCCAAGTTTTAAACATCTCAAGGACCAATGTGCAAGCGATCATATTGAAATGGAAGGAGTATCAGACCACTGCAAATCTACCAAGACCAAGCCGTCCCTCTAAACGTTCATCTCAAACAAGGAGAAGACTGATCATAGATGCAGCCAAAAGGCCCATGATCACTCTGGATGAACTGCAGAGATCTACAGCTGAGATGGGAGAGTCTGTCCATAGGACAACAATCAGTCGTACACTGCACAAATCTGGCCTTTATGGAAGAGTGGCAAGAAGAAAGCCATTTCTCAAAGATATCCATAAAATGTTTCATTTGAAGTTTGTCACAAGCCACCTGGGAGACACCGCAAACATGTGGAATAAGGTGCTCTGGTCAAATGAAACTAAAATCGAACTTTTGGGCCACAATGCAAAACAATATGTTTGGCATAAAAGCTTTACAGTTCATCACCCTCAAAACACCATCCCCACAGTAAAAGATGGTGGTGGCAGCATCATGGTTTGGGCCTGCTTTTCTTCAGTAGGGGCAGGAAAGATGGTTAAAATTTATGGGAAGATGGACAGAGGCAAATACAGGACAATTCTGGACGAAAACCTGTTGGAGTCTGCAAAAGACCTGTGACTGGGACAGAGATTTATCTTCCAACAAGACAATGATCCAAAATATAGCGCAAAATCTACAATGGAATGGTTCAAAAATAAACATATCCAGGTGTTAGAATGGCCAAGTCAAAGTCCAGACCTGAATCCAATGGAGAATCTGTGGAAAGAGCTGAAAACTGCTGTTCACAAACGCTCTCCATCCAACCTCCCTGAACTCCAGCTGTTTTGCAAGGAAGAATGGGCAAGAATTTCAGTCTCTCAATGTGCAAAACTGATAGTCATACCCCAAGTGACTTGCAGCTGTAATCGCAGCAAAAGGTGGAGCTACAAAGTGTTGAATCAAGTGGGCTGAATAATATTGCACACCCCACTTTTCAGTTTTTATTAGTTAAAAAAGTTTAAATTATCCATAAATTTCATTTCCCTTCATGATTGTGTCCCACTCGTTGATTCTTCACAAAAAATTAGAATTAATATCTTTATGTTTGAGGCCTGAAATGTGGCAAAAGGTTGAAAAGTTCAAGGGCCAAATACTTTCACAAGGCATTGTAAATACATGATTAGCACAAGTAACTCAGCAGCAATGAGATTTAATATACAGGGTAGGATCCTCAGCAACAAAGGAACATAGGGTATGGAACATAATGTCGTTTTGCTTCCATGACACACAATAGGAATTAAAGCAATTAGTGAATGCACATTTCTATACAGCCATGTATCACCACTAAAGGGTTAAAACCAAGACCAGACCAGACATGAATATACAATACTATTCACCTGCACGTTTATTGAACAATGAAGTCTGCTGATAAGTATGGACTGCTATATATAGGGAAGGACAGTCAATGACCAGTTATCCTGATGAAGAGGGACGCTCTCCCTTGAAACGCGTCAATAGATTGAGACTGACACATTGACAACTGCTAGATTCACATGCGACAATTTACTGAAGTCACTCTCTGCTCACCTGATCACATGACAGTGATGCCACTCTGATGTAACATGTCACGTGACCATCTGAGTAGCCTGGACCTGGAAACACTGCAGCTGGCCACGGCGCGTGTATGCAACCCCGGCGTTTATCGTCGGCACTGACTACAGTTGACATACAGTTGTGGGCAAAAGTGTTGAAACCCCAGCAATTCTGTCAGATAATACTCCGTTTCTTCCTGAAAATGATTGCAATCACAAATTCTTTGGTATTATTATCTTCATTTAATTCGTCTTCAATGAAAAAACACAAAAAGAATTGTCCTAAAGCCAAATTGGATATAATTCCACACCAAACATAGAAAGGCGGTGGACAAAAGTATTGTCACTGTTAGAAAAATCATGTGATGCTTCTCTAATTTGTGTAATTAACAGCACCTGTAACTTACCTGTGGCACCTAACAGGTGTTGGCAATAACTAAATCACACTTGCAGCCAGTTGACATGGATTAAAGTTGACTCAACCTCTGTCCTGTGTCCTTGTGTGTACCACATTGAGCATGGAGAAAAGAAAGAAGACCAAAGAACTGTCTGAGGACTTGAGAAAACAAATTGTGAGGAAGCATGAGCAATCTAAAGGCTACAAGTCCATCTCCAAAGACCTGAATGTTCCTGTGTCCACTGTGCGCTGTGTCATCAAGACGTTTAAAGCCCATGGCACTGTGGCTAACCTCCCTAGATGTGGCCGGAAAAGAAAAATTGACGAGAGATTTCAACGCAAGATTGTGCGGATGGTGGATAAAGAACCTCGACTAACATCCAAACAAGTTCAAGCTGCCCTGTAGTCCGAAGGTACAACAGTGTCAACCCATACTATCTGTTGGCGTCTGAATGAAAAGGGACTGTATGGTAGGATACCCAAGAAGACCCCACTTCTCACCCTGAGACATAAAAATGCCAGGCTGGAGTTTGCCAAAACGTACCTGAGAAAGACTACAACGTTTTGGAAGAGTGTTCTCTGGTCAGATGAGACAAAAGTAGAGCTTTTTGGGCAAAGGCATCAACGTAGAGTTTACAGGAGAAAAAAAGAGGCATTCAAAGAAAAGAACACTGTCCCTACAGTCAAACATGGCGGAGGTTCCCTAATGTTTTGGGGATGCTTTGCTGCCTCTGGCACTGGACTGCTTGACCGTGTGCATGGCATTATGAAGACTAACAACACATTTTGCAGCATAATGAAGGGCCCAGTGTGAGAAAGCTGGGTCTAACTCAGAGGTCATTGTCTTCCAGCAGGACAATGACCCAAAACACACTTCAAAAAGCACTAGAAAATGGTTTGAGAGAAAGCATTGGAGACTTCTAAGGTGGCCAGCAATGAGTCCAGACCTAAATCCCATAGAACACCTGTGGAGAGATCTAAAAATGGCAGTTTGGAGAAGGCACCCTTCAAATATCAGGGACCTGGAGCAGTTTGCCGAAGAAGAATGGTCTAAAATTCCAGCAGAGCATTGTAAGAAACTCATTGATGGTTACCGGAAGCGGTTGATCGCAGTTATTTTGGCTAAAGGTTGTGCAACCAAGCATTAGGCTGAGGGTGCCAATACTTTTGTCTGGCCCATTTTTGGAGTTTTGTATGAAATGATCAATGTTTTGCTTTTTGCTTCATTCTCTTATGTGTTTTTTCATTGAAGACAAATTAAATGAAGATAATAATACCAAAGAATTTGTGATTGCAATCATTTTCAGGAAGAAACTGAGTGTTATCTGACAGAATTGCAGGGGTGTCAATACTTTTGGCCACAACTGTATAGCAGAACAGTTAACCTGCCACTTAACAGGGACTGGACACTAGTGATGGATCTATGACTAAACTGGTGCCATTATCACACTTCACTTTACTCCATTTCTTAACTGTTATGAACATTACCACGGACTAACAGCATTGAATCTGCAGGTCACTAAAAGGTGACTGGGAAAATTATTTACAGAATTGGTACATCGCATACGTGGGGAGGATACGACGGACAAGAATATTGAAGGGAGGGGAAAGTTAGGAAGCATATTTTACACAGTGGAGATATAGTTATTTCTGTATAATGCACGGGATGATCTGCGGATTCAAGATCCCTCCCATCGACGCACACCCATACAGATCTACGCAGTGTCCAAAATGCAACGATGAATGGACAAACATGATTCATGGCATGTGGGGATGCACACATAGTCAAAGATTTTGGTCCATGATACAAACGTTGACACGTGACATCTGTGGACAGGTGCTGGAACTTAAACCGCTGTGTTGGATTTTTCACATTGTGTACGATATGGCAGGAGGAAAGTGAACTCTGGGGCTATTCCATATACCGTATATACTCGTGTATAAGCCGACCCGTGTATAAGCCGACCCCCTACTTTTGCCCCAAAAATCTGGAAAAACCTATTGACTCGTGTATAAGCCGAGGGTGGACCCCAGCACAGGTATACAGCCCCCAGCAGTGTGGTATACAGGCCCCCCCCAGTGGTATACAGGCCTCCCCAGTGGTAGTATACAGCAGCCCCAGTGGTAGTATACAGCAGCCCCAGTGGTAGTATACAGCAGCCCCAGTGGTATACAGCAGGCCCCCAGGGGTACATATAGAAGCCCCCAGGGGGTACCCAGCAGCCCCCTGGGGGTACCCAGCAGCCCCCTGGGGGTACACAGCAGCCCCCAGCAGCCCCCAGGGGGTACACAGCAGCCCCCTGGGGGTACACAGCAGCCCCCAGGGGGTACACAGCAGCCCCCTGGGGGTCCTCAGCAGCCCCCAGGGGGTACACAGCAGCCCCCAGGGGGTCCCCAGCTGCCCCCTGGGGGTCCCCAGCAGCCCCCAAATGCTGGCACTCGCCCCCCCTTGCAAGGGCCCCCCCCCGCTTCTCTTACCATTCCGGACTTCTGATCCGCGCCGCTCCTCGGTGCTCCTCGGTGCTCCGTTCGTCCGTCTTCTACATCCGGGATCCCCGGCCGTCGCGATGACGTCATATGTCTGCGACGGCCGGAGATCCCGGATGTAGCAGACGGATGGAGCAGCGAGGAGCACCGAGGAGCGGCGCGGATCAGAAGTCCGGAATGGTATATGGTAATATAACCATCGGGGGGGGGGCCCTTACAAGGGGGGGCGAGTGCCAGCATTTGGGGGCTATATGCACTGCTTCCCCCTGCCGCTGATTGACAGGGGGAAGCAGTGCATATTTAATGAGCGGCCCCACGTGACGGGGCCTCTCATACAGCAGCCCCCCCCCCGCCTCCTGCAGTCTCCACAGCCCCGGACACAGCCCCCCCCGTATTGACTCGTGTATAAGCCGAGGGGGAGACTTTTCAGCCCAAATTTTGGGCTGAAAAACTCGGCTTATACACGAGTATATACGGTAATTGCTCTACTAGCAAAATGGTTAATTGTAAGGCATTGGTTGCGAACGACACTACCAGATGAAGAGGAAGTGTTGGCGGGTTTAAAATTGGCACTAGATATAGATAAAGGGGAAGCTGAGAGTAATAAAGACATGATGACGGCAAGTTTTCTTCAGAAGTGGAGGAAGTTCATTGAAGCTAAATTGTCTGATGTAGAAATTGCACAGTTGATCAATTCTTTCAGGAACACGGAATGGTACCTACTGGAAGACATTAGGTGTAGTCTAGGGCAGTTAAAGTTGTAAAGCATATGGATCAGGGTGCGATGCAACATGCAGTAGGAGAAGTTGGGAGTCAAAGTAGTCATTCAGAAATAAAAGATAAGAGGTAATCTCAAGTATCTGGAAGGGAGGCGGAAAGATACCATACAGTATTGCACAATGTCTTGTGAATTGTAAGATAGATTGACTTGCTAGATAGCAAACGTAATGGTTGGATGTTATATTATATATTTTTGTTAAGATTTATTATGACTTTGAATGGAAAGCAAAGTGAAAAGCTCAATTACAAAGGAATTACAAAAAACAATGATACACATTAGCATATTTTGCACTATCCCATATCAGCCAGTCACCACTGAGTTAGCTAAACAAAAGTGGGTTTGCATTATTGTATGCATTAGAAACCAATAAATCAACATATATCCTTTCATTGACATGACTTTGTCAAGAACTGCACCAAGTAATGTGCAGGGAAAAAGGGGCCTATCGCTATAATTACTAACTCCCAACAACCAAATAAAACGACATTTCAGCCCATATAAGCGAAAAGTGAAATTTATTAAATCAGGGGATCACAGAGGAAAGGTTTGGGAGCACAAAATATCCGCATATAGCAGGACACAATTGATCTCAACATAGGTTGCAAAATTGCAGTTGGTAATGAGACATAAAAAATGTCCTAGACAAATTGAAAGCCCAATTAGCAGTGGTAATTGCATAGTAATCAAGATAAATAAAGTGCTAAAGTGCCTATATTCATGGAAAAAAATTCTATAAGAATAAATTCACTGGATAGAGATTTACATTGATTATGATATATATATACCAAATAGTACAAAATATCCTAGCTATGGATAACACAGCTGCTAGGGAAAAAGAAGACCCTAATCCAGATCAATACTCAATCAATAGTATGGATATAACGAAGCATCCAAAGCCAATGTTAACCACCAACAGGAAAGATACATAAATGGTGCAGTTAGCAGTCAAAAAGGGTCACTAGTAATTAGCTAAATATTATCAACACTAGCAATACTAAGAGAGTCAAACAACAGGAGGCTGTAAGAGAATTGGTCAGGATTAATGTCCTCAGGATTTAAATAAATCAAGCCAGAGTGGTAGTGCTAAACTAAGCAGAGTGACACTCCACAAGCAGACAATAGTCTAACATAGCCACATGATAATAACGCCGCCATTACCCATGGCTAAAGTGAGAACAAGGACCTAGTCTAGGTGTGTTAATCACAGCCAAAAGATGTCATAAACCACGATGCTAAACCACGCCCCGTGACGAAGGTATTACAACCGAAACACGTGTCGGGCGGGTTTCACTTCTGGCAGCGGCGCTGAGGTAAATATGCTTCTAATTCCTTGGTTGTTCACATTGCTCCCCAGTATTTAGCATCGTGGTTTATGATATCTTTTGGCTGTGATTAACACACCTAGACTAGGTCCTTGTTCTCACTTTAGCCATGGGTAGTGGCGGCGTTATTATCATGTGGCTATGTTAGACTATTGTCTGCTTGTGGAGTGTCACTCTGCTTAGTTTAGCACTACCACTCTGGCTTGATTTATTTAAATCCTGAGGACATTAATCCTGACCAATTCTCTTACAGCCTCCTGTTGTTTGACTCTCTTAGTATTGCTAGTGTTGATAATATTTAGCTAATTACTAGTGACCCTTTTGACTGCTAACTGCACCATTGTGTATCTTTCCTGTTGGTGGTTAACATTGGCTTTGGATGCTTCGTTATATCCATACTATTGATTGAGTATTGATCTGGATTAGGGTCTTCTTTTTTTCCCTAGCAGCTGTGTTATCCATAGCTAGGATATTTTGTACTATTTGGTATATCATCAATGTAAATCTCTATCCAGTGAATTTATTCTTATAGAATTTTTTCCATGAATATAGGCACTTTAGCACTTTATTTATCTTGATTACTATGCAATTACCACTGCTAATTGGGCTTTCAATTTGTCTAGGACATTTTTTATGTCTCATTGCCAACTGAATTAACAAAAAATATTTCATAGGAGGTAACCAGGTGATACCAACTTATTATCATTAAAAATATGTCTTTTTATTATCCGTATATACTTGTGTATAAGCCGACCCGTGTATAAGCCGACCTCCCTACTTTTGCCCCCAAAACCTGGGAAAACCTATTGACTTGTGTATAAGCCGAGGGTGGACCCCAGCACAAGTATACAGCCCCCAGCAGTGTGGTATACAGCAGCCTCCCCAGTGGTAGTATACAGCAGCAGCCCCAGTGGTATATACAGCAGCAGCCCCAGTGGTAGTATACAGCAGCCCCAGAGGTATATACAGCAGCCCCAGTGGTAGTATACAGCAGCAGCCCCATTGGTAGTATACAGCAGCAGCCCCAGTGGTAGTATACAGCAGCAGTCCCATTGGTAGTATACAGCAGCAGCCCCAGTGGTAGTATACAGCAGCCCCAGAGGTATATACAGCAGCCCCAGTGGTAGTATACAGCAGCCCCAGAGGTATATACAGCAGCCTCAGTGGTAGTATACAGCAGCCCCAGAGGTATATACAGCAGCCCCAGTGGTAGTATACAGCAGCCCCAGAGGTATATACAGCAGCCCCAGTGGTAGTATACAGCAGCAGCCCCAGTGGTAGTATACAGCAGCAGCCCCAGTGGTAGTATACAGCAGCCTCAGAGGTATATACAGCAGCCCCAGTGGTAGTATACAGCAGCCCAAGAGGTATATACAGCAGCCCCAGTGGTAGTATACATCAGCCCCAGAGGTATATACAGCAGCCCCAGTGGTAGTATACAGCAGCAGCCCCAGTGGTAGTATATAGCAGCAGCCCCAGTGGTATATACAGCAGCAGCCCCAGTGGTAGTATACATCAGCCCCAGTGGTAGTATACAGCAGCCCCAGTGGTAGTATACAGCAGCCCCAGAGGTATATATAGCCCCAGAGGTATATACAGCCCCAGAGGTATATACAGCAGCCCCATTGGTAGTATACAGCAGCCCTTAGGTAGTATACAGCAGCCCCAGAGGTATATACAGCCCCAGGGGTATATACAGCCCCAGAGGTATACAGCAGCCCCAGAGGTATATACAGCAGCCCTTAGGTAGTATACAGCAGCCCCAGAGGTATATACAGCCCCAGAGGTATATGCAGCCCCAGAGGTATATACAGCCCCAGAGGTAAATACAGCAGCCCCCCATATCAGTATACAGGCCCCCCCTTGGGTAGTATTCCTGTAAAGGAAGAGATTAGTATACTTATCCCTCCGCTGTCCCGCTGCCGCTGTCCCGCCGCCGCCGCCATCACGCTCCTCCATCTTCATCCAGCGTCTTCCGTCTTCTTCCATCTTCCTCCTATGGCGTGCAGACAATGACGTCATTGCCTGCGCCCACCAGAGGAAGCCGGAAGAAGCCGGAAGACACTGGATGAAGACGGTAGAGCGCGATGGCGGCGGCAGGACAGCGGCAGCGGGACAGCGGAGGGATAAGTATACTAATCTCTTCCTTTACAGGATTACTACCCAAGGGGGGGCCTGTATACTGATATGGGGGGGGCACTGTATACTGTATACATTGTATACAGTATACAGTGACTCGCGTATAAGCCGAGGGGGGGACTTTTCAGCCCAATTTTTGGGCTGAAAAACTAGGCTTATACGCGAGTATATACGGTAATATCAAAAAATTAAAATGAAAAACCTACAAAAATAGACAAACAACCAGGTCATAAACCTCTCGTCACAAATACAGTCAAATGAACAACTGGAGGTCCTGAAAAAAGGCCTCAATTTTGTACCAACACAAAGGTATGAAGTATTCAATTGGACTAAGGATCTGTCCCTATTCTGTAGGAAATTGAAATGGAAAAATTTTTTCCATAACAAAAAAAGGGAGGACCTTGCTCTGTCAGGGATTAGCGAGGAAGAACGTATATCTCTACAGGATCTGAGGGACCTTGAATCTGAGAACCTTGGTACTTTAGGTACGGGTCCTTTTACCATTCTAAAAAGATCCAGTAAGAGAATGCCCCCATCAGACAGAACGGACTCAATTGACATTTTTTATAAGATAGTATGTGACAAGCTTTCTAAACTATCCTCTACTACGCCAAAACACAAGTTTAACCTCTCCCAAATGAAACAAAAACATCTGGATGATTTGTCTAAAAATGATCAAATAATCATTAAGGCCTCGGATAAAGGAGGTAACGTGGTCATAATGGACCACTCCAACTACACTACTATGTGTCTTAACATCTTAGGGGACAATACGTTTTATGGTAGATTGCCCAAAGACCCAACTCACGTTTTCTCAGATGAACTCTATGAAATCCTTGTTGAGGGTCTAGAGACACGTCTAGTTTCCGAAAACGAAATGAAATTTATGACTCCTACCGATCCGGTAATACCCACTTTCTACCCTCTTCCCAAAATCCATAAGGGGTTGACACCTCTTAAGGGAAGACCAATTGTCTCGGGGATCAATTCCGTTATGCAGAATGTGGGTATTTACCTTGATAGAATTTTAAGACCGTTTGTTCTTTCCCTACCATCTTATGTCAGGGACACTTGTGACTTCCTTGCAAAACTTGACGGCATCATTATGGATGAAAACACCTTTTTTGCATCGATGTTGAGTCTTTACACAGCTCGATCCGTCATGATCTCGGACTGGAAGCTGTTGAGTATTTGTTAAAGGCCAGAGGTAGACAATTCATAGAACACAACTCTTTTGTAATGAGACTTCTTAGATTTCTACTGACCCATAACTACTTCATTTTCTCTGGCCAATTTTACCACCAGCTCAGGGGCACGGCAATGGGGAGCTCTGCTGCGCCCTCATATGCCAATTTGCTCCTGGGCTGGTGGGAAGACGTACACGTATTTAACGACTTGATGCGAAATTGGACCCAACATATCATCTATTGGGGCCGTTACGTGGACGACATTCTTGTTCTCTGGTCAGGAAATAGAGAGACTTTCAGTCTCTTTGTGCAGGAACTCAATACCAATGATTTAGGACTCTTTATCACAAGCGAATTTGGCTATAATAGACTGCCTTTCCTGGATATCCTCCTTTGTAAGGATGATAAAGGTGGAATTTTTTCCACCATTTACAGGAAGCCAACAGCAACAAACAATCTGCTACATTGGAGGAGTTGTCATCCTGAACCCCAAAAAAGAGGCATCCCAAAAGGACAATATATCCGCATTAAGCGGAATTGTTCTAATCTTGGAGAGTTTCACAAACAGGCAGATATTTTAAAGAACAGGTTCCTGGACAGAGGTTACCCACGCTCAACTTTGAGCGCAGCATATAAGAACGCGCAGGCGAGCAATAGAGACGTCTTACTAGTCCCCAAGAAAAAGGAGGAGAACCCTTCTATCACCCGTTTGATTGGTACTTTTGATGCTCAGAATGTGGAAATTATGGATATTATGAGGAAACATTGGTGCATTTTGCTTGCAGATCATGACCTAAAAGATTACGTCATGCCATATGCAAGTGTTACTTATAGACGAGGACAGTCAATAGGTGATAGATTAGTTCATAGTCACTATCAAAAACCCAAACCACAGACTAATTGGCTACAAAGTCTTAAAACTGTAGGGACCTACAGATGTGGGCATTGTAAGTTCTGTCCATGGATACAGCCCACAAAAACGGTAACCTGCTCCACAAACAGCAAAGTCTATTTTTTGCGTGATTTTGCCAATTGCGGCACACAAGGTTTGATCTATGTGATCACCTGCACATGTCCTAAAGACTACATTGGCAAAACCAAGAGAGAACTACGCAAAAGGTTTGGTGAACATCTTGGTGACGTTAGGAACAACAGGGATACCCCTATTGCACGACATGTGCATGAATTCCATCAAGGGGACCCTAAATGTCTAAAAGTCAGAGTTTTGGAAGTCCCAAAACCATCACCGAGAAAAGGAGATTTTGACAGGATTCTCCTCCAAAAGGCAAGGTGGATCTACAACTTTAATAGCGTCCACCCAAATGGGCTCAATGAACAATTGAGCTACACTTGCTTCCTTTAATAACACTTGCATTCTTTTTTAGTTTTAACTGTCATTAGATCTTGTGATACAGTGGTATTCAGATTAACATAAATTCTGGCCTGTTACATATTATCACCCGAGAAGGGCCAAACATTAAAAACAGGAACAATTAAACATATATAGTTCTTGGTATTTGAATTTTGGATAGCTAATCATGCTCCCCCTTTTTTTATCTTTAAGATATTTGTTTGCAAATTGTAAATCCAGATGGTAAATGCACATGCTCTCTTATCTATATATTAGTCATGTATTACAATATTCCATTTGGATCTGTGATCTATTAATACACATAGTTTATTAATCTGTATCCTAGATTTTTTCCTCATTAGGGTCCCTTGTTTTCTTCCCCCTTCTTATAAACATGCCTTTTGTTAGGTATTTACATCTTGTACACATTATGTTTAGTCTCCCTCCTAAAGGTTTTATATTCTGACTCTTTGCCTCTCAGTTCGGTGGGTTTTCCCTGCTATACTCTTGGTTAAATCTCCTTCAAGTACTTCTCCTTTCTCTATTTCCCTGTTATGCGGCCCGCGCATGCGCATTTCTATTGCTTGCGTTCCATGAACGCGGCTGTGGAACGCAAGTGGACGAGTCATCATCCCTCAACGCGCTGACGTCATTTGATGCGTCCGCTCATGCGCGGTTGGCATTAACAGCGCTCCGAGGCTGGGGTTGCCATGGAGTATAAACACTCCAGTGACAGATGACCATGTGTCATTATTACAAACAGATGGGAGCGATACAGCACCACCTGTTCTTACTCATTCATTAGAGGACTGCTGGGTTTCCCATATAAATAGGAGCGGCTCTCATTAGCCTCCATGCATCCAGAGGCACTGGTGGCTGTATGAGGGGTAAGCTCTTTTCCATTTGAGACTTTGCTTTTGCAATTGTTTGCCTTATTATCTGCAGGATGGGACTGTTTTGGTGAGATATGACTATTGCCTTATTTGGTTCCTAACTGAATTTGGGTGATACTTATATGGGTCCTTATATAACAATTTATTTGTACTGCATATACAGCCTTTATATGTATACTAGTAAAAAGGCCCGATGCAATTGCATCGGGAGCGCGGTGAAATGATTTGTGTGTATACAGGCGGGTCAGTGGGTATCAGAGTATAGAGGCGGGTCAGTGGGTAGCAGAGTATAGAGGCGGGTCAGTGGGTAGTAGAGCATCGAGGCGGCTCTGTGGCTAGCAGAGTATGGAGGCGGCTGTGTGGGTAGCAGAGTATGGAGGCGGCTGTGTGGGTAGCAGAGTATGGAGGCGGCTGTGTGGGTAGCAGAGTATGGAGGCGGCTGTGTGGGTAGCAGAGTATCGAGGCGGCTGTGTGGGTAGCAGAGTATCGAGGCGGCTCTGTGGGTAGCAGAGTATCGAGGCGGCTCTGTGGGTAGCAGAGTATACAGGCGGCTCTGTGGTGGAGGGGTGAGGAGAGATGCGGCTCTGTGGTGGAGGGGTGAGGAGAGATGCGGCTCTGTGGTGGAGGGGTGAGGAGAGATGCGGCTCTGTGGTGGAGGGGTGAGGAGAGATGCGGCTCTGTGGTGGAGGGGTGAGGAGAGATGCGGCTCTGTGGTGGAGGGGTGAGGAGAGAAGCGGCTCTGTGGTAGAGGGGTGAGGAGAGATGCGGCTCTGTGGTGGAGGGGTGAGGAGAGAAGCACACAGTATATACATACATGAGACATTGTATAGACAGACAGTATGCAGAGATTACACATATTATACACACAGTATAGACACAGTATACACGCAGAGAGACATGAGAGGGACAGAGAGTGCAGAGAGACATGAGAGGGACAGAGAGTGCAGAGAGACATGAGAGGGACAGAGAGTGCAGAGAGACATGAGAGGGACAGAGAGTGCAGAGAGACATGAGAGGGACAGAGAGTGCAGAGAGACATGAGAGGGACAGAGTGGAGAGGGACATGAGAGTGCAGAGAGACATGAGAGGGACAGAGAGTGTAGAGAGACATGAGAGGGACAGAGAGTGCAGAGAGACATGAGAGGGACAGAGAGTGCAGAGAGACATGAGAGGGACAGAGAGTGCAGAGAGACATGAGAGGGACAGAGAGTGCAGAGAGACATGAGAGGGACAGAGAGTGCAGAGAGACATGAGAGGGACAGAGAGTGCAGAGAGACATGAGAGGGACAGAGAGTGCAGAGAAACATGAGAGGGACAGAGAGTGCAGAGAGACATGAGAGGGACAGAGAGTGCAGAGAGACATGAGAGGGACAGAGAGTGCAGAGAGACATGAGAGGGACAGAGAGTGCAGAGAGACATGAGAGGGACAGAGAGTGCAGAGAGACATGAGAGGGACAGAGAGTGCAGAGAGACATGAGAGGGACAGAGAGTGCAGAGAGACATGAGAGGGACAGAGAGTGCAGAGAGACATGAGAGGGACAGAGTGCAGAGAGACATGAGAGGGACAGAGAGTGCAGAGACACATTAGAGGGACAGAGAGTGCAGAGAGACATGAGAGGGACAGAGAGTGCAGAGAGACATGAGAGGGACAGAGAGTGCAGAGAGACATGAGAGGGACAGAGAGTGCAGAGAGACATGAGAGGGACAGAGAGTGCAGAGAGACATGAGAGGGACAGAGAGTGCAGAGAGACATGAGAGGGACAGAGAGTGCAGAGAGACATGAGAGGGACAGAGTGGAGAGGGACATGAGAGTGCAGAGAGACATGAGAGGGACAGAGAGTGCAGAGAGACATGAGAGGGACAGAGAGTGCAGAGAGACATGAGAGCGACAGAGAGTGCAGAGAGACATGAGAGGGACAGAGAGTGCAGAGAGACATGAGAGGGACAGAGAGTGCAGAGAGACATGAGAGGGACAGAGAGTGCAGAGAGACATGAGAGGGACAGAGAGTGCAGAGAGACATGAGAGGGACAGAGAGTGCAGAGAGACATGAGAGGGACAGAGAGTGCAGAGAGACATGAGAGGGACAGAGAGTGCAGAGAGACATGAGAGGGACAGAGAGTGCAGAGAGACATGAGAGGGACAGAGTGCAGAGAGACATGAGAGGGACAGAGAGTGCAGAGACACATGAGAGGGACAGAGAGTGCAGAGAGACATGAGAGGGACAGAGAGTGCAGAGAGACATGAGAGGGACAGAGAGTGTAGAGAGACATGACAGTTTATGCTCACCTCTCCCCGAGCCCCCGCCGTCTTCTTGCAGGCTCCTGGTGGCTGCCGCAGGCTGCCGGTGTCAGCACAGGTCTGCTACTGCAGTTCAGGACCTGTGGTGATGTCAGAGTCACGTGACACCAGGTTACCATGGAGTAACCTGGTGTCACGTGACTGTGACATCACCACAGGTCCTGGACTGCAATAAGAAGGGCTCTGCAGACATTCGGAGCCTGCGGCAGCCACCGGAAGCCTGGAGGAAGCCTGGAGGGAGACGGCGGGGGCTCGGGGAGAGGTGAGCATACATTTTTTTTTTCAGGGCAGTGCGGCTGCGGCTCGTGATGACGCTGCGCGTCATCACTCGCAGTCGCGCAAAGGAGCTTGGGATTCGGCGACAACGCCCGAATTCCCAACTCCCAATTATATAAGTAGATTTGTATCTGACATAGCTAGATATAATTATCTGGCATTTGTCTACTTTGCAGCCATATTTGCATGAAATTACTTTGGACTTATGTCTCTGTCTGATACAAAAAATGGCTTTATTTTTTCTATGTAATGACTTCACAATGGGTAGGATTCATCCTGGATAAATTATTATCTATACAAGAATTGGATGTCATGGTGATAAATATCTATTAAGACATTCTCATGAAAGGTGAATCATCCTTTTCTTTATTCTTCTTTATTTTTATATATTTGGTTGTTATATGCATGTACATGCCATCTAGACCCTATCTCTATTATTTATTTTTTAATCCCTATATAACCCAATACGTAGGCCCTCTGATGCCCATCCCCTGGATGATTGTCTCTGTATGACGCTAAACTTATACCTTGGGTAAGGCCCATTTCCTATGGGGAATATCAGCAGCTCTCTAAGGAATTACCATACACTACACACATTTTTTCCTTTATGAAAAATATGTATTCCCTCTGATCTTTATAGAAGACGTTCATGGCTATCCTATTGACATTGATCACCTTCTCCCCCATCGTCTTGCTAGCCCACTGAAACACCTTTTTTCCTGGCATGTAGAGTCATGAAGTACATTTTTTATTTATATAGAACTTTATCACAGGGAGCATTTACATTTGACCAACTTGATCACTGTTGATGTGTTTTTTTGTTTTTTTTTGTACTTTAAGTATGTGTGTCTAAGGGGAGAGGATTGACATCTCTTACCCAATGAGATTATTATGTATATTGCCATCTGTTTTTTTGTAAACTAATACTTTGTCAATTTCTTTGTTTTTAGACTAAACAATATATATATACACCCCAAAAGACTTCTGATGAGCCTTCTAACATGTCTTTTCATGTTTTTGGTGGGGATTGGTCGCAGTTCACACTGCTGCTTCCAATGTGTGCAGACTCCTATTCTTTGCCTTCATGTTCACCCCTGCTGGTAACAGCAGAAATTGGAGGCACCTGCCCCTCCCTTATGAAGTCTGCACACAGAGCTGCCAGCCACACAGCCTTACAAGGTGAGATTGTCCTGTGCTCTCCCCACGCCCTGCCCAGAGGTATGTACACACTGGCAGGTTTTTAATGTAGCATCTAGGGACAGAGTTAGGACTGTCTCTACCAGGGCCCACCGTGAAGTTGGTGAGGCAGCTTACTGTACGTTTTTTGCAAAAACATATAAACCAAAAGGCCCTGTTTTTTGTCACGGCACTTGCTATTTATATTTTTTACAGCAGAGCGCCTTTTGTGTGACACTTATACGGTTTTTGCATTGGTTTTTCATGTTTTTGGTGGGGATTGGTCGCAGTTCACACTGCTGCTTCCAATGTGTGCGGACTCATATTCTTTGCCTTCATGTTCACCCCTGCTGGTAACAGCAGAAATTGGAGGCACCTGCCCCTCCCTTATGAAGTCTGCTCACAGAGCTGCCAGCCACACAGCCTTACAAGGTGAGATTTTCCTGTGCTCTCACGCACCCTGCCCAGAGGTATGTACACACTGGCAGGTTGTTAACGTAGCATCTAGGGACAGAGTTAGGACTGTCTCTACCAGGGCCCACCGTGAAGTTGGTGAGGCAGCTTACTGTACGTTTTTTGCAAAAACGTATAAACCAAAAGGCCCTGTTTTTGTTACGGCACTTGCTATTTATTTTTACAGCAGAGCGCCTTTTGTGTGATACTTATACGGTTTTTTCCATTGGTTTTTCACGTTTTACATGAGAAAGCGAAACGCGTCAAGCGTTTGGTGGTTCCATTTGTATAAGCTGGGGAATCCAGAAAACTAAAGGAAGGTCACCAATCCATGGTGTTTCAGAATCCTGTTTGATTACTATACCAGGCTTTTGAATATTTCTATGTTATTTTTCTCTTCCCATATATGATTGCCCGCTCTGGTGACATACTCTCTTATGACACCAGAACACTCATACAGGATATATTTTGAGGGTTTTTTTTTCCTAATGGATTATACCTCAAATCCTTGTGGGTAAAAAGAGTTTGACCTTCCTATATAATATCTTACTTGCATGTATGTACATCAATACGTATCTGGTTTCCTATTTTTGCAAATGTGTGAAAATGTTTGTCTATTTTGGTAGGTTTTTTATATTAATAAAAATACATATTTTTAATGATAATAAGTTGGTATCACCTGGTTCTGATATATACTCATTACCAACTGCAATTTTACAACCTATGTTGAGATCAATTGTGTCCTGCTATATACGGATATTTTGTGCCCCCACACCTTTCCTCTGTGATCCCCTGATTTAATAAATTTCACTTTTCGCTTATATGGGCTGTAATGTCGTTTTATTTGGTTGTTGGGAGTTATTATTGTATGCATTCAGTGAGCTCAGTTGAAGGTACTTAAGAGCACTCTCTCCTAACAGACTGACTGAGCCCCAACCAAATACTACGGTGAACTACTTCGAATACATTCCACTCTATGGATCACAGACCAACAAACAAGAAAGGTATATGAATATAGCAAGAATACCTAATCCTATATTCAAATAGGAGGGTAATCACATCTCTCTTAACCCTGCAGGTGAAGCTTGATAAGACAAGCACATTAATCATCCTCACAAATACAAGCCTAACAAGGTTAGTGTACCAGTACATGGGACTCTTAATGAAGAACACTGGCTCCTTAACAACCAGCCCCACCGTTTGTTGAAGGTATGTTGTGGTACAACCATCAATTATAAAAAGGGGTTATGAAACTTTCTTACCAATTTCATATAAATTCATGATACAGGTTGAACATCACACGAGCAGGAGTAGAAGGATAACAAATTTAGGATACCTGCTCCTCATATAGTTGAGAATCAATTTCTCAAAAAGCTCACATTTTTAAAACGGTTAATATAGCAGGATTGGTAATATAACACTCATTTTTGCATTCTTTATAGACTAAGACATACAGCACCTATACAAGGGAGTAGAACCTCCAGTGACTAAGGAACGAAACTTCATAGATATTTTATGTTTTTAATACTTTTATACGTTTTATTGTAATTTCTTAGAAATAAATAGAATTTTTAAATAATTCCGCCTTCATTTTAATTCATCAGGTGCATATGATAGATAGCGCAGGGTCCTTTTCTACTTTATAAATCAGTACACTATCTATAAGGAGAGATTTTACATGGAAACCTCTTAGGACCTCTTAGCAGCAACTTTTGATTTTTGGTAGCATCGGTATTACCAAAACCCTCATGCTAGCTCCAGTGTACATCATAATTTTGTCATAAACATCTGTTGTCCATGGGACGGTGCTTTTCATTTATTCCTTAGTGCCTTATTAAAATGGCAGCGAGGAATAAGACCTCTTAGTAAACACACTTATGATACATATTCGCAGTCTTTAAAGGTTTAAATGCAGACTCTCAGCTTTAATTTGAAGGTATACATATCCTGATTGAAGCAAGGGTTAAGGAATTACAGCTATTTAATATGTAGCTTTTTCTTCTTCATGGGCCAAAAAATAATTGGATAATTATCTCAAAAGCTCAGTTATGGGTTGTTCCCTCATAATCAATTATCAATTAAAGGGGTACTCCAGAGAGGTAAAAAAAATTGTTCTGTCCCTGTACTCATACACTATAAAGCTGGGATGCCTAGTGCAGTACTATTATCTTTAGAATACTAATAGTTCAGTAATATAGGAGCTGCTCCTCACTCTTTCCATCTGGAATATTACATCGCAGACCATTGTAAAGCTCCATGCTGTATCAGTCAGTCTCCTGATGCTTCTATGCAGTGGACACTGGACGTGGCTGTGCCCCCCCTCTCCAGACTGTAGAAGCATTAAAGGGAACCTGTCTTCCCTTTGGCCTTTTTAAACTGTGCCCACCATCCTTCACATGATGTAAATGGGGTTCTTATAACCCCTCTAAGTGCCCAGACTGACCCCTCATACCTCAGAATATAACTTTTATTGTGTCCAGCGCTGGCCTCCTATTGAGACCTGGAGGCTGCTCTTTATTCCTGATGGATTAAGTCTTTGCCGCTCCCCTGGCTGCAAAACCTGCCCTGCTTTTTTTTTAAATTTCCCCCCCTCCTTGGCCTGCGCTTGAGTGATATCTGCACTTGCGTCTGCGCAGTGGAGCGGGTGTCCGTGCTCCACTGAACATGGTGCCGATGTCTTGTGAGACTTCACATATCTTGCGAGACGTCGGTACTATGCACAGACGCCTAATCCACTGTGCAGGCGCCAGCCAGAGGAGGGGCGGGAATTTTAAAAAGTGCAGGGCGGGTTTTGCAGCCAGGGGGGTTGCGAGGACATAATCTATCAGGACTAAATAGCAGCCTCCAGGTCTTAAAATAGGAGGCCAGTGCTGGACACAATAAAAGTTATTTTCTGAGGTATGATGGGCCTGTCTGGACACATAGAGGGGTTACTAGAACCCCATTTGCATTCTATGTAAGCTGGTGGGCACAGTTTAACATGCCCAAAAGAGGTGACAGGTTCCCTTTAAGAGGCTGACTGATACAGCACGGATCTTTACATTGGTGTGTGAATGTAATGTCACAGACAGGAGTGGTGAAGGATTACCCGCTACTGTCATACTGAATTACAAGTGTTATAAAGATAGTAGAACTGCACTGGGCATATCAGCTTCATAGTGTAGGAGTGAAAGGACAGTACAATTTTTTTTTTCAACTCGCTGGAGTACCCCTTTAAGCAGGTAAAATTCTGGAGCTGATTTCAGGTGTGTGGCATTTTCATTTGGAAGTTGTTTCTGCAAACCCGCAACATGCGGTCAAATGAGCTGTCAATGGAAAAGAACCAGACCAACATTTGGCTGAAAAAAATGAAAGAAATCCATCACAGAGATAGCAGAAATGTTTGGAGATGCCAAATCAAACGTTTCTGCAATAATAAAATGCATTGGTGAGTTTGGGAACTAAAAAAGGCCTAGGCCCCTGAAGCAGCCATTATGAAACACATCTAGAGATTTCCAGGGACAATGTGCTGTCGGTCCGCGCTCCACAGAAAGCACGTAATTGAAGGCTTCAAGTTATATCACATTTATTCGATCCATTACAGTCACCTCATACACTCCCTGATGAAGGAGCACAGCAGGCTCTGAAACGCGTTGGATGGATCCAATAAATGTGATATAACTTGAAGCCTTCGATTACGTGTTTTCTGTGGCAGCGCGGACCGACAGCACATTGTCCCTGTAAATCTCTAGATTGTTGACCACATTGCACGGGGAAGTGTGGGTCCAGCAACAGCCGCCATTTTATGCCTACTATGGTTGTGTGTTACACAACTTTACAAGGTGAGCAGTGTCCATCACGGTTTCAAAGCCGTCTAACCTTTAAACGATAAGACCCTATTTGCGCTTGCTTTCTTTACAGCGTTACTGATTATGAAACACATGTCAGGGCCTGTCCAACACGCTTATAGGAAGATACATCACACTATAATCCAGCGTGGGTAAGCAGCCATTTAAACCATTTGGTTGTTTTTGAATCATCA
Organism: Allobates femoralis; assembly: GCA_033576535.1. Classification (NCBI taxonomy): domain Eukaryota; kingdom Metazoa; phylum Chordata; class Amphibia; order Anura; family Aromobatidae; genus Allobates; species Allobates femoralis. Next base: position 358,870,008 of record JARQOC010000001.1, read on the forward strand.
TCTGCACTTTTAGGAAGGGTTATACTTAGTAAAGAGGGTTGGTTCCCTCTCCCATACCTGCGATAGTTTGGCTGATCTTGGCTACAATTACTCCTCTTTTGCTATTTTGATACTTTTTTACTTTTCTTCCTGTACTTGTGTATGTTTTTCTGTGTGTGTGTGTTTCCCCTGGTCTCATATTGTTCACAGTGTTAAAAATAAAAATCACTTTTGGCATTTAAAAACACTTGTGTGAACTTCTATTGGCTTGTGTTTTCCTTTGGCAATAGTGCAGTTCTTGTAGTTTTGGTTTTCCAAAAATGGTACAATTAAAAACGGCAGCTCAATATGCAAAAAAATAAGCCATCACTTGGTCCCATATCCACAAAAATGACAATGCTTTAGAGTCTCAGAAAAATGCGACCAATTGCGCAATTTTTTTTTTGCTAAAACCTTTTTTCACCCCTTAGATAAAAGTGTACATGTTTGGTATCTATGAATTCATACCAACCTGCGGCCTCATACTGACATATCGGTTTTACAATATGGTAAAAAAAAAAAAAAAATATTGTGGAATTTCACTTTGTTTGCAATTTCAATGCACTTGAAATTTTTATGGCTCTTGGAAGAATAAAACGTTATGGCTCTTGGAAGAAAGGGGGGTAAAAACGAAAACCAGAAAATTGCCTAGGGGTTAATCCCTTCAGTGAACACTGTATAAAATTAAATAAAAAATGAGGCACAAAACTGTCTTTAAAACTGTCTTTTCACCATAATGCCGAAAAAGTATGTAATAAAACGCGATCAAAAAAATCGCATGTGTTGCTGAAAACTTTGACAATTCAGTCCAGCGGCACAATGCCAAAAGTCATCAGTTCACACGGAGATGCTACTTTTTAAAAACTTCACATTTTATTGTACAAAAATTAAAAATGACTTGGTCCCATGATGTTGGTAAGCTCTGGCTTACACACCTGCGCATTTCAGCTGTCACCCAGCTTTAATCATGGTATACTGTTGGTACCTGCAGTTGTGTCGGCTCCCAGCTCCCCGAACACGTGGTGGAGGGTAAGTATTCAATTTGCATTATTTTTAACACATTTGGATTACTTCAATTTCGGCAGTGTATGTTAATACACTACGAAACCCAAAAGGGGCTGTCACAGATGTCACACAGGGGAGGATTCTTCCCCTGTGTGACATCACATCCTGCAGCGCTGGCATATTCCCGCTGGAATTGCGCATTGTCTGAATGGTGATGTATAATTCCAGTGGGAATAATGGGCTCCTATGGGAGAAGGCGCAGGTGCGTAAAGAATTGACATGGTCATTCTTTTTACGTGCGTGCTTTCTCTCATAAAAGCGCTGCTTATTTTTATGCATTGTCTGAATGGCAAAAGTGAATTTACATTCACTTTGCAGGCAAACGCAGATGCACTTGCATTTTTTTGAAAAGCACGCAAAAAAGCGCACAGTGTGAACATAGCCTAAGAGTTTGTCAAGCGTGCTTACACCTGATTACACCCACAGGTCTAGAGACAACCCAGAGATGTGTGCCTCGATCGCTTTTACATAAATGTATTTAAATAGGGATTTTGTCAGTGTTCTGTCAAGGTTATTCCAATAAGAAATCAACGAGGACATCGTATGTAAGGGAAGATTTGATTTCAGGGGCTTCAGTAGTTCGATCTCTAGTAAAAGTCTAGTAGACCTGTAGGGAGCAAACTGTCTTTCTATTTGGAGCCATCAATGATTAAGATCCCCAACCCACCAGCCCTTTCTGGCCTCGATTATGGCCGCCTTGTGGTACAAAGATAGATTTGGTACACCCATTTCACCATGAGAATATTGGAAATGTAGAGCCTTGACCGCCACTTCTGGTTTTTGTTTTTCCAAATAAACTTACCAAGTAGGGATTATAGGAGCCCTATCCATTTAGATGGGAATTTGAGAGGGAAATCGACATTTTCAAAAATCTTTATTTCAAATACAAACATAGCTACATATTAATGTACAACATAATCATGTATGCAGCTGCAAGCGACCAATCAGATGCATAAATGTGCATTTAACATAAAGCAATCACATAGAAAAACAAAAGAAAGAAAAGAAAACAGTAACTCATAATGAGCCGTACATAAATGATCTCAGGTTACCCCGAGTTAAATGAGGTTGTAATCTAATACCAGTAAAAGCAATCGTGTACAAAGAGGTACAGTTCAGATTCTTATTATCAGCCAAATAGTAAAATAATAAAAAGAAAGAAAAAGAGGGGCAGGAGAGAGGAAATAGGAAAAAAGTTTGAAAGAGAAGAAGTCAAAAAAAAAAGGGGGGGGGAGAGGAGGGGGGGGGGGGGGAGAGGAGGGGTTGGGGGAGCCTAAGAAGAGAGAAAAGAGACCTGTGCAGGACATGGTGAAATAGTAGTTGTCCCCAGGGCAGCTCGAGTGGACGAGGTCCATCTAGTCAAATGACCTCGTATACCATATGGCTGTGAAGAAGAATGTCCGTCAAGCCGAGAGGATGTCGGGAAAGCCAGAGGTCTCTCTAAACATTATCCATTCCTGCCAGGTGGCATAATATTTGTCCAATTGGACATCAGAGTGGGCAGAATGCCTCTCCCTCCTGCATAAACAGTCCATTTCCCTGGTTCAGTCTAGTACGCTAGGAACCAGAGCAGTCTTCCACCGTCTTGGTATCACCAGCCTGGCCGCCATAAGGCACTGCCTAAGAAGGCCACTTTTAAGACTCTTAAAGGATCCTGGGATCATGGACAATAGGCCAGTTTGAGAGTGGCAAGGGGCAGGCAGGCCAGCGATGCGCTCATGAATTGAAAAGATTTTTTGGCAGAATGCCAGAATGGGTGGGCAGTTCCACCAGATGTGGAACATGGATCCGTCAGGTGACTAACATCTCCAACAAGAGTCCAGAATGGAATCATAGATTTTATTGAGATCTCTAGGACATCTTAACCATCTGGTAATTAGCTTGTAATTTTGTTCCTGTACCTTGCTTGGTAATGGTAATTTATGAGTGCAAAAGAAGACTTTCCTCCAATCAAGGTCTGAGAACTCGAGAGCCAGTTCCGCTCCCCATGATTTAACAAACCACAGTGATCTCCGGGGGGAATTCAGGATTATCGAATAAAGGAGTCGTAGGACCCCATCCGTCGGAAAGCTGACACTTGGTGCACACGCTATCCCACACTTGCAATGTGTCTTTCAAGAGAGCAGAGGATACAGTGCACTCTGGACGGTTAGATCTGGGTATCCTGAGAAGTGAAGTCAGGGTCTAACCCACCAGGCAATGTTCCAAATCCACCCACTGTTTTTGCTGAGTGCCGTGGAACCAACATACCACCCTGGTAAGCACAGCCGCTATGTGGTAAAGATGGAAATCAGGAAGTCCTGCCCCACTGTCCAATTTGGGCCTTCTCAAGATTCTGTGAGCCAATCAGGATCTGTTATTGAACCAGATAAATTTAGTGGTAGCCGATTTCAGTTGGGCAAAAAAAGTGTGGGGTAAGGCTATGGGTACCGTCTGAAAGAGGTAAAGTAATTTTGGCAATATGTCCATTTTGAGGATATTAGTCCTGCCAAACCAGGACAGTCGTTTCCCAACCTACGTTTTAAAGTCATCTTTAATGCGACTTGAGAGGTTTGAAATTCAGTTCCTATAATTTCGAAAGATCAGCAGTCAATTGAATACCAATATATTTCAATGAAGTCGCACACCGTTTGAAGGTAAAGGCCGACTGTAACTGACCCCGACCGTTCCGGCCGTAGGCTAATATTCATCACTTCAGATTTGGCTAGATTAATCCGAAAATTGCTGACAAGGCCATAGCTCTCAAATTCCCTCAGGATAGATGGGAAAGAAATTTCGGGCATGGTGACGTATATCAACAGATCGTCAGCATATAATGCCAATTTATATATCTCTCCACCGATCCCTACTCCATGAATATCTGAGTTGCGCCTTAAGGCCACGGCCAGATGTTCCATCACCAGGGCGTACAACATGGGGGAAAGAGGATACCCCTGTCTCATCCCATTCCTTATAGGGAGGGTTCTGATAGAACACCACTACACCTAATCCTCGTGGTTGGAGACGTGTATAGAGCCAAAACTCTATCCCGGAACCTTGTGCCAAGTTCGATCTGCGCGAGCACCCTCCCTGGAAGGGCCAACTGACCCTATCAAAGGCCTTCTCTGCATCGACCGACAGCACGCAGACGGGAATATCTTTTGACTTTAAATGCGCAAGAAGCAAGATTGATTTAGTAGTATTGTCTTACGCTTCCCTTTGAGGGGCAAATCCCACATGATCGGTGTGTATTAGCTGAGGCAGAGAAGGACTGAGTCTAACCACCAAAAGCTTTGCAAAAAATTTCACATCAATATTTATCAGGGAGATTGGGCGGTAACTCGCGCAGAGCCGGAGGTCTTTTCCTGGCTTAGGCAACACTGCTGTAGTAGCCTCTAGGGTTTGTGTTTAAAAAGGGTAGACTGGGGAGACAGCATTAAATTCCTTAGCGAGAAATGGTGCAAGGGCTTCCGATAAGGTGTGATAGAATTTGGCTGTGAAACCGTCCGGGCCAGGAATCTTGTTTGGGGGAGTAGTTTTAATAATTTGAGATATTTCTTCAGGCAAGAAAGGGGCATCCAATTCTGCGGATGTCACCTCCGATATAGTTGGTAAAGCTGTATTGGCAATATACTCGTCAATTCGTGAATGGGAGCCGGGTAAAACCCGATCCGATTCAGAGTCATCGATATTGTAGAGTGCCTGGTAGTGTTTGGCGAATGCGTCTGCAATACTAGTGGGACGGTGAAGTACCCTTCCGCCCGATGAGGTAATAGACGGGATAAATGTGGTCACCGCCCTCGGGTGAATATACCGCTCTAGTGGGCCTCCGCATTTATCTGCAAATTCGTAAAACATTGTTGCGAGCGTTCCCGGTACTTCATGTAAGCTTGGTCTAGCAGATTCTTAAGGTCGCTGCGCAGTCTATTTAGATCCAGAAGGACTGTCGGGTTCAAATTTTGTTTGTGCAGGAGCTCCAGACGATGTATTTGGAAGAGCAAATAGTCCACCATTTTGTTTTTTTCTTTTTCAAGTCTAGCCCCTTCCCTCATGAGGATACCTCTAATTTCGCATTTCATTGCTTCCCACTGAGTGGGAAGGGGGGTGGTGACACTAGCATGATCGCTTAGGAACTCCGAAATTGCAGTGTGGGTTGCCCGTACAACATCCCTGTCCATTTAGAGATTGGGGTTCAATTGCCAGTGCCAAGCCAGCGGGGTAGAAGTAGGGAGGTAGATTGTTAAGAAGACGGGCGCATAGTCAGACCAGGTCACAAGGCCAATGAAAGCCTTGGGATTCCAGTCGAGCATTTGATGACCTAGTAAAAAGTAGTCTATGCGACTATAGGACGAGTGCACCGCTGAAAAATAGGAGTAGTCTGTCTCTGACGGATGGAGAACCCTCCAGACATCCACAAGTTTAAGAGTGTGGATTGACTGCTTAAAAGCTCCCAGCTGAGTGTAAGAAATCAATGACCTTCCCACCGACGTGTCCAATCTCCTGTCAAGGGGTAAATTGAAGTCTCCTCCCACAGGCAATTTACCCTGGGCAAAAGTGCCCAACTTCCCAGTCAAGAAGCAACTTGTCCTGTATTGGGGAGGTAGAAATGAGCTATTGTAAACATCTGAGCATAGATTGACAGTTTCAGGAACAAAAATCTGCCCAGCCGGTCAGATTCCACCTCTTGGACTGTATGTACCAGAGTTTTATGGATGGTGACGCTGATCCCTCCCCCCCCGATCTGGTCGTAGGGTTGGAGGTGTGAAACCAGTGTGGGTAATACCAGTTCCCCACCTCCGGAAAATGGTTTGTCTGAAAATGAGTTTCTTGAAAAAAGAATCTGCACCCCCATCTTATGCATACCATGCAGAATCTGATTACGTTTTTTAGGTAAATTGAAGCCCCGTACATTTAGGGACGCCAATTTCAAGGCAGCCATGGCTAGAGCCAATCCAGGAAATAGCAAAATGTTAAGCTCAAGCCGCCTTGGGGAGGGCAAGGGATACAAGGAAATTGTAGGGAGGATAAAAGAGGCAAAGTGAAAAGAGGGAGCCAGAAAAAGAAAGAAAAAAGGAGGGGGGAAAGCAAAACAAAATTGTTAAAAAGAAAAGAAAAGACAGCACAACTACAAATTGGCTGCCACCCCGAGCCTAGGTCGGGGTATAACAACTATACGATCACCAGATGAGCGGTCTGGGACGGTATAGTATCACTCGTGTACAAGTGTCCCTAAATGGGGTAATGTCTCTCGACGTTCCACGGGGGCCCCTGAGGAACATCCCCAGAGAACAGCAGCAACATTTAGTAAAATATTAGCAATGGCAGCAACAGATGCAATGAAAGAGCACCTAAATATCACGTTGAAAACCAGCAGGAATGAAAACCAAAGTATGACGATAAACATAATGCAAGGAGATGCATGCGGTATCTCGAGCCTGCTACACAGAACTAAATCATGGAGAGATTAAAGGCGGGGGGGGGGGGGGGGGGTGAGGAAATAGGAGAAGACAAGGGAAGGGGAAGGGAAGGCTGGCAAGGAGAGGGGGAAAGAGGAAGGAGAGGGAAAGGAAAGAAAAAAAAGGGGGATTGGTGGGGGGGTAGGGGAAGGGGGTAATGGACAGGGAGGTAAGAGTAAGGAAAAGCGTACATGGCTACTGAGCAGCACCTGTCAGCAAAATTAGTAATTTATGAGTAAGGTCCAAAGTTCCAAAGTGCCACCGGGCGGGTACATAACGCACTCCTACTGCTGGCTATCTGTAATAGTAACAATTTGTGGAGGAACAGTATTAGCCATAGCAAACATGTTACAGAAGTATTTATCATTGCTCCTTTGAACCCACACCCGAGGTCAATCATAACAGCATAGCGGTCACAGCATACACAAAGGTATAAGAGCGCATAGTTCTATGGCCGAGCACATTGCTGAGGGAAGTCAAAAGGTGAAATGGGAAGATGGGGGAAGGGAAGATGAAGGGGAGGGAGGCATAAAGGGAAGAAGGAAATGGGAGGAAAATACAGCGAGGGTAGAAGAAGGGAAGGGTAGGGAAGTGGATGTGAGAGATGTGCCCTCACAATGCAGACCACCTGACTAGTAATGTAATGCAGTCAGGGGCAGGATCAAGGACATTAAGATTCCGCCATGTGAGGATGAGCCATGCTCCTCCGACGGGCCCTCTGGGGTAGCGCAGGTCAGTGTCTCTCATCTCCGTGGCGAGGGAGCATATAGGGGTTCACGGGCCACTCTGGGATGGTCATCTCAGGGAAGTCAAGACCCTCCAGAAAAGACCCCAGATCCTGCGGGCCCCAAAGGACAAAAATCCTTCGCTGATTGCGAACCTGCAACTGGAAGGGGAACCCCCACGTGTATGTGATGTCCCACTCTCTCAAAACATCAAGAAGTGGCCTCAGAGCCCTCCGTTTCAGTAGTGTGGCTCTGGATAAATCCGCCATGAGGTGAAGTTCAGCCCCATCAAAGTTAACTGGGCCTCTGACACGAGCTTGTCTCATAATATCTTCTTTAAGCTGAAAATAGTGCAGTCTACAAATCACGTCTCTGGGATTGTTGGGATGGGTAGACCGGCATCATAAAGCCCTGTGGACCCTGTCAAACTTAATAGAGGTATCTGGAGGCCTATCTAGCAACGTGTTGAAAATGGACTGTAAGGTGGGAGCAAGGTCTACCGCTCCAGTGGCCTTTGGGAGGCCGCGCACCCAGATGTTGTTGCGGCGGTCCCGATTTTTAGAGTCCTCCATTAGATTAAACAAGAAAGAGATTTGTTCCGAATGGGCATCTAAGGTTCTTTGATGGTCAGACAGGGTATCTGCAGTAATAGCAACAGAGGACTCAAGGACACCCACCCTCTCAGAGATCTGTGATACAGCGGTTTTATGACCCTGGATTTCCGCTCTACATAGGCTTTACAGATGGGAGACGTAACCCTCCATATCGGATTTGGTTGGAATGTCAGCCATTCCTGCACTCCCACATTAGCTGAGCGGTGGGAGGTTATCTGGGAGGGGATATATTCACCTCTAGGGGGGAACAAAGGAGGTCAGTCAGTGAGTAGGAAGGAGTAGTGAGACAATGGACGTCTGAGAGAGTGGAGTAGTCGGAGGAGGAGTGTGGTACGAGGCGGAAGGGTTACCCCGACGATTTCAAGCTGATCCAAAGGGAAGGGAAAAGAGGGTCTTGTGGAGATCCTGAAAGAGGGCGCCCAACGTGCGGAGTCGAGGCCCTGGAGAGAAAGGGGGAACCCCAGCGTGGAGCGACCATACTCCAGGGGATTCTCCAGTCCACCACGGGAACGTCAGGCCTGAGGATCCGACCAAGGTCTATCTTTGCAGTCGGCAACTGGCTGTTGTGGTCTGTATATCACCACAGCACCCTGCCAGACGGAGCGGTCTGCCTGCTTCCTCACCACAAGGGAGGAGACCCCCAATACTACCTACACGGAGCCATGGGGTATAGACTCATCCTAGGTTGGGAAGAAAGGACAAAGGTTTACAGTAAAGTACCCGGGAGAAAGTGACTTTGCATCTGCATTGTTATCTCCATCAACCTACTTGTTTTCAGGAACGCTGCCCCGGAGGACCAGCTCTACCTGTAGGGAGCTTTGCCATCTCAGCCGCACTACCATCTACCTCCGAAGGACTGTGGCGGTGCTGGTGACTCATCACCAGGTACTACAGATGGCGTCACATGACAAACTCTTATCCCCTGTATATAACCCCTTTTTGAAGTGTCACCCAGGCCACGGGCTCAGGTACTGCCACCCGTGACATCCCCCGTGGGAAGAACACCCACCGAGCCTGATACCCGAGTACCTCAGGGCCTGGGGCTCGACATGGGCACCACCGGTGCTCCAGTGCCAAAAGAAACACACTCCACCCACGCTGCAGGAGATCGGTGCCTCGGCGTTGCAGGCGCCGACGGCGGAGCAGTTCAGCACAGGCAAACTTCGCCAATCACACACTCTGTTGAGAAAGCCGCGGCCATCTTGAGTTCTCATCATGCTCCTTCTCAGCAGGGAAAGCAGCCTTCCCTCTTAGCGGAACCGCTCCCAAGCTAAACAGGCGGGCTCCCAGGGCACAGGAGCTCTGGATGGTGTAAGTTTTGCCTTAAGTAAGCTTTTTGCCGCTTAGTCCCGGCCAGATGAACCCCGAGGGCCGCAGGAGCTCTAACAGCAGCGTCCTTTCGGGTCCATCGCCAGGCCACGCCCCACCCATTTGCCTTTTACATTTTTTTAATTTGTCTTCTTTTGTGTGCTCAGTTTAAAATAAAGATTTTTTTGGATAAAAATTTCCTTACAGTGATCGCCCCCTTTTCTCATGTAATCTTTCCTCCTTTTTTTTTTTTTTTTAAATATTCTTTATGGCATGAAGAGACAGATCTAGTCTCTAATAAGTACCGTATTACATTTTTGTGGTGCCCTTTGTTCTTCAATTATAATTTATCTCTGTAAACCTACGGACACTAACAATAAAGTTCTCTTATCTCTTATACCGCATGGTGGATGGCATAAAAATAAATAAAAATAATTCTTTACTTATTGATTTGTTTATTCTGATTCAGATGGAACACCTGATGAAAGTTTCCTTATAATGAGCCAGAGGGAGTCCCTTTGGACTCTTTCTCGCCTTTGATCCAGCAGTGTCTTTTCAACTGTGCATTAAAGCATGGCCGACAAGAGTTTTGTGCAGTTCTAAAAAGGATACCGCTCAATAGAGACCAGACCGCAGTTTTGTGTCACCTTTTGTCACAAAACTGTATGTGTATGCTTGCCCCAGCAAAGTCTATGAGAATACTGAAGTGTTTTTCCAGTGATGCTTTTTTCAATGCAGTTTGTGGTCAGGACTAAAGAGTGAGCATGTCAATTGTTAGGGTGTATTTTGCGATATTTTGTAGCCCTCCCAGCCATTGATTATACTAACAAAAACGCATAAGCACAATTTGCACCTAAAACGTATGTGTTCTGTGGTGCACTTTCCAACCACAGGGTGCAGTTTAGCAGCATTTTTGCTTTAGAAAATGTCTGCACCAAAAAACAGCGTCAATACATAACCTAACAGAGAATGGATTCTTCAGCGGTTTCCTCTGATTCTGAGTCAGATAGCTCTTCTTCCCTTTTATGTCTCGCCATTTGGCTTAAGCAGTCCTGTACAGCCACATATGAGATATTACCAAATTCAGCATAAATTGTGTAACAAATTTTGGAGCTATTTTCTCTATTTCCCCATATAAAAATATAAACAAAATTTTTGTAGTAAAATTGGTTTTATTCATCACTCAATAGTGTAACATTTTGTGACATGCCTATTGTGTCAATATATGATCATTGCACCCCTGGATAAATTCATTGAGAAGTATGTTTTCTAAAATGGCACCACTTTTGGAGTGTTCGGCTGATTTGGCAAGTTAGGAGCTTTGCAAATGTTAGATGGCACTTGCAAATCATAAAAGCAAAATCTGCACTATTTAACTTCCCTTTTGAATTTTGCCTGAAAATAAGTTTCCTGATGACATGTAGGGTATTGGTGTACTGTGGTGTCAATATGTTCACTGCACCCGTAGATGAATTGAGAGGTGTAGTTTGCAAAATGGAGTCACTTATGGAGTGTCTACTTTTGGCATGTCAGGGGCTCTGCCAATAGGACACGGCACCCTCAAACAAATTCCAGAAAAATCTGCACTTCAATATGGTGCTCCTTCCTTTCTGAGCCTTGCATTGTGCCTCAAATATAGTTTTTGACCACATATTGGATAGTGGGATACTCAAGAGAAATAAGCCTAACAAATTGTATCATTCTTTTTCTCCTTTTATCCCTTTATTGGAATTTTTTTTTACTTAGTTAATCCAATGTTATACAATTCTGTGAATTGTCTTAGGGTTAAAAAATGCTCACTGCCTCCCTAGATGAACTCCTTGAGAGGTATAGTTTCCAAAATGCCGTCACTTGTGGGGAGTTTCCACTGTTTCAGCACATTCGGGGCTCTGCAGACGTGACATGGTGTCCACTATCTATTCCAGCCAATTTTGCACTCCAACAGTCAAATGTTAATAGTTTCCCACCACATATGGGATGCAGTGAACTCAGGAGAAATTGTGCAACAATTGTATGGTCCATTTTCCCAAGTGACCCTTCTGAAAATGAAAAAATTGTGGCAAGATTAACATTTTTGCAGAAAAAATTCTGGGAGTTCAAGGTGTTCACCACACATCTAAATAAACTTATTAAGGGCTGTAGTTTCCAAAATGGGGTCACTTGTGAATGGTTTCCACTGTTTAGGCACATCAGGGGCTCTCCAAAATTTCATGGGGTATGAATGCTTTTTCCAGGCACTGTATAATGCAGAGTTCTAGTCCTGTCAGGTTGGTGAAAATAAAACATCATGACATGAGAAATATTTTTAAAAGTAAATATTTAATCTGATCTATATTAACAAACATGTAAAAACAAGAAACATTTAAACAGACATAGACAGTAAATACTTAGAATTTAAGCCACTTAAAAAGTAAATATCCAGGAAAATTCACCTTTAAACACCATTTAGTTTCCCTATTATATTTTGGTTGTGCGCTGCATCATTTATTTTGAACTGATTATGCTACGCATGTGCTGTTGAGCATAGTTACATTCAATTCTTCATGCGTCAGATGACTGTCATGACTAGTGGCATAACTTGAAGCTTATGAGCCTTGATGCATATGCTCCAATGGGGCCCCCAATTATTGAAAACATTTAATAGCATTAGTGTTTTTCTATAGGCCAAAAAGACTTTTGGAGCCCCATGAGCTCCAGTGCTTGGGTGTGTTCACAACCCCTGCACCTGTTGTAGTTAAGCCCCTGGTCATGACACTCATTGCTGATCCAGTGTATGTGCTGAGCATGCTGTAGGTTTTGCTTTCTGAAAAGTGTTATAATATCTTCAGGCTGTATATATTAACTTCAAATTCCCTACCAGCATGAAACTAGGCAAAAAATCCACACCAAAATCCCTAATGCATGCAGGTCTTAATATATTTTACCCTTTACCCATTTTCAAATTACTCTGTATGGTGTCTGTATGGTTTGTATGGTATAATACAGAACCAAAAAAAAAGTGCATTGTGCCTTATTTTACCCCCATTCACCTCAAATTTTAGGCTGGTGCAAGGGGTAGGTAGTTATATTTTAACTCCATATCACTACAGGAACCTTTCCCCTCATGAACTGGTATGGATTAGTTTATGGAATTGACCGTTGGATCTATATTTGGATGGATTTATCTGAAGTCTGAATGAATTTCTTGGTTTTCTGAGGGTTAATTTATGTAATTTATATCTGTTCTAGTGTTTAGTCTCAGGTCTGTAATATTTGGTTTACAATCAAAGATTTGGACATTTTGGGGTGTGGTTTTAGATCTCTATTTATTTTACACTCACTTCTCTGTACTTTTAATACGTTTGAGTATTAATTTATGTTTAAGGTCTGGGTTTGAAATGTGTTAATTGTAGACACTCATTAGAACTAATTGTGATTCAAATGCAATTGAAGGTATAGTGTATATAAATTGCTACGGTATACATATGGTAACAAAAAAGTGCATTGTCTAGAAGATGTCTTGTTGGAATGACCCTAATCACAGTGTGTGAATAAGATGCACTGTAGTGCAAACCTGTCATTTTCATCTCTTTAACACAGCAGTATCCTGATCTGAATTATGCATGAATATTTGCCGAAAAGCAGAGGAGAAAAAAGCTATAAAGGTTTGCCCACCTTCTGAGTTTTGGACCTACTAATTTGGTTTACAATTCTGATGCAAAATGCTGTTGTCAAAAGACCATGAAGAACAATAGAACTGCAGGCATGACAAGTATCAAGAAAACCCTGGCCTAAAGAATTCTACCCCCACTTGGCAGTAAGCCCCCTCCCCACCAAGAGTGAACCAAGTTTTACTTTTTAGGGTCCTTCTCTATTCTTTAGTTTGGAAAATCTATGTCATTGGATTATCTTTATATAATATAGACTGTGTACTATATGCCCCTGATTTAAATGTATTACGAGGTTATCATGGGTAATTTTGGATTAATGTTTTACTTATGCTTGTTACATATGTGTGATTACAGGAGTCGACTTGGTCCATATTCTACATATTTGATGCTGAATAACTTCTTTTAAGCTTGGGGTGTGGATTATATTATTTACTACATTGGTTGATTATATTGGATTTGAATTGTTTTGTTCTCACCCTGTATGTTTTTTTCATTGTATATTACTGGTAAGTGGAAGAGGAGGTTAATTTTCAGGTCAATAGCATTTGAAACCTGCCCAGCGCCTGCACACTGAATCCTGCTGGCAGGAGGAAATGAACTGTATTCCTCCCAGCAGCATATTTGGGTTTCAGTCACGGGGGTGGTGTCGGTGCAGTATCAGTCACTGCTCTGTTTATGTAGAGTGGAGGCTGTGGCCTGACTGCTGGATCTAATGGTAAGCAGCAATCAGTTAGTATGGAGGATGTGGTTAAAGCAGCCACCCCCCCACACACACACAGCAGTGACTAAACCCACTCCTGCGCCACCCAAATGACTAAACCCTGAACACTGCCAGGAGGTTTGAAGTTAATTTAATCCTGCTGCCGGGAGGAAATTTACAGTCACTGAAAAGTTTCAAATGCTATTAACCTGCAGATTAACCCCATATCTGCTGGTTAATAGCATTTTACATGCAACAGATTCTCTTTAATGTAATTTATTATGATTAAAATAATGAATATTTATGTGTTTCATTTACAGTATGTGTGTGCTTCCATATTGGCCTCTACTTTTTTTCTTTGTCAAATGGTTTTTCAAAATATTGTGAATATAAGTAACCTCTTAGTCGCCGCATTCCTGGCACTTGGGTTACTTTTTCATATCCGTATGACACATTTCTGTGTTGTCCATTTTTTTCTTAGACAGCACAAAGACCTATAGAGTTTCATTGATTTATACATACATCTGTTTTAAAAACTGGCACTGAATTTTCTATTCTCATTAATTTTACTGATCAGAATCAGGCATTAAAGTCTATAGGAATGAGTATAAAATGTATAAAACACCCTAGACGAACAGAATTTCCGTTTTCTGTTTTTCACTGATCCATTGTTAAAGCACCATGCCAGCATTTTGTTTTTCATTTTCAGCGCTGGAGTGGGACTTTAAATGTAAGCTCCCTGCACCCTGACTAAGGCCACGTGCACACGTTCAGTATTTGATGAGTTTTTTACCTCAGGATTTGTAGCCATAACCAGGAGTTGATGATTAAATACAGAAGTGGTGCAGGTGTTTCTATTACACTTTTCCTCTGATTGCTCCACTCCTGGTTTTGTCTACAAATCCTGAGGTAAAAAACTCATCAAATACTCAGCGTGTGCACGTGGCCTTATACTCCCTTTTCTACATCTTCATACTTTACCAATTCTCCTTCCTTCCCATGCCGCCATTTTCTCCTTGTAGTTTCTGGCCGCAAGTCAGAAGCTACATGATCGGCGCTCTGAGAGCCAGAGTGAAGCTCCCATAGAGATGTATTGAAAAGTGACCTGCGGCGTGCTCCCTGAAACACAGAAGCTTCCGGTTGGTAACTTTTCAGCGCAAACAGACCAAAGCACCGCTGGAAAAGGATGAAAAGATTGGAAGGTGAATATATTATAGGGCTCAGGGGACTTAGAATTAAAGCACCACACAACTGTAATATATAAATATTCTGCTGGAGTGGTGCTTTAAGAGTCACTGGATAGATAGATAAATAAATGTTCAGTATGTCTACAGTTTCACTCCTTCAATTTTTAGAAACATAATAAAGTATGGATGTAACAAGGCGGCAATAAGAGTGACCCATGACAAAAAATGGTCAGTTTTTCACAGATGTAAAAATTGACACTGATGTAGTCTAACTCTATGTCCTGTAAGCCTATATGTGGAGTGCAGTGCTGGAACTTGACGATGTGAGCAAATCAATGGACATCCAAATACTTAATTCTGAAATGTTCTTACTAATCCTTTTCGACTATTAACCCTATCATTGCTACTCTGAATTGCTTGTGAATTAAGGTTTGGGGATGGTGTAATTCACCTTATTTGTTTAGGGCAGGGGTGGGGAACTCCAGTCCTCGAGGGCCGCAATCAGTGCAGGTTTTCAGGATTTCCTTAGTTTTGCACAGGTGATAACATAATCACTTGCACTGGTGATGATTCCAATCCCTGTGCAATACTAAGGAAATCCTGAAAACCTGCACTGATTGCGGCCCTCGAGGACTGGAGTTCCCCACCCCTGGTTTAGGGCATAGAAATGTCTTATCATGATACTACTCTAACTTCATTCGCTATTTCCCTGTAGAATAACTATGTCAGGAGAGATGCACAAGTATTGTGCTGCATTTACACACTACATTTTTACTTTATTACTTTACATTATTTCTCTTATATATTAAATCTATAAATATCTGCACTGTAAAATGGTGCTGAAAGGTGAAAATGTTAATTCTTTCAGCTTTTGCAGTCAGTTTTCAAAAATGAATATAATTGCCATGGTGATAAAATAAGCCACGCTTTGGTTTCACATCAACGTTTCAGCTAAAGTCTATTGGTATGCAATCTGTGTCTCATACTGGACGCTTGTTATTGATTTGTAAGCAGAAAATGATTAGGATATGATGTGAAAGTAGCGGATGGTTAAAGGTTTAGCTGATATTTGGAAGATAAAGTGTTGATGCATGAAATCCTTCCCGTGCTTTTCCAAAGCAGGATAATATCATATTGAGAGCGGTGTTCACAGTCAGTTGAGAATCCTTTTCTGTTTCTCCACGAGATGGGTTGACTTCCATCATATCCACGGCAGACAATAAACCTGTATCGTACATACATTTTAATAATTTTAGTTTCAAGTAAAGTGAATTTTACAAAACACAATAAAATAGCATTTGCAATAATTGCCTCTATCCAACAGAAGCACAGTATGGATGTGCAGAACAATACAGCAAACGTTTTCCAGCTAACCTGCAAATTACTTCCCATCACATGCCACTGTTTCCAATGCTGATATTACATATTCATTCTGGTTTATTTTAAGGCTGAGAGAAATGGAGGATGAGGTCCTATTTTAGATTAATGCTGATGAAGAGGGTGATGCCAACTAGGGTTGAACCCAAAGATGTACTCAAAGTTAATGCTTTCAGCATTATTTGTGCTTACACCACTATTTATGACTCTGACTATTACCATTTGAACACATCTGTGTACGGATCGCAATGTAAATATTGTTGATCAGAATTCGACAGCCTCATATATACTTATGAGGTTATCAAGTTTGGGTCAGGAGACCCGCAGCCATTAAATGCATCACAGGCTGGACTCTGAAATACAGAAGTGTGAAATTGGCCTTAAAGCAGCTAATTGTGTCATGAGAGGGGTAGAGGGAGATGGCGCTAAAACAGACACTCTCACAGGATCGAACCACTTAAATCTTATTATCAAATATTGATATTGAATATTACAGGGATTGGAAATTTTCTCTTGTTAGTGCAGCTTTCCTCACAAACCAACCAACACTTCTGTCCATACAATAAGTGTTGAAGGGGGAGTAAGTTACCAGACTAATCTATCAGTATGTTCCAATCAAAAAGTAGATTTCCTATGTGAATTGTATTGCAAATGGAGGAGGTTTATAGACTTGTCAAGTGCTCCTCCCATCAGTAACCATTTTCTAAACAGATGTGCTGGTCAGTTTGTTTCACAAAAGAAAGTGACCATCCCCTTAAGTGTCAAAGAGCAAGAAATAGAGCTAGCTATGTACAGCAACTGGTGGGGGCTGCGAGCGAGATGGAGAGCTGCAGTTATTGTGGTGTTGTAGAGGGGGGTGGAAGCAGAGTCAGCATCATGTGAGTAAGTTAGGTCTGTGAGAGGGAGAAGGGACTCAGAAGAAGAGTGGTAATCAATAAGTCTGAGGTTTCTGCGGGGATGAGAAAGTTTCTGGAGAGGGGGGGGGAGAGTGGTAGGAGGGAGAGGGAGGAGAAAGTCAGCAAGTTGTGGTCAGATAGGGGGGAGAGTTTGAGAGGTTGGTGAGGGGAAAAAAGGCAGGTGAAGATAAGGTCAAGTATGTGGCCATCCTTATGAGTGGTTGAGAAGGACCATTGGGAAAGCTCAAAGGAGGATTGTCAGTGATAGGAGTCTGGAGGCAGCAGGGTGGGGGGTATCAATGGGGATGTTGAAGTTGCCCATGATGATAGAGGGTATTTCGGAAGAGAGGAAGTGGAGAAGCCAGGTGGTGAACTGTTCAAGAAAGGAGGGGGTAGATCCAGAGGGGCAATTACCCAAAACATTCAGCCAAGGAGTGGCTAAAAAACACATTAAGGTCATGGAGTGGCCTAGCCAGTCTCCAGACCTTAATCCCATAGAAAATTTATGGAGGGAGCTGAAGTTCCAAGTTGCCAAGTGACAGCCTCAAAATCTTAAAGATTAATGGTACCTTTACACGCCGCTATGGAAGGTTAGAACGGTTGAAAACGGTACCTGATACCGCCTTTACACGCCGCTACAAGGTGCTCTACAGAAGGTTTAATCTATCTCTGGAGGCACTGACGGGTGCCTCAAGTTACCTTCTGTAGAGCACCGTCCCTCATTTACACGCCGCTACAGAAGGTAATATGGGAGGACTTGGGGCAGCAGGGACAACACATAGGCGTGCCAGAGTTGTGGATTACGAGATGCTCGTACGATGATTGGACAATGCAATAGCATCATGATTGGCAAGCCAGCGCAGGAAAGCTGGCTAATACATGATGCTATTGCAATTGTGTAGTGTGACTGGTCTGCTCCTTAAATATGCCGCCCTATGCAGCGACAACCAATCGTAACGCAGGAGCTTCCACCAATGATCGCTGAAGGAAGGCGGTTTCCCTGAGGCTGTGTCACGCCCCAGGGAGTTAACTAGGTGAGGAAAAAACCTTCCTGTACCTCATTTAGACGCCGCTACCATCGGGTTGAAACCAACCTGTTTTAGAGCACTGCTCAAAAACAGGTGTCGACAGTGACGGGTGGCAACAACCTGATTTACACGCTGCTACCTCGGGTTGTTTTGACGGTGCAAGATATATTTGTCTCCGACACCCGGTTGTTTCTAACCTTCCGTAGCGGTGTGTAAAGGTACCATTAGAGATGATCTGCAACAAGGAGTGGACCAAAATTCCCCCTGACATGTGTGCAAACTACAAAAAACATCTGACTGCTGTGCTTGCCAACAAGGGTTTTGCCACCAAGTTTTAAGTCTTGTTTGCCAGAGGGATCAAATACTTATTTCTCTCTGCAAAATGCAAATAATTTAGACAATGTGATTTTCTGGATCTTATCTTAAATTATAGACTGTCCATTTCTTTGTGAGTGGTCAAACTTACAAAATCAGCAAGGGATCAAATACTTTATTTCCTTAAGTCCTTGTGCCATGCTCAGCAACCTGCCATCCTAGGCATTGGACCGCCAGTGCCTACTTGCAAATAAAGCCCTGGTGGTGCCCACTCCCTCAAAGTGTCCCATATCTACGTAGATTTTATACGAGTGTGGAAATTGGCCTCATGTATTCGAAAACTCCACATGTCTCAGTGGATCCTAGCGGGTACTATGGTCTTGCAGAAGCTGGAGAGCCACAGGTTTGAGACCAATCATCTGATGCTTTTGACCTCATTGATCAAAAATTCTTAGCAGAATAAAAAATATATATTATTT
>JARQOC010000001.1:358888904-359062320 GCA_033576535.1 Allobates femoralis
GGTCCCAGTCTGGACTGATAAGATTACCGGGCACTACTTTCAGTGAAGCGGCCGGCGGACTGATACGCGGGGAAAAGTAGACCGCGCCAGTAAACCACGCCTCCGACATTACATCACTGCACACTGAGACAGAAGCAGCACATAACAGGCTGTCTCAGAGATAATTACTGTTGAGACAAACACACACAGAAACAAGCCTGTGTGTGACTTAATATATACAGAACTACAACTCACAAGCACAACCAGCTGAGGATTCAGCTAAATGAAACTACCCACTTATCAATAAACTACTAACTAGGAGGATATCAACCCCCAATACCATACCATCACAACTAAAGATACCCCACTCAGCAGAAAGAGTTCCACTAGCAAGTGGGACAATCGAGTCTCCAGCGCACCCTAGAGTCAGGTCACAGGACATAGGATATAACACCAACTTAAAGAGACACTTCTTATAATAAACTTATAGAACTATTCTGAGAAGTTATCCATAGCAATTAAACAGGACCAACTACTGGACTCTCTTTAACAGAGGGATATGCCTACAAAAACCAAAGGAAATATACCAGAACAAAAAATGGAATCTAACTATACAAACACCAGGAGCAAAATTCCGGCTCCTGCCTACAGCCCAAACAATACTATAAAAAACAAAGACAAATCCAACCAAGAGCTAAAAAGATCTGAAAAGGAAGATTTCCTAGAAGACTTAATGGTCTTCGAACCTACGACAATGAGCACGAAAAGAAAAGAAATTAGCTCACCTTCTCACAATAGAAACAGACAAAATGAGAATGAAGGGAACCAATCACAAATTAAGAGCCCAGCCAGGCAAAAAATAAAAGTAACACAAGAAGAGATAAATCAGACCTCCAACCCAAATTCTGATCATCCCCCAGACCGAGATTTCTTCCTACAACTCTTTTCCTCATTAAAAGTGGAAATTAAAGAACAATTCTCAGAAGTCAAAGCGTCTATTAACTCAATTAGTACTAGGATGGATATGAGCGAAAAAAAAATGGAAGAGCTCAAGCAAGAAATGGAATTCCAACACACAGAATTAACAAAAGCTAAAACCGAAATTAAAACTTTAAAAGACAGGATAATTGACAGGGAAGACCGTGATCGTAGGTCAAACCTAAAAATAAGAGGCATACCGGAATCGGTCAAACCCCAGGAATTGATTCCCTACGTCACTTCTCTCATTAAAAAATTATATCCTTCCTTACCGGAAATAGAAACCTCTATTGAAAGAGCACACAGACTACCCAAACCACAACGACTCTCGGACGACATTCCACGGGACATAATAGTTAAATTTACCTTCTACCGGACCAAAGAGAAAATTAACAATTACACCAGACAAAACAATCAACTACCTTCTCCATACGAAAAACTCAGGATATTCTCTGATTTCTCCAAAGACACCATGCAAAAAAGGAGATCTCTGAAACCCATCACTGAAATCTTGCAGAAGAACCAGATCATTTACAGATGGGGAAGACCCTCCAACTGCATCTTATTTGCATACAAACAGAAAAACGTCACAATAGAGGACACCGAGACGGGACTCAAGATACTTAAAAACCTTCATATTAATGGTTAAATCATCCCTTAACAACAAGAGAGGTCAAAAAATCTAATGCACCTAAGGCCCGAACACGAGCCCAATTAGGAAGTTTTACAACTGTTCACCGAACACTTCCTTCGAACAACTTGAACTCAACAAGTTTTGAATTACTTCTTTGTTTCAACCCTTTTCCCTACTCTCCCTACTCTCCCTACTCTCCCTACAATCTAATCTAGTACTAACACTCCACAACAAATCAATACTACCCACAGCAATGAACATCAAATTTATGACCATAAACGCCAATGGATTAAACTCTCCACAAAAACGTTTCCATGTATGGAAAGAACTAAATTCGAACCATGTCGATGTAGCGGGAATACAGGAAACCAGGTTTGCAGAAGGGAAGCAACCAAAATTCAGCAACAAAAAATTCCCACACATTTTCTTCTCGTCAAACGTCAAGAAAAGAGCAGGAGTCGCAATCATCATTAAAGACTCATTAAAATTTGAGGAGATCGACATCATCAAAGATCATGAAGGTAGA
The DNA here is from genome assembly GCA_033576535.1 of Allobates femoralis. NCBI lineage: Eukaryota > Metazoa > Chordata > Amphibia > Anura > Aromobatidae > Allobates > Allobates femoralis. The sequence goes on from JARQOC010000001.1 coordinate 358,891,022, forward strand.
TATATAGTACTAATTTGTAAACTAAATGACACAATTTACACATTGGCGAACATCTACGCCCCCAACAGTGGCCAAACTACATTCATAAAGCGTTTCTTTAAAATAATCCAGGAACACCAGAAAGGCACACTCCTAGTCTTTGGAGACTTTAACGCGGTACCTAATCCCCTTATAGACTCTTCCAACAAATCCAGAAATATTAATTCACAGATAGACGGCCTTATCAAAAACGAAGAATTCTTTGACGTATTTAGATGCCTACACACATCCTCAGTTGAATTTACCCACTACTCTAACGTTCACAAATCTTTCTCAAGAATAGACCTAGTTCTGACAAATATACACTCACTACATAAAATTAAATCGATTAGCATACTAAACAGAACGTGGTCAGACCACTCACCCATATTGTTTGAAACTGCCACCTACCCTCCTTTTAACAACAACTCACCATGGAGAGCAAATTCGTACCTATTCTCTCATCCCCACTATAAAACAAGAATACAAGAGGAACTACAAAATTATTTTAAAACAAACGACACCAAAGACATTTCCATTACAACCTTGTGGACAGCGCATAAAGCTGTGATAAGAGGCACAATGATCCAACTTAATGCACAACACAAGAAATCACTTCAAAGCCAAACTAACAAAATTTGTCAAGAAATCAAGCTCCTAGAAGAAGATATCATCTCAAGTCCCACGGATGCAAAACACCGGAACTTGTTGAAACTCAGAACTGAACTTAGGTCTCTACTAACACATGATTTTGACAAAATTGTTAGACTAAACAAATCCAATTTTTACTCGAACATTAATAAGCCAACCAAAACATTTGCAAACCTTATTAAAATCCAAAGATCTAAAACCAATATACATCAAATTAAAAATAAAGATGGCCAGATTAAAAAGACCCCAATAGAAATATCAAAAACCTTTGCAGAATTTTACCGCAACCTATACAACTTAAAAGATGACCCTTCTGAAACTAAACCCTTACTACCAAATATTTAAAAATTTCTAGACGAAGTTTCACTCCCATCGATCTCAGACGAAGATTTAAATTTTCTCAATAAACCCTACACAGAAGATGAAATATCACAAACTATAAACTCACTGAGCAAATCTAAATCACCGGGACCAGATGGGATACAAAATGAATACTACATAAATAATGAAGCCATACTAACGCCCTATCTAACGAAACTAATAAACTCTTTAAACGACAAAAAACAGACGATCCCCCAAGAAATGCTACAAGCAATAATATCAGTAATCCCCAAAAACAAAGGAGATAAAGAACTAGTATCTAACTTCAGACCCATATCTCTGTTAAATACTGATTTAAAAATAATCACCAAAACTATTAATTCAAGAATACAGCACATTCTACCAAAATTAATCTTAGATGATCAAGTAGGATTCACCCAAAACAGGAACTCGACAGACGCTACTAGAAGAATATTAAATTTGATCTCAAACTCAGAAATTACAAACAATCAGTTGGTGCTGGTCTCTGTCGATGCCGAAAAGGCATTCGACAGAGTCCAATGGGACTATCTTTTTGAAGTACTCCAAAAATTTGGCCTTCAAGGGAATATCTTAAATACAATTAAAGCCCTTTACGTAAACCCATCTGCAAGAATCCTCACCAACAATCACCTCTCTGACTCGATACCATTGTCAAATGGAACGAGACAGGGCTGCCCTCTTTCCCCATCTTTATTTAATATGTTCATTGAACCACTAGCGCAGAAGATTAGAACTAACACAAACATAACTGGTATAAACATTAACCAAACTGACTATAAAATAAGCTTATTTGCAGATGACATTATTCTAACACTCACTAATCCAATATCCTCCATTCCCAATCTACTAGCCACAATGCAAGAATTTGCAAGCATATCTTGTTACAAGTTAAATATTGAAAAAACTCAGGTGCTAAACTTTAACTTGAACGAACAAACAATGAGCAACCTACGACTAAATACACCCTTTAATTGGGAAACTGAAAATTTAAACTACCTAGGCATAATCATAACAAAATCTATCAACACTACCTACGAAAAGAACCTACAGTCATTATACAAAAAAATTCAGAATGACATCATCCACATCTCCAAAACCGAACTCTCCTGGATAGGTAAAATTGAAGCCTACAAATTATTCATCCTACCGAAAATTCTTTATGTTTTTAGATCGATCCCGCTACATCTTACACAAACCTGGTGTAAAACATTACAATCTCAGCTCTCTAAATTCATATGGGGAGGAAAAAAACCTAGAGTCTCTCTAACAACAATCCAAAAAAGCAGAAATAAGGGAGGACTGGCAGTCCCAAACATTTCTGCCTACTACAACTCCACAATGATAAAACTCAGCCAAAAATGGTGCGATAACAGTAACAAACCTAAATGGGTAGAATTAGAAAAAACCAACAGACAAATGGAGGACCTAAGGTGGACTCTCCTTGCGTACCTCTGCGATAAGAATAAAAAACTACCGAAAGAACCAATACTCAAGGCTACGATTCGTGCATGGAGATCACTAGTAGCAACCACATCAACTACCCAACCAAAGATGCCTCCGAGATGGATCCCAATCAACGCGCTCACAGCTTTTACCACAAATATCAAGACACAAATATGGATAGATAAAGGAATCAAAACTTTAGCAGATATTTTGGACAACGAAAACCTTATACTACCCTTCTCACAGCTACAAGTTAAATTTAAATTACCCAAAGAAGAACTAATAAACTGGAACAGGATAAATCTACTTCTTGACAAATTCAACAACAAACTCCATCTACCACACCTTGTAACCCAATTGATTCGATTCGGACAGACAAAACTATTTTGGACTCTAAAGAACATATATTTGGAATTCAACAAGGACTCAAAAATCATTATATCACCGGCCATGGAAATTTGGGCTAAGGAACTACATACACCAATCCAGTTGGAATCCTGGGAACAGACCCACAAAATTGTATATAAAAGCATAACTAACACATCTCTTATCGAGAACTTCTATAAAACTGCTACAAGATGGTACTATACTCCAACTAAAATTCACAAATTCGATGCTAATCAATCCCCTAACTGCTGGAGGAACTGTAATAACTTAGGAACTATCGAACATATGTTCTGGGAATGCCCTCTACTTCAAGACTATTGGGGGGAAATCCATATATTTTTAAACGAAATCACAGGAACTGAAATTAACCTAACACCTGAGTTAGCCCTGTTATTGATAAACATAAACGAACTTCCCACGCACTTGAGAGCACTGGTAGTACACATTCTCTTAGCAGCAAAGTCACTAATAACAAAAAAATGGAAAGAAATCACTCCCCCAACCTTCACTTCTCTGATTAACACCATAGCGACACATAACGCTTACGAATGGACTCATGCCATAAGAAATAATCTACAGAAGAAATACACAAAAAAATGGAAACTATGGAACAACTACTTTCTTACAACTACAACCAATCCTGCTGTGGAACATGAACTGAACTAATACCTACAATGGGAAATTATCTCCCCCCCCTCATCCCTTCTTACCTATTCCTTTCCCTCCTTCTTCTCCTTTTATGTTATTCTTTATGTTTACAATAGTTAACTACTATCAGTTTCAAATGTTAGTTTATTACCATTGATTGAAATGTTTAAAACTATACACATATGAAAATGTATATGCTACTGTAACGATATTAATACCAAAATCAATAAAAATTTTTGAACAAGAACAAATTCTGTGTTTCTGGTTGCTGTCCAATCTTGTTGTTGTTGACAATTTGGTGGCATGTTGTTGATTTCTGTCTGTGCTATAATTAGCGTGTGTTTCTGGCATCTTCTGTAGAATGGAATGATTTTGTTTTCAACCTCAGGGAGAATACCTTAAAGCAAACCTGTAAAGTCCGCTAAGCCCTCTAAACTATAAACAGGCACATATGTGTGCCAAATTATTCTACCCAACCACCCCTTTCTGATGATATTCTCCAAATACAATGTTTAAAATTGCCATGCTTTGAGATATCACCTTCTGTAAATATGAGCTCTGACATCACCTCCAGCACCTTTGTCAGTTCACAGAATCTAAATGACTTGATAAAAATGCTGCCCACCAAATAAGACCTGCATATTATGGTAGCTATAATGGAGGCCACCCAGAAAAGAGCCCTCTCCTCCCTGAGTAGTGACATTGACCTCTTGGGTACCTGTACATCCTTTCTAGAGGTCCCCACAGCCTCTCTCTCTACTAAAATTGCGACATTAGAGAAGAAACTTTCAGACACTCAAACTCATATGCAACATATGGCGCTGATCCTAGACGACCAGGAGAACCGTGGGAGGCCCAACAACATTCACCTGAGCGGCGTCCCAGAGGGTACCCCGGCGACTTCACTACAACACAAAGTCAGTGAGATATTGAATATGGTGTCCCAAAAACCCCTGGACTCGACCTTTGTGATTGACAGGGTCCACAGAGTGTCTTGTCCACCGGCCTCCCAGGTCTCTGACTACATTACTACACGAATAGGGAGGCCATACTTCAACATGCCTGGTGCTATGGTAGACTTTTTGTGGATGACGTAGAGGTCCTGCTATTTCCAGATATATCCGCCCGCACGTTGGCCATGAGATGCTTGCTGGCCCCATTCCTGCACCGTATTAGAGATCTAGGAGCCACGTACAGATGGGGTGATCCCTTTCATCATATTGTTAAAAAAGGGGATGCCCAATTTTTCCTCAAACAACATGAGGAACTCCCGGAGCTGTTTAAATTTCTAGACACCACTCCTATCCTGATCCCCAAATGGCTTCTGTTGGAACTTCCACAACGTTGTCCACAGGGAGACCAGAGACGATGTACTTCCTAACCAGGGAGAAAGAGGAGGTCCAGTCCAAGAGAAAACCCTGCCAATAGCATTGGCCGCAGAAGCAGTCCCACTTGACACATGCTCCACGTCTCTTGCGATATCATTTTTGTTATAATCTATAACGTTTTTGTTTTTTTCATGCATTAGGTAGTCTATGGGAATACTACTTGCTTAGCCCTTTGGGCGACTATTGAAGCACTCCAGGACCGGGGTACTCGGATCTCAGGCGCAGCTTTAAGGGACTGTCACTGGTGCCCGGATCTGCGGCCCTGGTGTTCACGAAAAAGGGGTTTAGTAAAAATAGAATAATAAAAGTTTTTTTTTAACGTGACACCACTTGCAGTGTCTGCCACCAGATGGCTGCCAGCAGAGCTCCAGGACGATGGGTAGACAGCCGCATGATATCGCTCCCTGCAGGCAGAGCGAAGTCCCCAGGGCAGTGAGGTAAAGAACTGGTTTCACACCGGGAGAGGCGCAGTCTTCTCCTTGAGACTGGAACACAGGTGACCAACTTAGTAGAAATGAGACAGGAGACCTTCGTACTCTGCACGAGTATTTACTGGCAACTTGTCAAGGCAGTTCTCATCGGTACACAGTCACACAGTCATGGGTAGTCACCAAAGGATGCAAAGTCTCTCTGAGGCCCTCTACGATGTTCCTTCTGGTAACTTCTGTCCTTTTTACTCACTGCACTTTCCTAAATATCCGTGGGCGGCCCTGCACGGAGCCCTCTTTCTACCTGGCCCATTGGGTATATAGAGGTTACCCTTCTCTATGGGGCTCAACCCGGTTTGAAGCTCCTGGTGGGGACGTGCATGTCGGACCAGGTCGGGGCTTTATGAAAGGCCTTTGACCCACCGGGTTTGGTGTCTCAGAGCTAAAATTTCACTAGGAGTCGGTACTCTATCTTGGACTGGGTTCCCTCCGGACCGGTTATCAGGACGGTCCAGCACTGGACTTGCTCAAGCCAGGGATCCTACTGTCTGGGTTGCCTTACTTTACAGGCACCCTCCACTTCACTCTCCTCACTAATTGCCACTCCTTCCCGCTCTTCTTACCACACCTGAGCTCCTCCCAATGGGACCGGTTACCTGGTTATGGGTTTAGCCAATGGGTCCCCTAGCTCTAAGTGTATGAATGCATACACAAAGGCCTCAGATTAACAATACCATCCTCTGGTCACCGGGATACCACACATGCTAGTCTGGGTGTAGTACCCCTTTAGTGGCGCACTGACCTGTGGGGCGCAACAACTGTGACCTAACATGACTATGCTGACTGAGCTCTTACATGTTGGAAATGGGGGCAATACATTAGTGCCCGTTCAAGTTGCTAATGGGGAATATCCTCTTGCTGCCTCTGTTTGAGGTTTGAAAAAGTTTTCTTCTTTTTTTCAAATTTACCTTGAGAGATAACCGTTCTGTTTGTTCTTTGAGATGATCTATTTCATTATTATCTGGATGCGCGAGAAGGTTGCTAGATAGTTTCCTCCCCAACAGGACTGTAGTCCTGCGTCTCTCCCCACATCACCAGGGAGTGGACGTCCTCCGGCTCATATCTGGGGTTTCATCCCTAGGTCTTTCTCTGTGTTTACACCGATAGTGGTTGAATCAGAGAATTTCCTAAATTATCTTAATCTTGCTACTCATTAACTTCCTACTTACTTTCTTCACATCCTTTTTCTATATCGTCCCTTCTTTCCTTGTCGTATACTCCCTCTTTTTTACTTCCTCGTCTTCTCCTCCTCCCCCCTCCTTTTATTTTCCCCCTGTAGAAAGAGATTGGTGGCGGGTGCCCAAGCAACCCTCAAGATGACCATCACAGACATGACAGCTGTGCTGCTCATCCATCAATGTCAAAGACTTTTCTTCAGGAGACACACCATAACACTCTTAAACCATTCAAACTGAACAATCACTGGTTTTCAGAGGCCTATCACAGCCATTCACCTGACTCAAGGTCCCGGGTTACTAGCATTCTCATTTCCCGTTCTATACCATGGGAGTATGTAGACTACTGTTGTGACCAACACGGACGAATGTTATTAGTCAAGGGACGGATTGCATTGCAGCTCTTCACATTTGCCTCTATATATCTACCCAATGCACACCAGGGATCAGTTCTGATGGACTTTCTGGAGCAGATTGGGGAATTTGCGGAGGGTGTGCTGTTGCTGGGGGGAGACAATGTCACCCTGGATCCAAAGCTTGACACCTCTTCAGGCCTACACACATGCTCACATGTGGCACTGCGTAGAATGAAATGACTCCTACATGAACACCAACTAATAGACTCCTGGAGGTTACTCAACCCAAAAGATAAAGACTATTCATACTACTCTTCGGTACACAACTCCTTCTCCAGAATTAATTATTTTTTTGAAGGACATAAAGACCTGTCGTTTATCCAGACAGCAGACCTAGGATCTATTACTTGTTCAGACCACGCACTATGCACACTTATAATCTTATTGCCGACCCAAACCTCTTGGCAGTGGCAGTGGAAATTAAACACCTCACTCCTGGAGGACCCGGTCACCGCCCGAGAAGTGATGCAGGCATTAAGAGACTATTTCCCAGACAATACCACCCTGGAAATTTTGCCAGGCACTGTCTGGGAAGCACACAAGTGTGTAATCCAGGGTATATTTATTAAAAATGGGGCGAGGCTGAAAAAAGAAAAGAAAAACGTGAATTAATCAGATAGAAAAGACGGCACTCACCGGTCAGCGTTGCACTTTTATTCAAGTTTGCTGGTCACATGTTGCAGGGAGGGGGAGAGGCAGAGGTGACGACGGCACCATTTCACGCTCCTTGCGCTTCAACGGGTCACCGGTGAGTGCCATCTTTTCTATCTGATTTGTGCTGTCTGCGTCTTTGGCCTGGCACCGAGGTTTGTTGTGACCAGCTGCATCTGCGGGGATTGCTGTAGACTGTTGCACACACTGGTGCCCCATTCCTCCTTTTTTCATTTAAAAAATGTGAATTAACCTCCCTACTTTCACAATTACGAGAACTTGATATGACCCATAAACGAGGACTCCAGACGGAAGTGGGTGCTGACCTATGTCGGGTTAGGGAAGAAATTAGTAACCTCCTCAACAAAAAGGCTAAGTTCTGGTTGGAAAAATGCAGGCGGCAGTTCTATGAATTTGGTAATAAGACAGGTAGAATGCTCTCTGGAGCTTTAAGATGGCAGAGGGCCAGAACATTAATTTCGAACATAGGTGATCCCACAAACATATGAACATTGCCCAACCATCTAACGTGATAGCCGAAGCTTTTAGAAAATATTACGCCTCGCTATACCATGTAGATTACTGTAACCCCTGACACTTTCTCCCACCTTCCTCCTTATAATCAGAGAATATCTCACATTGGCCAATCTCCCTAAATTGAACCCAGTGGATGTTGAGGTGCTGGAACGTCCAATCAGAGACCAGGAATTACTTATAGCAATACATGGAAAATGGTAAGGCACCTGGCCCGGATGGCCTTTCATCAGTCTATTACAAAAGATTGAAGGATGTCCTGACCCCTCACCTACTGAGATTCTTTAATGATTTGAATAACGGACATAGACCACACACAGATTCATTAAGAGCACACATTTCGGTTATCCCTAAGCCGGGCAAAGACCCAACCCAATGTGGGAGCTACTGCCCGATTACACTCTTAAACGTGGGCTTAAAGTTGTTTGCTAAGATCATAGCCACGAGACTGACTCCCTTACTCACGGGGGTGGTTCACCCGGACCAGGCAGGTTTTATGATGGGGAGGGAGGCACGGGGAAGGCGATCAATTTGGCACATCGGGCTAGGGCTCCCTCACTTCTCTTATCTACGGATGCTGAAAAAGCATTTGATAGAGCCAACTGGATCTTCATAAGGGAGACCCTCTGGCACCTGAGCCTGGGAACAAATATGATGCACTGGATTATTTCCCTTTACTCGACCCCGTCAGCTAGAGTGCAAGTGAACAGTTGCTTGTCGGAGCCTTTTCACATTCATAATGGCACCCACCAGGGATGCCCTCTCTCACCACTGATCTTTGTAATCACAATTGAACCGCTACTTAGGAGGATTAGGGCGAACCCTGACATTTTCGGAATTACTTCTGGTAACGCTACTCACAAAGTGGCAGGTTTTGCTGATGACCTCTTGTTTTTTCTCACTAAACCTAATATCTCGTTCCCGAATTTAATGACGGAGTTACACACATTTGCCCAACTCTCGAATTTTAAGATAAACATGTCCAAATCGGAAGGTTCTGAATATCAATATACCAAAACCCCTGACCGTCTCCTTACAATCAGCTTTCAGCTTTCAGCTTTAAATGGAGCAGTCAATCAATAAACTATCTAGGGGTACAGTTGACTGCCAATCCAGACACAATATTCAAGAATAACTTTCCAGCTCTCCTTTCATCTATTCAGAGTGACTGTGACAGATGGCTTAAGACATCCTTCATACGATTTGGGCAGTGCCAAATATTCAAAATGAATGTTCTTCCCTGAATTCTCTACATGCTGCAAGCGCTGCCTGTTCAAATACCAACAGCCTTATTCAAAACTATCTCCTCCATTCAAAACTCCTTTATTTGGGCAGGGAAATCAGCCAGACTAAACCGATTGACTCTGTCCAGACCAAAGGAAAAAGTGGGGGTCAGTCTCCACAACTTTAAGTATTACCAACTCGATGTACATTTTGCGAGAATGGTAGAATGCTGTAGGAACTCTGCCAATAAGGCGTGGGTCCACATAGAGCAAAGTTTTTGCTAAATTCCCTTGACAGATTGCATTGGTTACTCTCGGCTGCTCCAGCCTGTTTACACTATATTCGCTGCTAGGGCTTGCATCCCCGAATTGTGGGGCAAGACTTCCCCGCCGGGACTTTCGCAGTGGGTTCGCAAACTTAATGAGCTAATGTACATGGAGGATCTCACTGCTTCAATATATGATACACAGGGGAAATTCTGGAGCACCTGGGCAGTTTGGATGGACTTTCAGCAAACAACTAAATACAAACTTCTGCTCGATGGGGGTAGGGAGCTGGACCCTGATCACCGATATCCTGTATCTTAATTTTAGCTAATCCCACCCTCCCCTTTCCCAATCCCCACCCCTGGAAATTTTCCATTCTACTTTCCCCCCACCCATACGACAACCCCTCTGTTCTTTCTTTGCTTATTCTTTTCATTTTCTGTATTTTCTCTTCCTTTTTGGAATTCTAAGAGATAAAGATGACAGATCATATGGTTAAGAGGAAAACCTCTGACCAGGAATTGATTCTTTACTGTTTAGCGACAATAGTCGCATTGTGTTTTAAGCTTATCACTTATTTACCTTTGATTTTATATGCACATGTTTGTACAAGTATATGGCAAGAGCAATCGTATTGTCTGACTTTATTACTTTCACATGCTTATTCACTCCCACAGACGATTATAAAAAAAAAAGAAACAGCAATTCAGGAATTGTTTATTTATTTTTATACTGTTTACTTTGTTGTAAAAATGATAAAGCAACTTTATTTTGCATGTCAGTATGATTACAGCAATACCATATTTATATTTTTTTATGTTTTGCCGCTTTTACACTATAAAACTATTTCATAGAAAGAATAGTTTTTCTATTGCAGCATTCAGAAAGCTATATCTTTTTTATTTTTCCAGTGATGGAGCAACCACATGATGCGCTGGTTATGTCACAGATCGAGAAGGTGTTAATGGATTTGTCGCAAATCAAACAATCACTAATTGAAACGTTTTCATGTAAAAACATATGTGAATGTGCAGTGATGAACTGGGCTCTATGCAATTTCACTTAAGGCTCACAAACTGACAAGCATAATGTGAATTACTCTAAACTCTGACACAAATGCGTCAAGACTAGCTAACTGATTTTTACTTGTTAATATGTTCATTGGACTCAATGAAAGTAATTTATTATTAATTATGTGGAAGCTGACTGACATATCTGAAGGCCTTTGAACTGCATGATATGTGAAATATGACAACAGCTGTCAGACTGATTGCAAAAGTTCCTTTCAGGGTGTCACTCCATTAGGCTAATCATTGGACCTTTATACTTTTATTTTATACCTTCAAGCTGTTGATTAAAGGTGCATCTGTATTGCATAATTTTCATGAACAAGGGTTCCTACGTTCTTCAGTAATCATGCAGAGTAAACAGACTGCAGGTCTCCAAACAAATGAGCAAAACCCTAGTTTATTGGGTGAAAGGAGCTTTAGATTTGCTTCAAAAGGTCAAAGTAGATAGCAAGTTCCCACACCTTGTCTTAGCCCACTCACACAGCCAGATCAGAATATCCCACACACTACATTGATGAGGGGTAGTTACCCCGAAACACAGCATCTGTAGTTTGGGGCTCTGATCTGGCACAAATCCCTTAGTCATATTAAAAAGCTTGTGGGAAAGCGATTATGACTTTGAGGAGCTGCTTAAAGGTGGCACTGGAGTTCTTCCACTTTGTTACTGAAGTGCAAATTTGCATATTTCCTAGAGGAGGGATGTGGCTACAATCTCCTCACCTACTTAGCTGTCTCCATAAGGTAGATAGCAAGTTCCCAGACCTTGTCTTAGCCCACTCACACAGCCAGATCAGAATATCCCACATGCTACACTGATGAGGGGCAGTTACCCCAAAACGCAGTGTCTGTAGCTTAGGGTTCTGATCTGGCACAAATCCCTTAGTCATATTAAAAAGCTTGTTGGAAAGCGCTTATAACTTTCAGGAGCTGCTTAAAGGTGGCACTGGAGTTCTTCCACTTCCTTACTGAAGTGCAAATTTGCATATTTCCTAGAGGAGGGATGTGGCTACAATCTCCTAACCTACTGAACTGTCTCCATAAGGTAGATAGCAAGTTCCCAGACCTTGTCTTAGCCCACTCACACAGCCAGATTAGAATATCCCACACACTACACGGATGAGGGGCAGTTACCCCAAAACGCAGTGTCTGTAGTTTGGGGTTCTGATCTGGCACAAATCCCTTAGTCATATTAAAAAGCTTGTTTGAAAGTGATTATGACTTTGAGGAGCTATTTAAAGGTAGCACTGGAGTTCTTCCATTTCCTTACTGAAGTGCAAATTTGCATATTTCCTAGAGGAGGGATGTGGCTACAATCTCATCACCTACTTAGCTGTCTCCATAAGGTAGATACCAAGTTCCCAGAACTTGTCTTGGCCCATTCACACAGCCAGATCAGAATATCCCACTCACTACACTGATGAGGGGCAGTTACCCCAAAACGCAGCGTCTGTAGTTTGGGGTTCTGATCTGGCACAAATCCCTTTGTCATATTAAAAAGCTTGTTGGAGACTTCCGGTTCCAGCGCCGCCATGAGCGGTTGCGTTTGAGGGAAGCTCCGCAGCCCGCCGCAGATTCCGGGCCTTATCCCTGGCCCCTGCCGACTAATCCTCTCCGCAATGTCTGGGACCAGAGCGGGGACCGTCGGCCACGATGGACCGGTATGTCACACGCGGCGGCGAGGGAGAAACGAGCGCACACATACAGGAGGCAGCGCGGAATGGCGCCAAAACGGCAATGGCGGGCACCATGAGACAGGAGGGCCAGGAGGATCAAGAAAGCCTCCCACTAGAGAGGCAGAAGGAGATGCTGGCTGTAATGGCGGGGCACAACAGCACAAGAGGCCGGGAGATAGCAGGCTACCAGGAACAAATAGCTTCGGCCCAGCAGTTTCCCCAGCAGCTTTCCCAGCAGCAGCAGAGTGAGGAGGAAGGTGGGGAGAGGCGCAGCAGAGAGCCCTATGCACAGGATCCTTTTCTTTATCAGCTAGATTTTAAGTCTCAGGCTAGGGAGATGGCCCATTACCTGGCTGATGATTTTAAACAAGCAATTTCAGACTTGGTGACAGCATCTACCCAGGAAATAAAGACCAAAATAGACACTCATGACCAACAATTACATAAGGCTGAAGCCAGAATCTCCTCAGCAGAGGATAAAGTAATTGATCTGGAACGCCAGCTGCAGGCTTAAATGACATCGAGAACAGGTCACGCAGAAGTAACCTAAAAATTGTGGGCCTCCCCGAATTAGTCCCTCTAAACCAACTGGAAGAGATCTTTGAGGTGGAAATGCCTAAAGCGTTAGGCTTAACGCATAGATGCAAAACTGAATGCATCCATAGAATCGGTCCGCCCAGAGAATCGCAAGGAGAAGGAGAGGGTAACAACTCCGCACGAGGTAGAGACGCTAACAAAGCCCGCCATGCCATTGCCAAGTACCTAAACCATAGGGACAAAGAAGAGATCTTGCGGGCTTACAAAGCCAAAAGACATCTCCTTGTGGTTTTGGGAAATAAAATTCTGGTCTTTGACGACTATTCCATTGAGGTGACAAGGCGCAGAAGAGCCTTTAGTGAGGTGTGCACAATTCTTTATAAAAGAAATACTCGCTTCCAACTGAACTACCCTGCCACCCTAAAATTCCGTTCGCCAGAAGGAGTGATGATGTCCTTTACCGTGCCTGAGGAAGCGATGGCAGAGGTCAAGTAAAACAACGTGTCACCCAGATCTGGAGGATCCACCAGCCTAAGACAGATGGAAGATTCAACTGACTTAAATCAAGACTCTGTTAGGTCTTATAGACTGTGCTCGGATTTTGCTCTGGAGGAGGGATCGTCGAGACCTTCAACACTGAGACAACAGCGACAAACGGCAACAAGATGGAATAAGAAAAAAACAGCGTGATCCAACTCTCCAAAGGAAGAGTTTTGGGCGTAATTTTCAACTTGATGTGGGCCTTTATAGATGTCCACCATTGACAGACGAAGAAGATATGTTGCTGTTGTGGGCTCTTCTTCCCCCTCCCCCCCTTTTTTTTTTTTTTTTTTTTTCTTCTTTGTCTTCTCTCTTTCTCACCCATGGACTGGTATGCCTACATTCTTGGGCAAAGTTTATCTTATTTTCCCTAGATCATTGTAGTAAATGCATGCCGGCCCAGAGTGACTGTTAGGTCTGGATGATAACGTTAATAATTTTATGAGGAAGGGAGTAGGAGGGGTGACGGCTCGGGGATAGTTGGTCGATTCAATTTTATTCTTATGTATATTCACAATGTGTGGCGGGTTAGGGGCGGCGATGACTGTTATCAGAGAGGAAAAAAGAGAAGTCACTTGACTACGTCATGGGGAGGGAGGGATTTAGAAGAAGAGGAGAGAGAGTCATATTGAAAATACTAGGAGATTTTAGAGCTGTCTCATTTATTGCTATACTATTGTCATTTTTTTCGAAAGTACAAGTGATAGAAGCCTATAAAGGTTCCTAACGTATTGGAGGTACCCGATTAGACCTAAACGATTCTCTGACGAAATCAATTGTGCTCCGCTATCACGGTTAGGTGGGTCTCGTGGAATGTGAAGGGGCTGCGTTCCCCAGCGAAGCGCATGATGGTTCTTCAACATCTTAAACGTTTGCGTGCAGACGTGGCCATGCTCCAGGAGACCCACCTGACAGCTGATGATTTTTTTTAGATTAAAGAAGATGTGGGTGGGGGAGATCTACGGCTCTGGTGCGGTCAACAGGAAAGCTGGAGTCCTGATTCTGATCAATAAATCTTTAGCACACACGGTTCTGACTTCTAACGCTGACCAGGAGGGCAGATTGATCCATTTAAATCTCCAAATCTAAAAAGACACTTTCAGCATATATAACATCTATGCCCCTAATGTAGCTCAAAAGCCCTTCCTACAGAAACTACAAGCTCAACTACTAATTGATCAGGAAAGCAATAGAATAGTGGGGGGGGGGGGGCTTCAACATGGTGCTTAATGAAGGGGAAGACAGGCAACATAGTTCTGGTATCAGACCATTGATCCAGGAGATACAGCTACTTCTGGGATCCATTTTCTGGATGATCTGTTCAACCAGTGCAACATGAGCGATGTCTGGCGCTCACTTCATCCTCTAGATAGGGAATTTACCCATTACTCACACGCTCACAAATCCTGGTCGAGACTAGACATGTTCTTCGCCACACCCCTGACATTTCAAAGAGTGGATGAGGTCACGGTTGAGAACGTGGTTATCTCTGATCACAGCCCAATGGTCATGGGAACGAGGGACACATACCAGAAAGGGACGGATTATCTGTGGAGATTCCCGAACACTATGGTACAGGAGGACAATTTTGTCAAGTGCCTCGGGGAGTGGTGGGCAGACTTTTCTATGCACAATGGGGAACATCGTTCTGATCCTTCCCTGTTCTGGGAAACAGCAAACACGGTATTACGGGGCAACATTATGGCATAATGCATGAGGTTGAAAAAGAGGGTCAAAGACCAGTACTTAAAAGCTAGTGTAACTGTACGTGGGGCTTATTCTCTGTACAAACATTCTATGTCTGATGTGGATAGGGAGACTTGGCTACTGGCTAAGAAAGAGTTTGATATGTGGGCTGAGAGATGTGAGACCCTGTATAAGAACAGACTAGAGTTAGACTTGCACAGATTCGGAGACAAAGCTGGTCGCTTACTGGCACGTCTGGCTAAAGGCAGACTGATCTCCACTCCGATTAGGATGATCAGGGATAAATATGGGAATACGTCGACTGATCCAAAGGACATTGTGCAATTATTGGGGAAATACTATGCCTCTATATATAGTGAAGAAGGCGACGCTGAACTAGGAGAGAGTCCGTGGCTAAATATGCTCAAATTACCTAAGCTATCATCAGATAATGCCCTCTTTTTAAATACCCCATAACAGTCGAGGAGATAGAATCTGACATTGGGTCACTGAATCCGGGCAAAGCACCTGGCCCAGACGGCTTTAATGGGGCCTTCTTTAAATCTTTGAAGAAACAAATATCGCCCGTTTTAAAAGATCTTTTCAATTTTTTCCTCCAGGGTTCCCCTATTCCGGACAGAATTAATATGGCCCATATAAAATTAATCCCTAAACCGGGTAGACCCACAACCGACCCGGCAAGTTACAGACCCATTTCCCTTATTAATCAAGACCTAAATATTTTATCAAAAATATTAGCTGACAGACTAGCACAAATCCCGCCAAAATTGATTGCGCCTCACCAATCAGGTTTTATTAAGGGATGTTCGACTGCCACTAACAAAAGTAAAGCTGTTACTTATGGACGAAGTGGGGAGACAGACTGGGAATGTAGGAGAAAATCCAGCCATGATCACTCTTGATGCCGAAAAAGCATTTGATAATGTTAGATGGTCATGGCTGGATAGAGTGTTAGACTCTGTTGAGTTGATAGGCCCCTTTCGCCAGTTTCTACAGTCTCTATGTGCCCATCAGAGAGCCTACGTAGTATACCAGGTTTCCTTTAAATTAGAGAAGGGGACCCGCCTGGGCTGCCCTCTGTCCCCCCTGCTTTTTAATTTAGCGATTGATCCCCTTGCAATCTATCTTGAGTCCCGTAGCCCCTATGAAGGTATAAAAATAGGAAAAAAAGAAATGAAATTGTCGCTATTTGCAGACGACATTATTCTATTTGTACAGAATCCGGACAGAGACCTCCCATATATTCTATCGGATATTGAGAGTCTGGACAAATCTTCTGGCCTGCGATTAAATAGGGATAAGTGTGAGATCCTTTTTATCAAGAGGAGGAGGGAAACTCTGGGGGGAGATAAATTCTTTGGGATGAAAATGATGAAAGATGATATCAAATATCTGGGTATTCACCTAGCAAGAACAGCTGGCCAGATTTATAGACTAAATTTTACCCCGATTATAGCTAAAATTGAAAAGGAGCTGGACGGATGGAAGAATCTCCCCCTGACGCTACTAGGCCGTGGCCACCTTATCAGGATGATAAGCTTTGCAAGATTGCTCTACCCGCTTCAGACGATCCCTTTGCTATTGAAACATGTTGATATTAAGAGGATTAACAGTGGTTTCTCAAAATTCCTTTGGAGAGGAAAAAAACCTAGAATAGCCTTCAACACTTTACTACAGCCAAAGTTAGAGGGAGGATTCCGGCTACCGGATGTCAGGGGATACAATCTGGCGTGTATATTACGAAATATTTTAGATTGGGTCAAAAATACTAATAGGTTCTCTGACATTGGGTTGGAGGGAGAGCTGTCAAAACCGTGGGACTTGCCTTCACTTTTACTTTCCCATTGGCTAGCATACCAACAAACATTAAGAACACGACTATTTGTAGGGACACGATATTACGTGGAAGTGAGGAAGAATGCACCTTTCGGAAAATCTAGGTTTAAACCATGGCTGTCTGGCATTTAAATAGGATATGAAAATACACTCTTTGAACTTGGAGAAAAGGGGAATCGACGGTGTGACCTTTGCATAGTAGATGAAAAGATGATGAGGGTGAAGAGATTTGGTGAAGTTGATCTTAGAAAACACTTTCTACAGTGGAAAAAAAAGCTACTGCGACAAAAAACGTACTGCATAAATTTAAAGCAGTGGATAAATGATAAAATACAGGCGATCAATTAATCACGAATCTTGAAGTAAGAGAAGGGAATATCGACTGTGTGGATGACCATAAAGTGCATGAGTGTTGAAAGATGGAATGAAGGACGGGTTTTGTGAGGAGAGGGGGATCATCTTTGCTGAAGTTTGATACTCACTAGAACAACAACAGTTTCGTTACAGTTGGAAACAAAAAGCTATTGCAACAAAAAACAACAGTACACTGCAGTAAAAATATTAAAATGCAAGTGCAGTATAAAAATGGTATAAACAAATACAGGGTACTTAGTTAATCCTTTTTTTGCGCAGAAAAAGTTATTTTAAGCCACGTCACTATCTTCAAAGTGTACCCATCTCAGACGCGGTCCTAACTGTTGTGTTAAAAACCTGACTGGTGTGAATACTTACCAGTAAACAGGAGCCAGCATGACCGGTGTCTGAAGTGGAATGAAGGCGACGGGGCTCTATGTGTGCAGGGCCCAGAGAGGGGTGGGAACTCCATCTCTTGCATGGCAAGAGGCAATTAATTATAACACAGATGAGTCCTGCACACAGAGAACAGGTCTGTAGGAACCTGTTCACACCGCCAGCATAATTGGAAACAAAAAGCTATTGCGACAAAAAACAACAGTACACTGCAGTAAAAATATTAAAATGCAAGTGCAGTATAAAAATGGTATAACAAATACAGGGTACTTAGTTAATCCATTTTTTTGCGCAGAAAAAGTTATTTTAAGCCACGTCACTATCTTCAAAGTGTACCCATCTCAGACGCGGTCCTAACTGTTGTGTTAAAAACCTGACTGGTGTGAATACTTACCAGTAAACAGGAGCCAGCATGACCGGTGTCTGAAGTGGAATGAAGGCGACGGGGCTCTATGTGTGCAGGGCCCAGAGAGGGGGGGAACTCCATCTCTTGCATGGCAAGAGGCAATTAATTATAACACAGATGAGTCCTGCACACAGAGAACAGGTCTGTAGGAACCTGTTCACACCGCCAGCATAATTGGAAACAAAAAGCTATTGCGACAAAAAAACAAAGTACACTGCAGTAAAAATATTAAAATGCAAGTGCAGTATAAAAATGGTATAACAAATACAGGGTACTTAGTTAATCCGTTTTTTTGCGCAGAAAAAGTTATTTTAAGCCACGTCACTATCTTCAAAGTGTACCCATCTCAGACGCGGTCCTAACTGTTGTGTTAAAAACCTGACTGGTGTGAATACTTACCAGTAAACAGGAGCCAGCATGACCGGTGTCTGAAGTGGAATGAAGGCGACGGGGCTCTATGTGTGCAGGGCCCAGAGAGGGGCGGGAACTCCATCTCTTGCATGGCAAGAGGCAATTAATTATAACACAGATGAGTCCTGCACACAGAGAACAGGTCTGTAGGAACCTGTTCACACCGCCAGCATAATTGGAAACAAAAAGCTATTGCGACAACAAACAAGAAGTACATGAGTTAAATTTAAATAGTGAAGTGCTTAAAAATTGGTTTGCAAAAAAACGGGTTACTAAGTAATCCGTATTTTTGGCTAAAAAGTTTTTATAATGCCTCATCTTTTCAATAGTTGTACTGCAGTCTACGAGGGTCCTAACTGTTGTTTCAAATATGCTGGGTGTGATATACAGTAAACAGGACAGCCCTGTTCCTGTCTGAGTGTGAAGGACTCATTGTGTCAAAGAGTGGCGGACTCATCTTGGCAAGAGATTAGAGTTTCCCGATGGGCCTGCACACAGAGACAGTGCTTAGAACTTCACACCGCATGCTGCTCTTTGGAATACAAAAGCTATTGCTTAACACAACAGTTAGGACCGCGTCTGAGATGGGTACACTTTGAAGATAGTGACGTGGCTTAAAATAACTTTTTCTGCGCAAAAAAACGGATTAACTAAGTACCCTGTATTTGTTATACCATTTTTATACTGCACTTGCATTTTAATATTTTTACTGCAGTGTACTGTTGTTTTTTGTCGCAATAGCTTTTTGTTTCCAATTATGCTGGCGGTGTGAACAGATTCCTACAGACCTGTTCTCTGTGTGCAGGACTCATCTGTGTTATAATTAATTGCCTCTTGCCATGCAAGAGATGGAGTTCCCGCCCCTCTCTGGGCCCTGCACACATAGAGCCCCGTCGCCTTCATTCCACTTCAGACACCGGTCATGCTGGCTCCTCTTTACTGGTAAGTATTCACACCAGTCAGGTTTTTAACACAACAGTTAGGACCGCGTCTGAGATGGGTACACTTTGAAGATAGTGACGTGGCTTAAAATAACTTTTTCTGCGCAAAAAAACGGATTAACTAAGTACCCTGTATTTGTTATACCATTTTTATACTGCACTTGCATTTTAATATTTTTACTGCAGTGTACTGTTGTTTTTTGTCGCAATAGCTTTTTGTTTTCCAATTATGCTGGCGGTGTGGAACAGGTTCCTACAGACCTGTTCTCTGTGTGCAGGACTCATCTGTGTTATAATAATTGCCTCTTGCCATGCAAGAGATGGAGTTCCCGCCCCTCTCTGGGCCCTGCACACATAGAGCCCCGTCGCCTTCATTCCACTTCAGACACCGGTCATGCTGGCTCCTGTTTACTGGTAAGTATTCACACCAGTCAGGTTTTTAACACAACAGTTAGGACCGCGTCTGAGATGGGTACACTTTGAAGATAGTGACGTGGCTTAAAATAACTTTTTCTGCGCAAAAAAAACGGATTAACTAAGTACCCTGTATTTGTTATACCATTTTTATACTGCACTTGCATTTTAATATTTTTACTGCAGTGTACTGTTGTTTTTTGTCGCAATAGCTTTTTGTTTCCAATTATGCTGGCGGTGTGAACAGGTTCCTACAGACCTGTTCTCTGTGTGCAGGACTCATCTGTGTTATAATTAATTGCCTCTTGCCATGCAAGAGATGGAGTTCCCGCCCTCTCTGGACCCTGCACAATAGAGCCCCGTCGCCTTCATTCCACTTCAGACACCGGTCATGCTGGCTCCTGTTTACTGGTAAGTATTCACACCAGTCAGGTTTTTAACACAACAGTTAGGACCGCGTCTGAGATGGGTACACTTTGAAGATAGTGACGTGGCTTAAAATAACTTTTTCTGCGCAAAAAAACGGATTAACTAAGTACCCTGTATTTGTTATACCATTTTTATACTGCACTTGCATTTTAATATTTTTACTGCAGTGTACTGTTGTTTTTTGTCGCAATAGCTTTTTGTTTCCAATTATGCTGGCGGTGTGAACAGGTTCCTACAGACCTGTTCTCTGTGTGCAGGACTCATCTGTGTTATAATTAATTGCCTCTTGCCATGCAAGAGATGGAGTTCCCGCCCCTCTCTGGGCCCTGCACACATAGAGCCCCGTCGCCTTCATTCCACTTCAGACACCGGTCATGCTGGCTCCTGTTTACTGGTAAGTATTCACACCAGTCAGGTTTTTAACACAACAGTTAGGACCGCGTCTGAGATGGGTACACTTTGAAGATAGTGACGTGGCTTAAAATAACTTTTTCTGCGCAAAAAAACGGATTAACTAAGTACCCTGTATTTGTTATACCATTTTTATACTGCACTTGCATTTTAATATTTTTACTGCAGTGTACTGTTGTTTTTTGTCGCAATAGCTTTTTGTTTCCAATTATGCTGGCGGTGTGAACAGGTTCCTACAGACCTGTTCTCTGTGTGCAGGACTCATCTGTGTTATAATTAATTGCCTCTTGCCATGCAAGAGATGGAGTTCCCGCCCCTCTCTGGGCCCTGCACACATAGAGCCCCGTCGCCTTCATTCCACTTCAGACACCGGTCATGCTGGCTCCTGTTTACTGGTAAGTATTCACACCAGTCAGGTTTTTAACACAACAGTTAGGACCGCGTCTGAGATGGGTACACTTTGAAGATAGTGACGTGGCTTAAAATAACTTTTTCTGCGCAAAAAAACGGATTAACTAAGTACCCTGTATTTGTTATACCATTTTTATACTGCACTTGCATTTTAATATTTTTACTGCAGTTACTGTTGTTTTTTGTCGCAATAGCTTTTTGTTTCCAATTATGCTGGCGGTGTGAACAGGTTCCTACAGACCTGTTCTCTGTGTGCAGGACTCATCTGTGTTATAATTAATTGCCTCTTGCCATGCAAGAGATGGAGTTCCCGCCCCTCTCTGGGCCCTGCACACATAGAGCCCCGTCGCCTTCATTCCACTTCAGACACCGGTCATGCTGGCTCCTGTTTACTGGTAAGTATTCACACCAGTCAGGTTTTTAACACAACAGTTAGGACGCGTCTGAGATGGGTACACTTTGAAGATAGTGACGTGGCTTAAAATAACTTTTTCTGCGCAAAAAAACGGATTAACTAAGTACCCTGTATTTGTTATACCATTTTTATACTGCACTTGCATTTTAATATTTTTACTGCAGTGTACTGTTGTTTTTTGTCGCAATAGCTTTTGTTTCCAATTATGCTGGCGGTGTGAACAGGTTCCTACAGACCTGTTCTCTGTGTGCAGGACTCATCTGTGTTATAATTAATTGCCTCTTGCCATGCAAGAGATGGAGTTCCCGCCCCTCTCTGGGCCCTGCACACATAGAGCCCCGTCGCCTTCATTCCACTTCAGACACCGGTCATGCTGGCTCCTGTTTACTGGTAAGTATTCACACCAGTCAGGTTTTTAACACAACAGTTAGGACCGCGTCTGAGATGGGTACACTTTGAAGATAGTGACGTGGCTTAAAATAACTTTTTCTGCGCAAAAAAACGGATTAACTAAGTACCCTGTATTTGTTATACCATTTTTATACTGCACTTGCATTTTAATATTTTTACTGCAGTCTACTGTTGTTTTTTGTCGCAATAGCTTTTTGTTTCCAATTATGCTGGCGGTGTGAACAGGTTCCTACAGACCTGTTCTCTGTGTGCAGGACTCATCTGTGTTATAATTAATTGCCTCTTGCCATGCAAGAGATGGAGTTCCCGCCCCTCTCTGGGCCCTGCACACAGAGAGCCCCGTCGCCTTCATTCCACTTCAGACACCGGTCATGCTGGCTCCTGTTTACTGGTAAGTATTCACACCAGTCAGGTTTTTAACACAACAGTTAGGACCGCGTCTGAGATGGGTACACTTTGAAGATAGTGACGTGGCTTAAAATAACTTTTTCTGCGCAAAAAAACGGATTGACTAAGTACCCTGTATTTGTTATACCATTTTTATACTGCACTTGCATTTTAATATTTTTACTGCAGTGTACTGTTGTTTTTTGTCGCAATAGCTTTTTGTTTCCAATTATGCTGGCGGTGTGAACAGGTTCCTACAGACCTGTTCTCTGTGTGCAGGACTCATCTGTGTTACACTTTCTACAGTGCCAGCAGATATTGTGCTTTCGCAGATCTAGCCTAATTGATATTTCAGGGAACTGGACCATTCCCTATGGGATGACCTGTTGGCATTGGGGGCAAACGACACATCTATATCCTATATTTATGGGAAATTACAGGACACACTTAGACCGCTTTGTTCGGAGAAACTGTTTCCCAAGTGGAAGAAACTCCTAAATGATCCAGATCTACCGCAAATATAATTGGAAGGTTGGAGATTGGTTAGAAAATATATAACTAACGAAAAGTGGAGAGACTCTTAGTTTCTTCTCATGCATGGGACGATACAGGGTTTAAATCTACCATCTACCTCTAACAATCCAGGACGGTGGGTACACTGCCCCAAATGTAAAATGCATGGGACGGATCTGGAACATGGGATGTGATCCTGTGTGGATTCACAGTTCTTTTGGGTCAGGGTAAGAGATATGACCTCGAGACTGCTTAACATAAGCGACGGTTTAAACTCTATGCTATGGCTATTTCATTTTAGAAAAAAAGTGGAGGGTGGTAGACAACAACAACTACATATTCTATTCCATACAATTATTATGGTGGCAAAGAGGCTACTGCTTCAAAACTGGCTCAGGGACCGCGTTCCGGGGTTGGACATGGTGCGACAGAACCTTAAAAAAGTCACGGATCTAGAATCCTTAGAAACACTAAGAAACACAGATAGATTGGCGAAAAAGTTTTTTCTGAAGTGGAGACCATTCATTGAAGGGGAATTGGGAGATTCCGACATTAAGATGTTTATGACGCCTTACAAGAACTTGTCATGGTATGCCTTAGAGGATCTCAATGGTACATTGGGTGGCTAAAATTAACTTGACTGTTGTAGGAAATAGGGATGACATTTCGAAGTAGCGGGTTTTTCATTTATTTATACTCTCTTATGGTACCTTTACACGCCGCTACCGAAAGTTAGAAACCAACGGGTGTCGGAGACAATTGTAACTTGTACCTTCAAAACACCGCGAGGTAGCTGCATGTAATTCAGGTTGTTGCCACCGGTCACTTTGGATACCAGTTTCCCAGCCGTGCTCAAAAACAAGTAGGTATAAACCCTATTGCAGCGGCGTGTAATCGAGGAACAGGAAGGTATTTTCGTCACCTAGGGAACTCCCTGGGGCATCACACAGCCCCCGGGATACCGCGCCCCATCAGCGATCATTGGTGGAAGCTCCTGTGTTACGATTGGTTGTCCCTGCATAGGGCAGCATGTTTAAGGAGATGACCAGTTACACTACACAATTGCAATAGCATCATGTATTAGCCAGCCTTCCTGCACTGGCTGGCCAATCATGATGCTATTGCATTGTCCAATCACCGTATGAGCGTCTCCTAATCCACAACTCTGGCACGCCTATGTGTTGTCCCTGCTGCCCCAGGTCCGCCCATATTCCCTTGTGGTAGCGGCGTGTAAATGAGGGAAGGTGCTCTACAGAAAGTAACCTGCGGCACCCGTCGGTGCTTCTAGGGATTGAAAAACCTACTGTGGAGCACCTTGTAGCGGCGTGTAATTGCGGTATCAGGTACCGTTAGGAACAGTTGAAACGTGCACGTGCACGTGCGACACCCGGTGGTTTCTAACCTTCGGTAGCACATGTTTGTACAAGTATATGGCAAGAGCAATCGTATTGTCTGACTTTATTACTTTCACATGCTTATTCACTCCCACAGACGATTTTACTTTTATGTTTTTATCTTTGTTAAATTTTCTTAATTAAAGAATTATAAAAAAAAAAGAAACAGCAATTCAGGAATTGTTTATTTATTTTTATACTGTTTACTTTGTTGTAAAAATGATAAAGCAACTTTATTTTGCATGTCAGTATGATTACAGCAATACCATATTTATATTTTTTTATGTTTTGCCGCTTTTACACTATAAAACTATTTCATAGAAAGAATAGTTTTTCTATTGCAGCATTCAGAAAGCTATATCTTTTTTATTTTTCCAGTGATGGAGCAACCACATGATGCGCTGGTTATGTCACAGATCGAGAAGGTGTTAATGGATTTGTCGCAAATCAAACAATCACTAATTGAAATGTTTTCATGTAAACACATATGTGAATGTGCAGTGATGAACTGGGCTCTATGCAATTTCATTTAAGGCTCACAAACTGACAAGCATAATGTGAATTACTCTAAACTCTGACACAAATGCGTCAAGACTAGCTAACTGATTTTTACTTGTTAATATGCTCATTGGACTCAATGAAAGTAATTTATTATTAATTATGTGGAAGCTGGCTGACATATCTGAAGGCCTTTGAACTGCATGATATGTGAAATATGACAACAGCTGTCAGACTGATTGCAAAAGTTCCTTTCAGGGTGTCACTCCATTAGGCTAATCATTGGACCTTTATACTTTTATTTTATACCTTCAAGCTGTTGACTAAAGGTGCATCTGTATTGCATAATTTTCATGAACAAGGGTTCCTGCGTTCTTCAGTAATCATGCAGAGTAAACAGACTGCAGGTCTCCCAACAAATGAGCAAAACCCTAGTTTATTGGGTGAAAGGAGCTTTAGATTTGCTTCAAAAGGTCAAAGTAGATAGCAAGTTCCCACACCTTGTCTTAGCCCACTCACACAGCCAGATCAGAATATCCCTCACACTACATTGATGAGGGGTAGTTACCCCAAAACACAGCATCTGTAGTTTGGGTTCTGATCTGGCACAAATCCCTTAGTCATATTAAAAAGCTTGTTGGAAAGCGCTTATAACTTTGAGGAGCTGCTTAAAGGTGGCACTGGAGTTCTTCCACTTCCTTACTGAAGTGCAAATTTGCATATTTCCTAGAGGAGGGATGTGGCTACAATCTCCTCACCTACTGAACTGTCTCCATAAGGTAGATAGCAAGTTCCCAGACCTTGTCTTAGCCCACTCACACAGCCAGATTAGAATATCCCACACACTACACGGATGAGGGGCAGTTACTCCAAAACACAGTGTCTGTAGTTTGGGGTTCTGATCTGGCACAAATCCCTTAGTCATATTAAAAAGCTTGTTGGAAAGGGCTTATAACTTTGAGGAGCTGCTTAAAGGTGGCACTGGAGTTCTTCCACTTCCTTACTGGAGTGCAAATTTGCATATTTCCTAGAGGAGGGATGTGGGTACAATATCCTCACCTACTTAGCTGTCTCCATAAGGTAGATAGCATGTTCCCATACCTTATCTTAGCCCACTCACAAAGCCAGATCAGAATATCCCACTCACTACACTGATGAGGGGTAGTTACCCCAAAACACAGCATCTGTAGTTTGGGGTTCTGATCTGGCACAAATCCCTTAGTCATATTAAAAAGCTTGTTGGAAAGCGCTTATAACTTTCAGGAGCTGCTTAAAGGTGGCACTGGAGTTCTTCCACTTCCTTACTGAAGTGCAAATTTGCATATTTCCTAGAGGAGGGATGTGGCTACAATCTCCTCACCTACTGAACTGTCTCCATAAGGTAGATAGCAAGTTCCCAGACCTTGTCTTAGCCCACTCACACAGCCAGATTAGAATATCCCACACACTACACGGATGAGGGGCAGTTACTCCAAAACACAGTGTCTGTAGTTTGGGGTTCTGATCTGGCACAAATCCCTTAGTCATATTAAAAAGCTTGTTGGAAAGGGCTTATAACTTTGAGGAGCTGCTTAAAGGTGGCACTGGAGTTCTTCCACTTCCTTACTGGAGTGCAAATTTGCATATTTCCTAGAGGAGGGATGTGGGTACAATATCCTCACCTACTTAGCTGTCTCCATAAGGTAGATAGCATGTTCCCATACCTTATCTTAGCCCACTCACAAAGCCAGATCAGAATATCCCACTCACTACACTGATGAGGGGCAGTTGCCCTGAAATGCAGCGTCTGTAGTTTGGGGTTCTGATCTGGCACAAATCCCTTAGTCATATTAAAAAGGTTGTTTGAAAGTGATTATGACTTTGAGGAGCTACTTAAAGGTGGCACTGGAGTTCTTCCATTTCCTTACTGAAGTGCAAATTTGCATATTTCCTAGAGGAGGGATGTGGCTACAATCTCCTCACCTACTTAGCTGTCTCCATAAGGTAGATAGCAAGTTCCCAGAACTTGTCTTGGCCCACTCACACAGCCAGATCAGAATATCCCACTCACTACACTGATGAGGGTCAGTTACCCCAAAACGCAGCGTCTGTAGTTTGCGGTTCTGATCTGGCACAATCCCTTAGTCATATTAAAAAGGTTGTTGGAGACTTCTGGTTCCGGCGCCTCCATGAGTGGTCGTGTTTGAGGGAAGCTCCGCAGCCCGCCGCAGATTCCAGGGCTTATCCCTGGCCCCTGCCCAGTAATCCTCTCCGCAATGTCTGGGACCAGAGCGGGACCGTCGGCCACGATGGACCGGTATGTCACACGCGGCGGCGAGGGAGAAACGAGCGCAAACATACAGGAGGCAGCGCGGAATGGCGCCAAAACGGCAATGGCGGGCACCATGAGACAGGAGGGCCAGGAGGATCAAGAAAGCCTCCCACTAGAGAGGCAGAAGGAGATGCTGGCTGTAATGGCGGGGAAAAGAAGAGATCTTGCGGGCTTACAAAGCCAAAAGACATCCCCTTGTGGTTTTGGGAAATAAAATTCTGGTCTTTGACGACTATTCCATTGAGGTGACAAGGCGCAGAAGAGCCTTTAGTGAGGTGTGCACAATTCTTTATAAAAGAAATACTCGCTTCCAACTGAACTACCCTGCCACCCTAAAATTCCGTTCGCCAGAAGGAGTGATGATGTCCTTTACCGTGCCTGAGGAAGCGATGGCAGAGGTCAAGTAAAACAACGTGTCACCCAGATCTGGAGGATCCACCAGCCTAAGACAGATGGAAGATTCAACTGACTTAAATCAAGACTCTGTTAGGTCTTATAGACTGTGCTCGGATTTTGCTCTGGAGGAGGGATCGTCGAGACCTTCAACACTGAGACAACAGCGACAACCGGCAACAAGATGGAATAAGAAAAAAACAGCGTGATCCAACTCTCCAAAGGAAGAGTTTTTGGCGTAATTTTCAACTTGATGTGGGCCTTTATAGATGTCCACCATTGACAGACGAAGAAGATATGTTGCTGTTGTGGGCTCTTCTTCCCCCCTCCCCCCCTTTTTTTTTTTTTTTTTTTTCTTCTTTGTCTTCTCTCTTTCTCACCCATGGACTGGTATGCCTACATTCTTGGGCAAAGTTTATCTTATTTTCCCTAGATCATTGTAGTAAATGCATGCCGGCCCAGAGTGACTGTTAGGTCTGGATGATAACGTTAATAATTTTATGAGGAAGGGAGTGGGAGGGGTGACGGCTCGGGGATAGTTGGTCGATTCAATTTTATTCTTATGTATATTCACAATGTGTGGCGGGTTAGGGGCGGCGATGACTGTTATCAGAGAGGAAAAAAGAGAAGTCACTTGACTACGTCATGGGGAGGGAGGGATTTAGTAGAAGAGGAGAGAGAGTCATATTGAAAATACTTGGAGATTTTAGAGCTGTCTCATTTGTTGCTATACTATTGTCATTTTTTTCAAAAGTACAAGTGATAGAAGCCCATAAAGGTTCCTAACGTATTGGAGGTACCCGATTAGACCTAAACGATTCTCTGACGAAATCAATTGTGCTCCGCTATCACGGTTAGGTGGGTCTCGTGGAATGTGAAGGGGCTGCGTTCCCCAGCGAAGCGCATGATGGTTCTTCAACATCTTAAACGTTTGCGTGCAGACGTGGCCATGCTCCAGGAGACCCACCTGACAGCTGATGATTTTTTTTAGATTAAAGAAGATGTGGGTGGGGGAGATCTACGGCTCTGTGCGGTCAACAGGAAAGCTGGAGTCCTGATTCTGATCAATAAATCTTTAGCACACACGGTTCTGACTTCTAACGCTGACCAGGAGGGCAGATTGATCCATTTAAATCTCCAAATCTAAAAAGACACTTTCAGCATATATAACATCTATGCCCCTAATGTAGCTCAAAAGCCCTTCCTACAGAAACTACAAGCTCAACTACTAATTGATCAGGAAAGCAATAGAATAGTGGGGGGGGGGGGGGGTGGCTTCAACATGGTGCTTAATGAAGGGGAAGACAGGCAACATAGTTCTGGTATCAGACCCATTGATCCAGGAGATACAGCTACTTCTGGGATCCATTTTCTGGATGATCTGTTCAACCAGTGCAACATGAGCGATGTCTGGCGCTCACTTCATCCTCTAGATAGGGAATTTACCCATTACTCACACGCTCACAAATCCTGGTCGAGACTAGACATGTTCTTCGCCACACCCCTGACATTTCAAAGAGTGGATGAGGTCACGGTTGAGAACGTGGTTATCTCTGATCACAGCCCAATGGTCATGGGAACGAGGGACACATACCAGAAAGGGACGGATTATCTGTGGAGATTCCCGGACACTATGGTATGGTTTTGTCAAGTGCCTCGGGGAGTGGTGGGCAGACTTTTCTATGCACAATGGAGAACATCGTTCTGATCCTTCCCTGTTCTGGGAAACAGCAAACACGGTATTACGGGGCAACATTATGGCATAATGCATGAGGTTGAAAAAGAGGGTCAAAGACCAGTACTTAAAAGCTAGTGTAACTGTACGTGGGGCTTATTCTCTGTACAAACATTCTATGTCTGATGTGGATAGGGAGACTTGGCTACTGGCTAAGAAAGAGTTTGATATGTGGGCTGAGAGATGTGAGACCCTGTATAAGAACAGACTAGAGTTGGACTTGCACAGATTCGGAGACAAAGCTGGTCGCTTACTGGCACGTCTGGCTAAAGGCAGACTGATCTCCACTCCGATTAGGATGATCAGGGATAAATATGGGAATACGTCGACTGATCCAAAGGACATTGTGCAATTATTGGGGAAATACTATGCCTCAATATATAGTGAAGAAGGCGACGCTGAACTAGGAGAGAGTCCGTGGCTAAATATGCTCAAATTACCTAAGCTATCATCAGATAATGCCCTCTTTTTAAATACCCCATAAGTCGAGGAGATAGAATCTGCCATTGGGTCACTGAATCCGGGCAAAGCACCTGGCCCAGACGGCTTTAATGGGGCCTTCTTTAAATCTTTGAAGAAACAAATATCGCCCATTTTAAAAGATCTTTTCAATTCTTTCCTACAGGGTTCCCCTATTCCGGACAGAATTAATATGGCCCATATAAAATTAATCCCTAAACCGGGTAGACCCACAACCGACCCGGCAAGTTACAGACCCATTTCCCTTATTAATCAAGACCTAAATATTTTATCAAAAATATTAGCTGACAGACTAGCACAAATCCCGCCAAAATTGATTGCGCCTCACCAATCAGGTTTTATTAAGGGATGTTCGACTGCCACTAACAAAAGGAAAGCGATGTTACTTATGGACGAAGTGGGGAGACAGACTGGGAATGTAGGAGAAAATCCAGCCATGATCACTCTTGATGCCGAAAAAGCATTTGATAATGTTAGATGGTCATGGCTGGATAGAGTGTTAGACTCTGTTGAGTTGATAGGCCCCTTTCGCCAGTTTCTACGGTCTCTATATGCCCATCAGAGAGCCTACGTAGTGTACCAGGTTTCCTTTAAATTAGAGAAGGGGACCCGCCTGGGCTGCCCTCTGTCCCCCCTGCTTTTTAATTTAGCGATTGATCCCCTTGCAATCTATCTTGAGTCCCATAGCCCCTATGAAGATATAAAAATAGGAAAAAAAGAAATGAAATTGTCGCTATTTGCAGACGACATTATTCTATTTGTACAGAATCCGGACAGAGACCTCCCATATATTCTATCGGATATTGAGAGTCTGGGCAAATCTTCTGGCCTGCGATTAAATAGGGATAAGTGTGAGATCCTTTTTATCAAGAGGAGGAGGGAAACTCTGGGGGGAGATAAATTCTTTGGGATGAAAATGATGAAAGATGATATCAAATATCTGGGTATTCACCTAGCAAGAACAGCTGGCCAGATTTATAGACTAAATTTTACCCCGATTATAGCTAAAATTGAAAAGGAGCTGGACGGATGGAAGAATCTCCCCCTGACGCTACTAGGCCGTGGCCACCTTATCAGGATGATAAGCTTTGCAAGATTGCTCTACCCGCTTCAGACGATCCCTTTGCTATTGAAACATGTTGATATTAAGAGGATTAACAGTGGTTTCTCAAAATTCCTTTGGAGAGGAAAAAAACCTAGAATAGCCTTCAACACTTTACTACAGCCAAAGTTAGAGGTAGGATTCCGGCTACCGGATGTCAGGGGATACAATCTGGCGTGTATATTACGAAATATGTTAGATTGGGTCAAAAATACTAATAGGTTCTCTGACATTGGGTTGGAGGGAGAGCTGTCAAAACCGTGGGACTTGTCTTCACTTTTACTTTCCCCATTGGCTAGCATACCAACAAACATTAAGAACACGACTATTTGTAGGGACACGATATTAACGTGGAAGGGGGTGAGGAAGAAAATGCACCTTTCCTGGAAAATCTCTAATGGTTTAAGCCCATGGGCCTGTCTGGCATTTAAACTAGGATATGAAAATACACTCTTTCGAACTTGGAGAGAGAAGGGGATATTGACGGTGGGCAGGGGCGTTGCTAGGGTCAAAAAACATCCGGGGCTCGGGCCCACTGAGCTGCATTTTTCGGAATAAATTTAAATAAGCGGCAGCTGCAAGGGTGGGATTCATATTTTTAACAGGTTCCCGCCTGTCCTTACCACTAGAGGTGGTTGAGGGTCCGGTGGGTCCTTCCTGTGAGCCCTTGTGGCCAGTGTGCCCCTGGCTGGCCCCCTGCACTGCTGCCTGTGCCCCTGTGGCACGTCTGTGGCCACTGGCCCCTATGTCCTGCCCCAGGTGCCCCCTGTTCTTACCTCAATAAGGCAGGTCGGCAGGTGCCCGTTTCCTCCTGTGCGCTGTGCCTCTCCCCTGCGTCTGTCTCTTCCCTGTATGATGTCTCTCCCCCATGTGCGCTGTTTTCCCTCTCTGTGCCAGTCTCCCCCTTGTATACTGTCTCTCTCTCTGTCTGTTTCTGGGAGAGATGGCGATAGAGGAAAAAAGAGAGAAACATTAATTTGGTAGAGTCTGGAACCGAAATGAAAACAAAAACACACATTATCCGCAGCAAAAAAAAACCGCACAGTTGGCACAACTATTTTTCTCTTGCAGTGACAGCAGAGCACACCGGACGGCAGTGCACAGACAGCAGAGCCCACTGACAGCAGAACACAGTGACAGCAAAGAACACCAGACAGCAGAGCACAGACAGCAGAGCCCACCGGCGGCAGCAGAGTCCTCCAGTCTACACCTGTGCTCAGTGCAATGCAGCAGCCAGTGCACAGAGCAGGGCTGGTGGGGTGGGATGCAATGCTCTGCAGCCCCTGCCCATCACATGCACACAACTGCAGCAGAATAGCTGAGCACTGGACACAATACATGATCTGCAGAGCAGTGGGCACTAGACATAAACAGCGCAGCCCTGGATACACAGAGCAGCTCCAGGCACACAGCGCAGCCCCGGGCACACAGCCCAGCCCAGGGCACAGCGCAGCCCAGGGCACACAGCGCAGCCCAGGGCACACAGCGCAGCCCCGGGCACACAGAGCAGCTCCAGGCACACAGCGCAGCCCCGGGCACACAGCGCAGCCCAGGGCACACAGCGCAGCTCCAGGCACACAGCGCAGCCCCGGGCACACAACGCAGCCCCGGGCACACAGCGCAGCCCCGGGCACACAGAGCAGCTCCAGGCACACAGAGCAGCTCCAGGCACACAGCGCAGCCCCGGGCACACAGAGCAGCTCCAGGCACACAGCGCAGCCCCGGGCACACAGTGCAGCCCAGGGCACACAGCGCAGCTCCAAGCACACAGCGCAGCCCCGGGCACACAGCGCAGCCCCGGGCACACAGAGCAGCTCCAGGCACACAGCGCAGCCCCGGGCACACAGCGCAGCCCAGGGCACACAGCTCAGCCATGGGCACACAGTGCAACTCCAGGAACACAGAGCAGCCCCGGGGTCCCCTCTGCTGTGGGCCCCTGGGCACTGTGTTTTTCTTCCTGACATAGGGACCAGGCTCCCTGTGTGCTGGGGGGCCAGGCTCCCTATGTGCTGGGGGGGGCCAGGCTCCCTGTGTGCTGGGGGGGCCAGGCTCCCTATGTGCTGGGGGGCCAGGCTGCCTGTGTGCTGGGGGGGCCAGGCTCCCTATGTGCTGGGGGGGCCTGGCTCCCTGTTTGCTGGGGGGGCCAGGCTCCCTATGTGCTGCAGGGGCCAGGCTACCTATGTGCTGGGGGGGCCAGGCTCCCTGTGTGCTGGGGGGGCCAGGCTCCCTATGTGCTGGGGTGGCCAGGCTCCCTATGTGCTGGGGGGGCCAGGCTCCCTATGTGCTGGGGGGGCCAGGCTCCCTATGTGCTGGGGGGGCCAGGCTCCCTATGTGCTGGGGGGGGGCCAGGCTCCCTGTGTGCTGGGGTGCCAGGCTCCCTGTGTGCTGGGGTGCCCGGCTCCCTGTGTGCTGGGGGGGCCAGGCTCCCTGTGTTCTGGGGGGGCCAGGCTCCCTGTGTTCTGGGGGGCCCGGCTCCCTGTGTGCTGGGGGGGCCAGGCTCCCTGTGTTCTGGGGGGGCCAGGCTCCCTGTGTTCTGGGGGGGCCAGGCTCCCTGTGTTCTGGGGGGCCAGGCTCCCTGTGTGCTGGGGGGACCAGGCTCCCTATGTGCTGGGGGGCCAGGCTCCCTGTGTGCTGGGGGGGCCAGGCTGCCTGTGTGCTGGGGGGGCCAGGCTGCCTGTGTGCTGGGGGGGCCATGCTCCCTATGTGCTGGGGGGGCCATGCTCCCTATGTGCTGGGGGGGCCAGGCTCCCTATGTGCTGGGGGGGCCAGGCTCCCTATGTGCTGGGGGGGCCAGGCTCCCTATGTGCTGGGGGGGGCCAGGCTTCCTGTGTGCTGGGGGGGCCAGGCTCCCTGTGTTCTGGGGGGGCCAGGCTCCCTGTGTTCTGGGGGGCCCGGCTCCCTGTGTTCTGGGGGGCCCGGCTCCCTGTGTGCTGGGGGGGCCAGGCTCCCTATGTGCTGGGGGGGCCAGGCTCCCTATGTGCTGGGGGGGCCAGGCTCCCTATGTGCTGGGGGGGCCAGGCTCCCTATGTGGTGGGGGGCCAGGCTCCCTGTGTGGTGGGGGGGCCAGGCTCCCTGTGTGCTGGGGGGGGCCAGGCTCCCTGTGTGCTGGGGGGGACCAGGCTCCCTGTGTGCTGGGGGGACCAGGCTCCCTGTGTTCTGGGGGGCCCGGCTCCCTGTGTGCTGGGGGACCAGGCTCCCTGTGTTCTGGGGGACCCTCTCTCCTAACCTGCATGCAGCTATTATGTGGCAGACGCAATCAATCATCACTGAGCTGCTGGAGGAGAACTACAGGTCATAGACTTCAGCTGCAGGCTCAGTGCAGAAGGGCACACATGCCCATCTGCACTGAGCCTGGTCCTGACATCTATGATCTGTGGTCCTCCAGCAGCTCAGAGCGTCTGCCACATAGCTGCACACAGTGACAGGTTAGGAGTGAGAGGAGAGGGCGGGGGCCGTAGCAGCACACAGGGGGGCTCCCGGGGGCCAACTATCAGGGGCACATTAACAGCGCCCACTGTTCCACAGCCATCGGAGGATGCAGGGCAGGAGACGCTGTCCTGCAGGCTGCAGCAGATCACCTCCGGGCCCCCCAGACAGCTGACGCCGGCGAGATTCGGGGCTCTATGCTTAAGAATCGGGCTGCAGCCCCGATTCTTAATGCATAGCGACGTCCCTGACGGTGGGTGACCTTATGCATAGAGATGAAAAGAGATGGATGACGGGTGAAGAGATTTTGGTGAAGTTTGATCTCCCTAGAACACACTTTCTACAGTGCCAGCAGATATTGTGCTTTCGCAGATCTAGCCTAATTGATATTTCGGGGGAACTGGACCATTCCCTATGGGATGACCTGTTGGCATTGGGGCAAACGACACATCTATATCCTATATTTATGGAAAATTACAGGACACACTTAGACCGCTTTGTTCGGAGAAACTGTTTCCCAAGTGGAAGAAACTCCTAAATGATCCAGATCTACCGCAAAATATATTGGAAGGTTGGAGATTGATTAGAAAATATATAACTAACGAAAAGTGGAGAGACTCTTAGTTTCTTCTCATGCATGGGACGATACAGGATTTTAATCTACCACCTACCTCTAACAATCCAGGACGGTGGGTACACTGCCCCAAATGTAAAATGCATGGGACGGATCTGGAACATGGGATGTGATCCTGTGTGGATTCACAGTTCTTTTGGGTCAGGGTAAGAGATATGACCTCGAGACTGCTTAACATAAGCGACGGTTTAAACCCTATGCTATGACTATTTCATTTTAGAAAAAAAGTGGAGGGTGGTAGACAACAACAACTACATATTCTATTCCATACAATTATTATGGTGGCAAAGAGGCTACTGCTTCAAAACTGGCTCAGGGACCGCGTTCCGGGGTTGGACATGGTGCGACAGAACCTTAAAAAAGTCACAGATCTAGAATCCTTAGAAACACTAAGAAACACAGATAGATTGGCGAAAAAGTTTTTTCTGAAGTGGAGACCATTCATTGAAGGGGAATTGGGAGATTCCGACATTAAGATGTTTATGACGCCTTACAAGAACTTGTCATGGTATGCCTTAGAGGATCTCAATGGTACGTTGGGGTGGCTAAAATTAACTTGACTGTTGTAGGAAATAGGGATGACATTTCGAAGTAGCGAGTTTTTCATTTATTTATACTCTCTTATGGTACCTTTACACGCCGCTACCGAAGGTTAGAAACCACCGGGTGTCGGAGACAATTGTAACTTGTACCTTCAAAACACCGCGAGGTAGCTGCATGTAATTCAGGTTGTTGCCACCGGTCACTTTGGATACCAGTTTCCCAGCCGTGCTCAAAAACAAGTAGGTATAAACCCTGTTGCAGCGGCGTGTAATCGAGGAACAGGAAGGTATTTTCGTCACCTAGGGAACTCCCTGGGGCATGACACAGCCCCTGGGATACCGCGCCCCATCAGCGATCATTGGTGGAAGCTCCTGTGTTACGATTGGTTGTCCCTGCATAGGGCAGCATATTTAAGGAGATGACCAGTTACACTACACAATTGCAATAGCATCATGTATTAGCCAGCCTTCCTGCGCTGGCTGGCCAATCATGATGCTATTGCATTGTCCAATCACCGTATGAGCGTCTCCTAATCCACAACTCTGGCACGCCTATGTGTTGTCTCTGCTGCCCCAGGTCCGCCCATATTCCCTTGTGGTAGCGGCGTGTAAATGATGGAAGAAGCTCTACAGAAGGTAACCTGCAGCACCCGTCGGTGCTTCCAGGGATTGAAAAACCTACTGTGGAGCACCTTGTAGCGGCGTGTAATTGCGGTATCAGGTACCGTTAGGAACAGTTGAAACGTGCACGTGCGACACCCGGTGGTTTCTAACCTTCGGTAGCGGCGTGTAAAGGTACCATTAGTGTTAACTTAACTATACAATAGAAATAACACTCTCAGAGGACTAAGTTAGAATAGGTTTTTTTATATATGGTTGATTAGCCTTTCAGGCTGAGGAGTTAGCATAAAATAGACAGTTTCTTTGTTTCCTTTTTTCTTTTATTGTAACCACCTCAGAGGAGAATACGAAAGGACATTTGGACAATAAGCGAGGAATCAGAAATATATTTGTATGATTATATTTGCATCTGTATTCCTTTTCCTGAAATTTGTAAGATTTGATATTTTCCTTTGATACTATCACTATCAATAATGTTGACCTTGTTGTAAGTTTTTTTTTCTTTTCTAAGCAGAAAATAATAAAAATTGATGGTTAAAAAAAAAAAAGCTTGTTGGAAAGTGATTATGACTTTGAGGAGCTACTTAAAGGTGGCACTGGAGTTCTTCCATTTACTTACTGAAGTGCAAATTTGCATATTTCCTAGAGGAGGGATGTGGCTACAATCTCCTCACCTACTTAGCTGTCTCCATAAGGTAAATAGCAAGTTCCCAGACCTTTAAAAGGTCATCATTATTTTCAGCAAAAATAGATTATCTGGTGTATAGATGAGTTCTGTGGACACACCTAACAGACTCCGGGCCAGGAGCTCTGTCATTTCTGGGACGTAGCTGCAAACCAGGAGGCAAGCACACTAAAGAGTGAATAAACCAAGTGACCACATAAGGAATTGTTACACGAGAAAGTAAAGACATCAATAGGGTGAGCATAAAACCTATTATCTATCACCATACTTTATAATCTACACTTAGATTTGCGCCCTCTCTTTCTATCTCCCCCACCACCCAGACCCCAGTGCCCAGAAGTCGGACTTCCTTGAATTATTTTCAGCAACACATCATCCTGTGTAATTAGAACTTGTGTTGCTGAGAATGATGGTTGCCTATACAGACAAAATGATCTATGACACCTCTTTCTGTGCACCTCTGTCATGTCTATATAGGCTATTAAATAAACACCAATCTGCAAATATGTTACTGATTGGCAGTCATTTAATGCCAATGGTCAAGCAGTGTACCCAGTTTAAGGCCCCCTTCACATATCTTTTTAAAAAATGCATGTGTTGGATGATCCGTTTTGGCCATCCATGTGTAAGGGTGTGTCATCCATGTGACATCCATGTGTCTGTGTGTGACATTCGTGTGACATATACTGGAAAAATAACACGTCACTAAAATTAATATTTTTTTACTTGTAAAAGATGTGCAAAGATAGATATATGATAAGATAGAAAGAAAAATGGATGAATAGATAGATAGATAGATAGATAGATAGATAGATAGATAGATAGATAGATAGACAGACTGGCTGACTGACTTCCGGGGCACCGGAGTGAACACACATAGCGGGACATGGGAGAGTGTATACACCCAGGTATGAAGATATAATGCTGTAAACAGGTGGTTTTCTAATTAGTAACAATTATGAGATAGAAAGAGATTTTAAAGGGAACCTGACCTCTAAAAATGGCCCCCAGCCTGTTTTAACCTGTCCCTGCACCATAGTAATCCATTTCTAGACATCCCTTTCTGTCCCTAAAGAACTATTTGAAAGTTTATAAAAGTAGTTTTTTCACCTGTTGTTCTGCAGCTTCACATTATATGTGAAGCCGCAAAAGGCGGTCTTATGTGGCTCTCCCCGCCACCGGCGTGTTAATTATGCACGCCCATATGAGCGTGCTATAGAGCAGAGACTATGCTTGTGCTGCCAGGGGGCGTTACAGGCGATATAACGCGATTTCGAGGTCAGCTTCCCTTTAAGATTTACACTAAGGATATTAATGATCTTAATGTATGTTTATTGGGAAACAGAAAATTTAGCATGATATCATGATATCACTTATACGGATATATATATACAACTGTTGTTTTTGGAACTATTGTGTAAATTAATTTTGTAATTATGACAACAATGAGGCTGTATAAAAACCGAGATACCCAGTGTACATGTGCTCGAGGACGGTTCATTGCAACCGAAACGTTGCCATCTTATCCTGAAGGCCTAATAAAGGCATTTTACACCTCAAGGAAGGAGTGCTGCAGTTTTTTTGGTTAGATAGATAGACAGATAGATTGACCTGCAGTACCGTCACTGACGTTATCGAGGGACCTCCATGGGACTATGTCGTATCTTCTTTGGATTTGGATTGGAGATAAATTGGTGAATGAGAATGTCCCTAGTTTTTATTTATTTACAAATTCTCTCTTTTTAATAAATCATATGTATGATAAACTGGGGAAAACATCATTCATGAAAACAATTGAGAAAAACATTGTAGATATAGGACATAATAACAAACAAAATGAGAAAAGCATAATAGATATAGAACATAATAAAAAATTTGAGAAACATAGTTGGTATAGAACATACAAAAAAGGGGGAGAGTGAAGGTAGTGTGTGTGAAGGGTTACTAAATTAATCTTATGGGTAATAGACTGAGAGCTTCAAAAAGTCAAAAAAAGCTTACTAAAAGTCAACTATCCTTTGCACTCTTCAGGACACAGTAAGCCCAGTGATTAAGGCAACCAAGTGCATAATACCAGTGCATCAATCACACTCGACCTGCCGCAATATGGGAAAGGTAATTGGTGGTATTTTATATGCACACAGATGAGGTTTCCATATGGCATCAGCACACATGAAGGTATGTTACAAAGTGTCTGTCTGCAGCCTATTGGTCACGCCTTTATCACTGGGTCTACTGTGTCCTGCTGAGTGCAATGGATAGCTGAATTTTGGTAAGCTTTTTTGACTTTTTGATTGATAATATACTGGGAGAAAGTCATAATGGTATTGTGATGACCTAAAGTATATTACAATGCATGAATATATAAATAAATATGAAGATATAATGGTGACCTAACAAGATATATGTAATGTAGTGGAGCAAAAGGACAGAGAACAGAGAAGGAGACACAGATAAAAACAGACATTGGAGGACAGATGGTTGCTGAATATCATGCCATGCTGCTGGTGAAGTGACTGCCTGGACAAGTGATGTGACAGATACCAGAGGTACCGGCATGGAGGACTCCATAGTACAGGAGGAACCTATGGGGTTATAAATGCAAGGTGACCAATTAGTACGCACAATGTGACAGGGGGTGATCTGCAAATTATGCATGTGCCAGTGATTATTTTTACAGTAATCTGACTGGCAACCAATCACAGATGCCAGCAGTAAGGGTGGGTGGGGCTAAGTCTCACTTTAACCAATCAAGGGGGAGGAAGCAGTGAATATGTCTAAAATTCATGCATGGGCTGTGAAGCAGAGTAATACCGGTGCTGATGCTTGGTAAGGAATAGTCTAGGATGCTAATGTCTGTGCCAAAACAGCAAGGCTCCACTGTAAAATGGTTTGAGCTGTGTTTGGCAGATTTTGGCTTCTTTGAAGGTGTTTTCTAGGTCTTTGATTTTGCCCATTGATTTGAATGGGGTTCGG
The DNA here is from genome assembly GCA_033576535.1 of Allobates femoralis. Lineage (NCBI taxonomy): Eukaryota > Metazoa > Chordata > Amphibia > Anura > Aromobatidae > Allobates > Allobates femoralis. Next base: position 358,930,733 of record JARQOC010000001.1, read on the forward strand.
AAGTTCAGCAAACAGTTCACCAATATATTCATCGAATTGGAATTTACATATTAGAATTTGTTATAGCTAAGAAAAATTGAGATACTTAGCATTATAGAAATGGCCATATCAATAATGCACCCAGTTGCCGCGTTGAGGCGTGTCTCATAACTGGGTCCTAGCTGTTGTTTTCTGCCAATGTCTTAATAAAATCTTCCTTTGTAGGCAACTGATACCAGAGAATAATAGAAGCTGTGAGTCTTATGGACAAGGGACAGGTGTTTTCAATGCGTAATCTCTGCCTTTGGAAAAAAGTTAACCTCTTAGGCTTCAAATTGGAAGTTGACACCAGAAAGCAATAGCAACAACCGTTAACTGGAATGGGGAAGGTGCCTTCACAAGGGTGTGAACCCATATCATAATATACAAAATGAATATGCGGCACTCAATCCTGTCACTGTAGGTGTCTGCTTAAACACAAATTTCATTTAATAAGATGTAAGTGTCGAGCCCACTGGGATGGGGGTACTCGGTACCGGACCGCGTTGCTGCAGGGGATGTCACGGAGATCCTGATCCGGACCGTGTCCCGGGCCCTGGCAATAATAAGGGTATATGTACAGGAGATAGAGTTTATCGTGACGCCACCCACGGTGTGTGGTCAGTATGGGGGACCACCGCTGCTGCAGAACCTCAGGGGTGATGTTAGGCAGCTTAGATGGTACTGCTCTCCGTAGGAAGAAGCAAGGTCCCCGGGGCAGTGGTTGGTATAGTCTATTGTGGATGTAATAGTAGGGGATGATAGTGGAGACGGGTTAAGGCACACACACTCACATTTAGGTAGTTTCCAAAGCTTTACTGCAATGTTGTTGCAGGTTATAGTCCACGGAGTCTGTACTGGGGCCGGGTTGCTCCCACCCTGTCCGGGTCCTCAGCTTCCTCGTGCTGCGGTGTGTGTGTGTTTCCTTGCTGCCGCTTCTAGCTGAGCTGCTGGCACTGTCTCACTCTCTCTTTCTCTCGGCTGGTACCACTTGGCTAGGCAACTTGAGTCCTCTGTGTTGTACTGACCCCGCCGTGTTGCTTTGCTCTGGTACTGTGGTGGTCTAGAGACTCCATTACTCCTGGATTCACTGTGCTGTGTGTGTCAGTCACAGTGTCGGATCCGGTGTCCGTTCTGTGCGATCCTCTGGGGCGAGTGGTGATGGCACTCAAGCTCCCAAACGTGTTTCTCTGTCTTTCTAGTTCTCCTCTCCTCAGACCCTAACTAGGCCTGGAGATGTGAGCAGACTGTAGAGAAGCTTAGCACAGCTTCTTTGACACTGCAGCCTCTCTCAGTTCTCCCAGGAACTGAACTCCTCTAGAGCTCTCCTCTAGACTAACTTCTTCTGACTTTCTGACTACTTCCTGCTGACCTGGAGTATATAAGAGAGCAGGTTGTGCTCTCCCTCCTGGCCCAGAGGTGCTAGTGTAGGTCAGTGTCTTGTGGGGAGGGAACCCGTGTGATGTTACTGTGGCACATTAACCCCTGGGGTGCCACATAAGCGGCATTCTACAATGACTATATAGATATTGGAACTTACATTATAGCTAAGAAAAACTGATATACTTAGCATTATGGAAATGGCGATATCAATAATCCACCATATCCAAATATGTAAATTCCAATATTTGTATAGGCACTGTAGAGTGTCACTTACATGTTTTCAAATGTAATTTGTGTTTAAGCAGGCACCTACAGTGACAGGATTGAGTGCCGCATATTCATTTTGTATATAATGATATGGGTTCACACCCTTGTGCAGGCACTTTTCCCATTCCAGTTAACGTTTTTTGCTTTTGCTTTCTGGTGTCAGCTTCCAATTTAAAGCCTAAGAGGTTAACTTTTTTCCAAAGGCACAGATTACACATTGAAAACACCTGTCCCTTGTCCATAAAACTCACAGCTTCTATTATTCTCTGGTAACAGTTGCCTACAAAAGAAGATTTTATTAAGACATAGGAAAGAAAACAACAGTTAGGACCCAGTTATGAGATACGCCTCAATGTGGCAACTTGGTGGATTCTTGCTATGGCCATTTCCATAATGCTATTTATCTCAATTTTTCTTAGCTATACCGTAAATTCTAATATGTAAATTCCAATATCTATATAGTCACTGTAGAGTGCCGCTTACATCTTTTTAATCAAAACCTCAAAAGGTTCGCTCAACTCTAGTATTTACTTCTGTCTGGTTGTTGTGAGGCCATTTTCATGAATGATAAGTGCATGAAGTTGCAAGATCTTAATTTTATCCAAAATTATTTTGAATATAGTTTTGGCCATTTAATTAAACTGACTGCCAAAAGTTTTGCATGAATAATTTATTTATTGATCACAACATAGAGAGTAATTCATTGTTTACAATGCCATAACTTAGTATTTTGTAGCATAACCTGTTGCTTTAATTACTGTACCGCACCAATGGTGCATTGAAGCCACTAGGATATTTAAGACATCTTAAGGGTAGAGATGAGCCACCACCCCAGTGTTCGAATTCGATTCGATTCGTCGAATCGACGGGGTGTTCGACGAATGTTCGTCGAATGCTCGACGAACACCATCGAACACCCCGGAAAACGAACAAACTGGGCTTGTGGGGCTTTTTCACTTCCACAATGTATATACATACATTGTGGAAGTGAAAAAAAGTGAAAGAAAGTGTTAAAAATAAAAAAATAATCAATGCTCACCTGTCCGCGGTCCACCGAAGCCTCCGGCAAGGTCCTGTGGCTTCTAGGACCTGTGGTGACGTCATGTTCTCGCGGGAACTCCAGTCACGTGACCGGAGTTCCCGCTAGAACATGACGTCACCACAGGTCCTATAAGCACAGGACCTTGCCGGAAAGCTTAAAATAGATATTTTTATGTTTCGGACCCTTTCTTTAAGTAACTTTTACTTAAAGAAAGGGTCCGAATCATAAAAATATCTATTTTAAGCTTTCCGTCAAGGTCCTGTGCTTCCAGGACCTGTGGTGATGTCATGTTCTCGCGGAACTCCGGTCATGTGACCGGAGTTCGCGCGAGAACATGACGTCACCACAGGTCCTAGAAGCCACAGGACCTTGCCGGAGGCTTCGGTGGACCGCGGACAGGTAAGCATAGATTATTTTTTTATTTTTAACACTTTCTGTCATTTAGGTAATGTTTATTTTGGCTCAAAATGCGGCAAATGCGTTTTTCTGACCGCATCTGCCGCATTTTCGAACCAAAATCGAACATGTTCGAAATTCGCCGAATTGGAACCAAATTGTTCGAATTCGGCGAATGACTCGAATAGCGCCAAAATCGACTCGAATTTGAGATTGGCGAACTATTTGAGTCGAACATCGCTCATCTCTACTTAAGGGATCTTGCACCATTCCATTTGCAAATCTGCATATAATTCATCTTTATTGCTATGGTTATGGGCCACAACTCGTTGCCCTAACTCATCCCAAAGGTGCCCTATGGGGTTTAAATCAGGTGGTTAGCTTAGCAATTGCAACAGGTAAATAATTTTTCTTTACTAACCAATTATTGACTAACTTGGATGTGTGCTTAGGATCATTGTCCTGCTGGAATTTCCAGTCCCTACCTACTTTGGATTTACTATGTGGCAGCATTACATTCTCCAGTATATCATTGTACATGGTAGCATTCATATTTCTATCAATTCTATGCAGAGGGCCAATGGCAGATGCAGAATAGCAGCCCCTAACCATGACATTACCACGATGTTTCACTGTAGGTGTTTGGTACTTTACATTATTACATTTTCCAATTGGGCAGTATAAACAGTGCTTGCCATAACTAACCAACAGATTGAACTTGTATTCATCTGACCATAACACCTTAAACCAATCAATCTCTTTCCATTGGCTGCGTTCTTTAGGTACTGTTACACGACGCCATATTGCCTGCAATATCGTACCAAAGTCACGTGGTGTGGTCAATTGCAATCGATATCGTGAGTGCGTCGTGTCGTGTAACAGGGCGATGCCACTGCAATTTATCGCTGGATCGAGATTGCCTGATCTTTGTGCAGACAATTAAATCAGGCGATATTACATAAGCGATGTGGTAGGATCGCTCAGTGTGACGCTGCAAATGCAATGTTGCAAGCAATTTTCCCTATTCATTACATTGAAAAATATCGATCGCTGGGTTGCTCATACCCTGTGAACGAAAGGTGCTTTCACCATCCTACTTGCGTTGCCTGCGATATCTCCCCGTGTGACATCTCCAAGGCAATCTTGGAAAAGTGCCAAAAACGTGTGACCTCCCGTGAAATTGCAGGAGATATCGAATCGATATTGTGTCGTGTAACGGTACCTTTAGGCAAAGTCAAGTGGGAACTTCCGATTCTTTGCTGAGATGAAAGACTTCTTGACTTGAACTTGTGCATTCAATCCTTCTGCTCTTAGCAGTCACATCACAGTTTTATGATTCATTTTAACCTCATATTCTTCCTTCATGTAACACTTGATTCTGAGAACAGTTGAATTTCATAGCTCCCTCTTTTTGGCTTTTGCTTGACTACACCACTCAGAATAATAACCTTTCTGACATCTGCTGATAAATTTGTCTTTGTCTTTGCCATGTATTAACTGAAACACAAACAGACACACAACAACATGTTAGGCAAAATTATACTACCCGTCACAAAATATGCAAAACATTTGGCCCAGCAAATGTAGACAACTATCATAAAGTGATAAAATAATATCAATCACAATCTTCATCCTTTGAGCTGATGACCATTTGCTTTCGGTTTACTAAAATCACCAGGAAAATGGCATCACAACAACCAGATAGAAGTAATCACACTTTTAAAAAAGCAAAACTTTTCTCCGCCACTTTACATAATTTTGCACAGCTTTTCCTATTCTGTTGCACGCTGTGCACAGATAGGGCTAAATGCAAAAAACTACAAGTTTCCTTTAAGAACGCTTTTTTCATAATTATGCCAGTTTATATGCACCTTAACACATGGGAACAATAGAGGTCAGTTACTGTAGGTTTTGAGCACCTTAAGGGTAAGTGCACACATGCCGGGTTTGTGACGTCGGCGGCTGGGCGGACCCGACAGGAAGCTCTGCAGCCGTCCACCGGCTTTCTGGCGGGTATGTGCGGCGGGTGTAGGGCGGGTGCACAGCGGGTTAGCGGCGGCGGTGTTGTGGCGGCTGGAAGCTACATGATTATGCGCTTGCAGCCGCTGCATAACCGGCCGGTTTATTGAACATGCACGTTCGTTGCTAACCCGCTGGGGACCCAGCGGTTTAGCAACAGATGAGCATGTGTAAACCGCCGGTGTGTGCACAGCTTCCATAGGTTTTAATGTTAATCCAAATGCCGGTTTGGATTAACATAAATTTACATAAAACTTATGGAAACCGACCGGCGGTTTACACAGCTAAACCGATGCTAACCCGGCATGTGTGCACATACCCTTACATGTCTGATGGATCAGACCACACATATTGTTTGTCTGTCAATATGGATAAGAAAAGCCTGCATATTAACTGTGGAGAAAATGGTAAGATATTTTAGATACTTTTATGTGAAAGCATTTATTGTTTTAGTCTTATAAGAGTATCAAAAATGTTGCAAAAGTGAATATACCCTTGAAATCTTTTCAGACCTCCAAAAATGAACACATTTGACAGGTGTATGATGCAGGGCTGAGACAAGGTATTTTGGTGCTCTAGGTAGACAAAGCCAATAGTGCCCATTCATCACCCAAGGAACTCTCATCCCCCAAAGGAATGGGTCAGAGTCTTAGCTGAAAGGAGACTAAAGCACCCCTCTCCCTTTCCATATGTAGAAATGTTACCTCTTTCAACCATAAATACCTGCAAAAGTAAACGAAATTAATGTAATTTAGGGGTGAGGCTCAACAGGAGGTGCATTTTCAAAGTTATATATAAAATAATTTATTGGTTAGGAAATATTTACACAATACAAGGAACAAACAGTGATATCCATTTCTGACATCCTATATTATAATTTCAGACCCAAGGTCAGTCATGGAAACTAATGTACCTTAAATATAATGGGGTCAAATTGAGTTCAATTAAGGTGTACAGCATTTGGTGGATACCCTTATTCATATAAAATATACCCCGTTATAGATAGAGGAATATGAATGACTAGATGGCGGCCCGATTCTAAAGAATCGGGTAGTCTAGAATCCATATATAGTTTATTTACTAATAGGGGAGTGCGGTGAAATGAATTGTGTGTATACAGGTAGCTCAGTGGGTAGCAGAGTATACGGTGGCTCAGTGGTTAGCAGTGAGTGCGGTGGCTCAGTGGTTAGCAGTGAGTGCGGTGGCTCAGTGGTTAGCAGTGAGTGCGGTGGCTCAGTGGTTAGCAGTGAGTGCGGTGGCTCAGTGGTTAGCAGTGAGTGCGGTGACTCAGTGGTTAGCAGTGAGTGCGGTGGCTCAGTGGTTAGCAGTGAGTGCGGTGGTTCAGTGGTTAGCAGTGAGTGCGGTGGCTCAGTGGTTAGCAGTGAGTGCGGTGGCTCAGTGGTTAGCAGTGAGCGCGGTGGCTCAGTGGTTAGCAGTGAGTGCGGTGGCTGAGTGGTTAGCAGTGAGTGCGGTGGCTCAGTGGTTAGAAGTAAGTGCGGTGGCTCAGTGGTTAGCAGTGAGTGCGGTGGCTCAGTGGTTAGCAGTGAGTGCGGTGGCTCAGTGGTTAGCAGTGAGTGCGGTGGCTCAGTGGTTAGCAGTGAGTGCGGTGGCTCAGTGGTTAGCAGTGAGTGTGGTGGCTCAGTGGTTAGCAGTGAGTGCGGTGGCTCAGTGGTTAGCAGTGAGTGCGGTGGCTCAGTGGTTAGCAGTGAGTGCGGTGGCTCAGTGGTTAGCAGTGAGTGCGGTGGCTCAGTGGTTAGCAGTGAGTGCGGTGGCTCAGTGGTTAGCAGTGAGTGCGGTGGCTCAGTGGTTAGCAATGAGTGTGGTGGCTGAGTGGTTAGCAGTGAGTGCGGTGGCTCAGTGGTTAGAAGTGAGTGCGGTGGCTCAGTGGTTAGCAGTGAGTGCGGTGGCTCAGTGGTTAGCAGTGAGTGCGGTGGCTCAGTGGTTAGCAGTGAGTGCGGTGACTCAGTGGTTAGCAGTGAGTGCGGTGGCTCAGTGGTTAGCAGTGAGTGCGGTGGCTCAGTGGTTAGCAGTGAGTGCGGTGACTCAGTGGTTAGCAGTGAGTGCGGTGGCTCAGTGGTTAGCAGTGAGTGCGGTGGCTCAGTGGTTAGCAGTGAGCGCGGTGGCTCAGTGGTTAGCAGTGAGTGCGGTGGCTGAGTGGTTAGCAGTGAGTGCGGTGGCTCAGTGGTTAGAAGTAAGTGCGGTGGCTCAGTGGTTAGCAGTGGAGTGCGGTGGCTCAGTGGTTAGCAGTGAGTGCGGTGGCTCAGTGGTTAGCAGTGAGTGCGGTGGCTCAGTGGTTAGCAGTGAGTGCGGTGGCTCAGTGGTTAGCAGTGAGTGCGGTGGCTCAGTGGTTAGCAGTGAGTGCGGTGGCTCAGTGGTTAGCAGTGAGTGCGGTGGCTCAGTGGTTAGCAGTGAGTGTGGTGGCTCAGTGGTTAGCAGTGAGTGCGGTGGCTCAGTGGTTAGCAGTGAGTGCGGTGGCTCAGTGGTTAGCAGTGAGTGCGGTGGCTCAGTGGTTAGCAGTGAGCGCGGTGGCTCAGTGGTTAGCAGTGAGTTGGCGGGGTGGCTCAGTGGTTAGAAGTGAGTGCGGTGGCTCAGTGGTTAGCAGTAAGTGCGGTGGCTCAGTGGTTAGCAGTGAGTGCGGTGGCTCAGTGGTTAGCAGTGAGTGCGGTGGCTCAGTGGTTAGCAGTGAGTGCGGTGGCTCAGTGGTTAGCAGTGAGTGCGGTGGCTCAGTGGTTAGCAGTGAGTGCAGTGGCTCAGTGGTTAGCAGTGAGTGTGGTGGCTCAGTGGTTAGCAGTGAGTGCGGTGGCTCAGTGGTTAGCAGTGAGTGCGGTGGCTCAGTGGTTAGCAGTGAGTGCGGTGGCTCAGTGGTTAGCAGTGAGTGCGGTGGCTCAGTGGTTAGCAGTGAGTGCGGTGGCTCAGTGGTTAGCAGTGAGTGCGGTGGCTCAGTGGTTAGCAATGAGTGTGGTGGCTGAGTGGTTAGCAGTGAGTGCGGTGGCTCAGTGGTTAGAAGTGAGTGCGGTGGCTCAGTGGTTAGCAGTAAGTGCGGTGGCTCAGTGGTTAGCAGTGAGTGCGGTGGCTCAGTGGTTAGCAGTGAGTGCGGTGGCTCAGTGGTTAGCAGAGAGTGCGGTGGCTCAGTGGTTAGCAGTGAGTGCGGTGGCTCAGTAGTTAGCAGTGAGTGTGGTGGGTCAGTGGTTAGCAGTGAGTGCGGTGGCTCAGTGGTTAGCAGTGAGTGCAGTGGCTCAGTGGTTAGCAGTGAGTGCGGTGGCTCAGTGGTTAGCAGTGAGTGCGGTGGTTCAGTGGTTAGCAGTGAGTGCGGTGAGATTGGTCAGCGCAGCGCCGTGGGCAGAGTGGTCAGCACAGCGCCGTGGGCAGAGTGGTCAGCGCAGCGCCGTGGGCAGAGTGGTCAGCGCAGTGCCGTGGACAGAGTGGTCAGCGCAGCGCCGTGGGCAGAGTGGTCAGCACACACATACATACACACACACACTCCGCTATAGTTACCACCGACCCTGCGTCTTCCCCGCCGGCTGGATCCTGAGTCAACATGTCGCCGCCCCCGGACGACTGGATTCAATATGGCGTCTGGGAAGTTTGGCGAGACTTCTTGGATGCTATATTGGATCCAGTAGTTCGGGGGCGGCGACATGTCGACTGAGGATCCAGGCGGCGGACGCAGGGCAAGTGGTAAGTATAGCGGAGTGTGTGTGTGTGTATGTGTGTGTACAAAGTGAGGGAAGTGCCGACAAAGTGAGGGAAGTGCGGACAAAGTGAGGGAAGTGCGGAGAAAGTGAGAGAAGTGCGGACAAACTGAGGGAAGTGCGGACAAAGTGACGGAAGTGACTACATACACACATACAGTTAGGGCCAGAAATATTTGGACAGTGACACAAGTTTTGTTATTTTAGCTGTTTACAAAAATATGTTCAGAAAGACAATTATATATATAATATGGGCTGAAAGTGCACACTCCCAGCTGCAATATGAGAGTTTCCACTTCCAAATCGGAGAAAGGGTTTAGGAATCATAGCTCTGTAATGCATAGCCTCCTCTTTTTCAAGGGACCAAAAGTAATTGGACAATGGCCTCTAAGGGCTGCAATTAACTCTGAAGGCGTCTCCCTCGTTAACCTGTAATCAATGAAGTAGTTAAAAGGTCAGGGGTGGATTCCAGGTGTGTGGTTTTGCATTTGGAAGCTGTTGCTGTGACCAGACAACATGCGGTCAAAGGAACTCTCAATTGAGGTGAAGCAGAACATCCTGAGGCTGAAAAAAAAAGAAAAAATCCATCAGAGAGATAGCAGACATGCTTGGAGTAGCAAAATCAACAGTTGGGTACATTCTGAGAAAAAAGGAATTGACTGGTGAGCTTGGGAACTCTAAAAGGCCTGGACGTCCACGGATGACAACAGTGGTGGATGATCGCCGCATACTTTATTTGGTGAAGAAGAACCCGTTCACAACATCAACTGAAGTCCAGAACACTCTCAGTGAAGTAGGTGTATCTGTCTCTAAGTCAACAGTAAAGAGAAAACTCCATGACAGTAAATACAAAGGGTTCAGATCTAGATGCAAACCATTCATCAATTCCAAAAATAGACAGGCCAGAGTTAAATTTGCTGAAAAACACCTCAAGAAGCCAGCTCAGTTCTGGAAAAGAATTCTTATGGACAGATGAGACAAAGATCAACCTGTACCAGAATGATGGGAAGAAAAAAGTTTGGAGAAGAAAGGGAACGGCACATGATCCAAGGCACACCACATCCTCTGTAAAACATGGTGGAGGCAACGTGATGGCATGGGCATGCATGGCTTTCAATGGCACTGGGTCACTTGTGTTTATTGATGACATAACAGCAGACAAGAGTAGCCGGATGAATTCTGAAGTGTACCGGGATATACTTTCAGCCCAGATTCAGCCAAATGCTGCAAAGTTGATTGGACGGCGCTTCATAGTACAGATGGACAATGACCCCAAGCATACAGCCAAAGCTACCCAGGAGTTCATGATTGCAAAAAAGTGGAACATTCTGCAATGGCCAAGTCAATCACCAGATCTTAACCCAATTGAGCATGCATTTCACTTGCTGAAATCCAGACTTAAGACGGAAGGACCCACAAACAAGCAAGACCTGAAGGCTGCTGCTGTAAAGGCCTGGCAAAGCATTAAGAAGGAGGAAACCCAGCGTTTGGTGATGTCCATGGGTTCCAGACTTAAGGCAGTGATTGCCTCCAAAGGATTCGCAACAAAATATTGAAAATAAAAATATTTTGTTTGGGTTATGTTTATTTGTCCAATTACTTTTGACCTCCTAAAATGTGGAGTGTTTGTAAAGAAATGTGTACAATTCCTACATTTTCTATCAGATATTTTTGTTCAACCCTTCAAATTAAACGTTACAATCTGCACTTGAATTCTGTTGTAGAGGTTTCATTTCAAATCCAATGTGGTGGCATGCAGAGCCCAACTCGCGAAAATTGTGTCACTGTCCAAATATTTCTGGCCCTAACTGTATATACACATACTGTACATTGTATATGGAGGGGTGAGGAGAGCGGAGGCTAGAGGGGTGAGGAGAGTGGAGGCTGGAGGGGTGAGGAGGGGTGAGGAGAGTGGAGACTGGAGGGGTGAGGAGAGCGGAGGCTGGAGGGGTGAGGAGGGGTGAGGAGAGCGGTGGCTGGAGGGGTGAGGAGGGGTGGGGAGAGTGGAGGCTGGAGGGCAGAGGACGGGAGGCTGGAGGGCAGAGGACAGGGGAGGCTGGAGGGCAGAGGACAGGGGAGGCTGGAGGGCAGAGGACAGGGGAGGCTGGAGGGCAGAGGACAGGGGAGGCTGGAGGGCAGAGAACAGGGGAGGCTGTATGGCAGAGGACAGGGGAGGCTGGTGGGCAGAGGACAGGGGAGGCTGGATGGCAGAGGACAGGGGAGGCTGGAGGGCAGAGGACAGGGGAGGCTGGAGGGCAGAGGCTGGAGGGCATAGGCTGGAGGGGAGAGGCTGGAGGGGAGAGGCTGGAGGGCAGAGGCTGGAGGGCAGAGGCTGGAAGGATGAGGAGGGGTGGGGAGAGCGGAGGCTGGGGAAAGGCTGGAGGGGAGAGGTAGGAGAGGCTGGAGGGCAGAGGCTGGACGGGAGAGGCTGGAGGGCAGAGGCTGGAGGGCAGAGGCTGGAGGGGTGAGGAGGGGTGGGGAGAGTGGGAGCTGGAGAGGCTGGGGAGAGGCTGGAGGGGAGAGGCTGGAGGGCAAAGGCTGGAGAGCAAAGGCTGGAGGGCGGAGGCTGGAGGGCGGAGGCTGGAGGGCGAGAGGCTGGAGGGTGGGAGGCTGGAGGGGCAGAGGCGAGGCTGGAGGGCAGAGGCTGGAGGGGCAGAGGAAAATCTGGAGAGGCTGGAGGGGCAGAGGCAGGAGGGGCAGAGGGGAAGCTGGAGAGGCTGGAGGGGCAGAGGCTGGAGGGGCAGAGGGGAAGCTGGAGAGGCTGGAGGGGCAGAGGCTGGAGGGGCAGAGGGGAACCTGGAGAGGCTGGAGGGGCAGAGGCTGGAAGGGCAGAGGCTGGAGGGGCAGAGGCTGGAGGGGCAGAGGGGAAGCTGGAGAGGCTGGAGGGGCAGAGGCTGGAGGGGCAGAGGGGAAGCTGGAGAGGCTGGAGGGGCAGAGGCTGGAGGGGCAGAGGGGAAGCTGGAGAGGCTGGAGGGGCAGAGGCTGGAGGGGCAGAGGCTGGAGGGGCAGAGGGGAAGCTGGAGAGGCTGGAGGAGCAGAGAGGAAGCTGAAGAGGCTGGAGGGGCAGAGGCTGGAGGGGCAGAGGCTGGAGGGGCAGAGGGGAAGCTGGAGAGGCTGGAGGGGCAGAGGCTGGAGGGGCAGAAGGGAAGCTGGAGAGGCTGGAGGGGAGAGGAGGGATGGGGAGAGCGGAAGCTGGAGAGGCTGGAGGGCAGAGGCGTAGCTGGGTGGGGGGTGCACACTCACCGCGGCCGGCGTGCGTCTGCTGTAGGAGGAGAGGAGGGGCGGGCAGAGCTGCAGGACAGGAACTCCCGTCCTCCCTCCTCTCCAGGCGCGTGGCGGCCGGCTGCTGTCAGCACGGGGCCCCCCAGGGGGTGCGGGGCCCCCCCAGGTGGCGGGCAATGGGCCCCCCTGCTGGGTACGCTACTGGCTGGAGGGGAGAGGCTGGAGGGCAGACGGAACATCCGAGAGCGGAACGTTCCTCTGCGGGTCCCTGTAGCCGGGCGCCGGCCGGCTACCCTGCACTGGATGACGTCACCACCATGGTCCGGAGGCCATCACGGAAGTAACCTTCGGGTTCTCCAGAAGTGGCCTTCGGCTTTTATATTATAGATGGTTTTTAATATGTCCATCATGTGACAAATACAGTTTGCAACAAAACTGATGTTATTTCTGTTTTTCTGTACTGATGGTGGTTATGGTTCAATATTCCTGTACTGATTGTGGTTTTGGTGACATTTTCATGTACTGATTGTGTTTTTTTTCTGTCATATTCCTGTACTGATGGTGGTTCTGATGATGTATTCATGTGGTGATCATGGTTCTGGTGCTATATTCACCACCAGAACCATGATCAATACATGAACAGGAAACTAAAATCAACATCAGTACATATGTAGAACACCAGAGGCATTAATAATACATTTATGTGGCACTGAAGCCACCACAGGTATTGTGAATACAGCATCATAACCACCATCAGTACATAAATACATCACCAGAACCTTTAATCAGTACATGACTACATTATGAGAATCATCATCCGTCAGTAAATAAATATAATACCAGTACCATAATCAGTATATTTATACATCATCAGAACCACCATCAGTACATGAATACATAAGTAGAATCACCATCATTACATTAGTAATCAAATGAATGAAGAAGTCCGGTACTTTCCTATTTATATGTCTTCATATATTTATATATCATAAAGTCGTTTCATAGAATTCCAGTTTGAGCTCTCCGGCAGACAAAGAGTTACAAGTTCCTAGATAATTATATGCTAAGTGTATCACAGATGTGTTTTCACCATATATGTATGTTTGTCGCTATATCAGATGTGCTAACTATTAAGGGGAGCAAGCCCCTGAAACGCGTATAGCATACCTTATGAGGTCACATCTATGATGTTTTTAATGTCACACGAATAAAAAGGAAAAAAAAAAACGGCAAATGTGGCACCGGACTTCTTCATTCATGTGATTGCTTCAGGTGGCAAGCCAGCCGCTGTTCCGGTTCAGCCTGGGAGTCCAGTGAGTATTGGACGGAGCTGGTTTCCCACAACCCCCCCCTTTCCACATATCATTACTTTAGTGCATCACCAGAACCTCAATCAGTACTTGAACACATCATAAAAACCACCATTAGTAAATAAATTCAACAACAGTACCATCATCAGTACATGTGTATGTCACCAGAACCACCATAAATACATGAATACACCAAGCTTAGTGCACAAATTAATTGTAATGTCAGCCAAGTCCCATATACATGTGTGTCTCATGAACCTACAAATAATAGTAAGTACTTAACAATGGTAAGGAAATGCTTTGAATTGTTGATACCAGTCATTATCAGACTGCTGACTATACAGAAATCCCAATAATAATTATTGAAGGACTCTTGATCCTTTATTGACCATTTTGTGCATCTTAGCCCTATTCCAAAATGGCATCCACTGCTTCATTCCTGTTCATGTGATCCTCCTTCCCTGCCTTTAACACCCTAGTCTACCGTCTAGCCCTGCTTAAGTATTCAGTTTAAATTCCTGGCTCCCTGTTGATTTTCTTGTTTGCTCCACTTCCTGCTAATCTGCTCAGGCTTCTCCAGCATCTGCAATTTGAACTCTAGCAACCACACCTGCTTTCAACTACTCTCCTACTACAAGCTGCCTGTGCCATGCTTTCCTGATTCTGCTACTGTTCTGCCAGCTCTGTGACACGTAAGCCCTGTGTGCTCTGCTAATACTTTCAGCTCCTAATATTATTTATTGTGCAGTAGCAGTGTTCTGGGCTTTGGGACTTTCTTAAAGCTGCACTGCACTACAAAGGTTCTGGACTTATTTTTTTGAGACCTTTCTTTCCTTGGCCTTCCTGGGAGGATAGTGCTCATAGACTGTATTTCTATCGGCTTTTACCCGGTGTGCACTTTTTATAGAGACTTCCTTATTAGTATCATCATGCAAGAAATATTTCTAGAAACCAATCAGTTTTCTGCGTATTGGGGAACTTGCTTACTTGTTGCACATCACGTTTGTTATCTGCCACATGTGTTTTATACAGTTTTATTCACCTTTAAACTAGGTCTCATTGTGTCTTTGCTCCCACTGCTAATAGATTCCTCAGTAATCCTTGCAAATTATTACAGGAAACTTGAGCCAATAAGGAATCTGCTGGGGCTATGGCTACTGAACCTAAATTAGATCAGCTGTTCTCTATGATCTGTTATGTGCAGGTGGCTCAAGTGGTTAGCACTGCAGCCTTTGCAGCACTGGGGTCTTGAGGTCCTGGATTCAATTCCCACCAAGGACACTAAGGACAACATCTGCAAGGAGTTTGTATGTTCTCCCCGTGTTTGTGTGGGTTTCCTCTGGGCACTCTGGTTTCCTCCCACATTGTACAGACATGCTGATAGGATGTTTAGATTGTGAGCTCCAAGAGAGACAGCATTACTCGTGTATGTAAAGTGCTATGGAATTAATAGCGCTATATAAATGAATAAATATTATATTATTATTATTATCTGCAAGAGGACATAGACGCTCAGAAGAACAAACTAGCAGGCATTGAACACAATGGGCAAGCGTTTGGACAAACTTTGCTGGACCAGAGTACATGAATGGTGGTTCAGGAAAGTAATCTTGCAGGTCTAGAGACTCAGCATGGACAGGCCTTACAAGACATAAGTATGCTGTTGGATTCACACATGGCAATACCTACAGGAAACCGCAGCCTGCCAGTCCACCTAAGTTGACACCATTCAGATATTTATGACGACTGCAATAAATTTTGCAGATTTGTGAACCAGTGTATGTTGTATTTTGATGTGCATGCCCACCACTTTCATACTGATTGTTCTAGAGTGCTATGCATTATCATTTTGCTGACCTCACAAGGGCTCACCTGGGTGAATCTGATGATTGAGTCTCATGATTCAGGGTTAGATATTTTGGATGATTTTTTGACCGGCATTAATATGTAATAAGTAAAATGGATAGCTCAGGAATCTTTTTGTGTGAGGCTCAAGACACAACTGAAATGAGTTATCAGTGAAAAGGTCTGTATTGTAATACATGGTGACTAAACAACAAAGTGCATCAGAAAATCAAAGTTCATAAGCACACAGTAAAAATATTAAATGAAGCCTTTATGGAAAAAGTCTATTGAAAATCACACAGGATTAAGCAAATAGCAGTGCAGTCTTTTAAGCTCCGTACCCACAAGGAGATGTTGTAAAAGTAAAGTCAATGGCAAAGTTCACTCAGCAAGGTGCTCTAGCACAGTGAATAACTCAGTATCTCCCAGGAGGCCTGAGAACGGTAGTCTTTGAAAAAATAAGTCAAGAACCAGATGCAGTGCAGTTTTACTAAAATGTCCTGTACACTAAACAGACTTGAACACTTGTATTGGATGCTTAATACATGAGGAAGCTACAGGGAGCTTATTAAGCAACAAGCTTACATGACACAGGGCAGGTCTGGCTAGAGCCGAGGCAGAGGAAACAGCAGGAGCAACTTGGAACACAAGACAAGCTGGAAACAGGTGTAGGAAGCAGATCCTCTGATGAGCAGTCACAGGAGAAACACACAGGATATGCAGGAGAAGGAGGAGCAAACTTGAGATGCAGAAAGGGCTGGAATCTATGCAGAATACTCAAGAGAAAAACTAATACTTGGACTGGGGTTTATAAAAGCTGGGAGACAGAAAACACATGGAGATGAATGAAAAAGAGGATGTCATTTTGGAAAAGGACAAGAATGCACAAAATGCCATAAGAATATCAGGAGTCCTGACATTACTCCCTGCTTAGAAGCAGCATCAGGACGATACTGGACCTGGATTCTTAGGGTATCTCTAGTGGAACTGAGCAATCTTCTGTTGTGCACTAATGTTATCTATGGTTTCCCAAGAGTCTTCTTCCAGTAGATATCCCTGCCATCTTATTAAGTACTGAAGCTGGTTCCTACGAATCATAGAATCATTGATCTCTTCCACCACTAATTGCTCTTGCCCATCTACCACCACAGGTTGCGGAGGAGGCACAACATATCCCAGGAAGGCATTATGAGACAATGGCTTTAAAAAAAAACATGGAATACCTTCATAGTCCTAGGCAGCTTTAGGCGGCAGGCAACAAAGTTCACAATATCATTGATCTTGAAAGAACCGATGAACTTCTGTCCCAGTTTCTGTGAAGGAACATTCAATTGCAGATTTTTAGTGGACTACCACACTGAGTCCTCCTACCTTGAACATGGGTTTTATTTACCGGAATCTATCAGCTGATCTCTTGTATCGGTCTTGAGCTGATGTCAGTGATTTCTTCAAAACCTCTAGATTCTGTCTCAAAGTAGCCAACCCCTCTTCTACTGCTGGAACCGGAGCATCAATTGGAGACCTAGGCAAGATACTTAGATGGTAAACCAGATTGACGAATAAAGGAGTTACCTTAGAGGCATTCTGAGAATTGTTGCAGGAGAATTCAGCCAACAGAAGGAATTCAGCCAACCAATCATCCTGAAGATGGCTGACGTAGAACCGTAGATATTGTTTCAATGTCTGATTGGTACACTTGGTCTGATCGTTCGTCTGAGGGTGATAAGCGGAAGAAAGACAGACATTAATATTAAGTGCAGAGAAAAACCCCCTCCAGAATCCTGAGGTGAACTGTACTTGTTGGTCAGTCATGATCTCATCCGGAACCCCATGCAGCCAAAAAACATTCTATATGACCAAGTTCATCGTATCCTTAGCTGAGGGCAGGCCAGCACATGGAACAAAATGAGTGTCCTTAGTCAGGCGATCAATCACCACCAGAATCGTATTCAAGCCACCAGATGTAGGCAGTTCCACAATGAAGTCCATTGTGATAGCCCCCCATGGGTGAGACGGAACAGGTAGTGGTTTAAAGGGATCCTCTGTAGGCTTCAAGCACCACATTGCGCATGCGGTGCTTGAAGCAGAATACAGCGGCGTGGGTGTACTGACATCACCCGATGCCGGAAATGACGCGATTCACGTCATTACAGCCTTTACAGCGCCGTGGAGAGCAGGGAGGCGCCGAATACAATATGAATAGAAGATCATGCCTATTGGGGCATGATCTTATGATGAAGAGGGCCCACCCTAGGGGCTAACTAATATATATAGGAGGGGCGCCTATCTTTTTGTAAAAATAAGGATGTGATTCTAATGCCTTGTATCAACTATCAAGAAATCAATAAGGTGACCATCCGAAATCGTTATACCTTGCCTTTGATTCCCGATTTATTGTAAAGAGTCCATCATGCCAAAATATTCTCTGTTAGATCTTCACGAGGTTATAATTTGGTCCTTATCTGTCCCAGTGATGAATGGAAGACAGTATTCAGATATTGGCATGGACACTTTGAATACCTGACGATGTCCTTTGTAATGCCCCTGCAATGTTTCAACATCTTGCCAATGACACTTTTAGAGATTTATTGGACCAGTTTATTGTGATCTATCTGGACGATATTTTACTTTTTTCTGACTTTTTACAGGAACATGAAGAACATGTCAGATTGGTTTTGAAACGATTTAAAGAGAGCCTTCTTTATATCAAGCCGAAGAAGTGTGTGTTTCATTGTTTGGGATACAATTTTTAGATTTAGGCATCTCTTCTTAGGAGCTGAACATGGAATCCAGTAAGATTCAGGCAATCCTTGATTCACCGGTGCCCAAAGACGTTAAATAGGTTTTGCGAATTTCTATAGATGTTTCATTTGAAATTTTTCAGAAATTGTCCGTCCCAGTACTTCTTTGACTAAGAAAGAGAGACCCTGTGAGTAAGCTCAGGAAGCTTTTGATCGACTTAAGATGTGTTTCATTTCAGCTCTGCTTGTAATCCACCTGGACCAGGCACATCCCTTCATCGAGGAAGTGAACGCTTTGGATTGGGCATTGGGGTCATTCTCTTTCAAAGAACTAATTAATAACCTTCATTGAGGGTGTTAACATGTATCCCACAAAATAAGGGGAAACATCCACTCATGGATGAGACAGGTCGCGCCTAAGGCAAAATATGAAGCAAAGAGACACCAAATGACCATATGTCTAATTCAAAGTGAAAAATGCTTATTTATTGATAAAAACCAAAAGGGGAGGGAGGACATAAACATACAGGGTTAGCAGTCAAGATGGCGGGCTGGCACCCAAAAAGCACAATTATAAAGCCAGTGCACATACAATTATGGGGCAGTTTATACGACACAAACACTACGAGGGCTGCAATATATAGTTATATCCAAATACAGAGTACAAAATACAGTCCTATCTACAATTACAATGGCATCCGTCTAATATACTGTACATCAAATGACTAGGTGCATGCAGTTAGTGTACCTCATATTTATACCTTTGCACAGACAATTCAGGTGTTTACATAGCATATACTGAGTCTTGGCTGCTAACCCTGCATGTTTATGTTCCCCCCTCCTTCTGGTTTTTAATCAATAAATAAGCACTTTTCACTATGAATTAGACATATGGTCGTTTGGTGTCTCTTTGCTTCTCTCAAAGAACTGTCGAAAAGGTCCTGTTATATCCTTGTGCTTTCTTTTCCCCATAGACTAACTATGCAAAGAAGAACTATGGCGTGGGAGACAAGAAACTGCTGGCTATTTTTGCGGCTTTTAAAGAATGGAGGCACCATCTAAATTGAGCCGCGCAACAAATTGTAGTGTTGACTGAGCATCACAATCTAGAGTTCCTCAGATCTGCTAGATGTCTTTCTCCATGTCAGGCTCGTTGGAACTTATTTTTTAAATCAGTTTAATTTGTCATCTGGTACTGTACAGGTTTTTGTAATGGGAAGGCTGATGCTTTATCCTAAATCCATGCTGCAGATTCCGTACTTGGGTCGCATCCAAAGCCATTCTATCCAATGCCACTTTCATTGGAGTAATCCATGATCAAGACATATGGAAGGAGATCAAGGAGGTGTCACGCTGGTCTAAGGGGTCCAACAGAAGAAGGGAGACACACAGACCAACGATGTCTGGTGCACTACACAAAACTACAGAGAAACACCGGGTAGGGGAAATACAGTGGAGGGCCCTGCTCATAGGGAATGGGGAAGAGGTTACCTCCTGCACTTAACTGCGAATATGCCCTGATCTCCCTACCCAAGATTCAAACAGGACGGTGTGTCACGGTCCATGCTGCTGTATATAGATCAGTACACAGAACTGACACAATCAACAAGTGTAATAGAAAGAAAAAAGACATAAAATCTACATTTAAACCATTCACCCTGTGCACAGAACAGCATAGACAAATTAAAAACCCATAGAAAGAACCCGTATAGGGACGGGAGGGAGGTCAATACCTATAAAGGGCAGACAAGGGCGCAAATAGGGTCTTATCTGGTGTAAAAGCACTAACTAATGGTGATATTCACTGCTCATCTTGTTGGTTTATGCCACTCACAACCAGTATGAATGCATGTATAGCTGCTGCAGAACTCACACTTCCAAGTGGATAATGGTGGAGATGCAAGATTCAAACAGGACGGTGCTGCTGTATATAGATCAGGACCACTGGATGATATAAAGGTGTTTATTTCTTACTCATCTCTACGCGTTTCTGGGCCATCCCTGCTCCTTCATCAGAAAAATACACCGAATTCGGTGTATATTCCTGATGAAGGAGCAGGGACGGCTCCGAAACGCGTAGGGATAAGTACGAAATAAACACCTTTATATCATCCAGTGGTCCTGATCTATATACAGCAGCACCGTCCTGTTTGAATCTTGCATCTCCACCATTATCCACTTGGAAGTGTGAGTTCTGCAGCAGCTATACATGCATTCATACTGGTTGTGAGTGGCATAAACCAACAAGATGAGCAGTGAATATCACCATTAGTTAGTGCTTTTACACCAGATAAGACCCTATTTGCGCCCTTGTCTGCCCTTTATAGGTATTGACCTCCCTCCCGTCCCTATACGGGTTCTTTCTATGGGTTTTTAATTTGTCTATGCTGTTCTGTGCACAGGGTGAATGGTTTAAATGTAGATTTGATGTCTTTTTTCTTTCTATTACACTTGTTGATTGTGTCAGTTCTGTGTAGTGAGGAAATTAATTGGCATATGCTGATATACTGCTCAATACCACTATATTACTTCCTAAGGGCCCTGTAGGAGCACTCATGCGTGAAACAGCCGTAGTCATGTGCTCCAGCTACCCTCCTCCCTCTCCCCTGCTTACGGCTGTACCATGCTGTAAACATTTAACCTGTTTTGAATAAAGAAACTCTTGATGATTTCGGCTGTGCTTTACGGACTTCAGTTTTCCTCCCACATCCTGGGATCATTAGCTGGCACCTCCGGAATTCCCAGTTGACTGGACGCCGACACAGGAGACACAGCTCATGGTATGTCTTTGCTAATTACTTCTCAGACGTCCAGCCAAGATTTTCTTTGTTCAGTGTCTATATTGGCTTCAGTGCACACCTAGGCATACTGCAGGGTAAGATGGACACCAGTGAATAAGCATCAGATGATGTCTCCGCGGCTTCCATGTCTGATTTACAGGTATTATCGAGTGTTTTATTAGGGAGAGATGATGCAGGGACCTATTTTTGGACTGTAATTCTAAGGTGGAAAATTAGTTTTAAGTAACCCCTCCCTTGAAAGAAAAATTACATTGTTGGCTGAAAGTGAAATCAGCCTTTTCTGGAATATTCATTCACTGAAATTGTATAGAGAATGTGGCCGCATTCCCAGAGGTCTCCGTGTTTACAAAGAAATGGCACAATTCCAGCTGGACTCCAATTTTGCTGTAGCCTGGAAAGAGATTCATCTTGAGTACTCAAATAAACATATTAGTTTTAAAACAAAACAAAGAATATTCAAAAGTACTGGGTGAATGCAATAAAGCTAAGGTTGAGTACGAGCTGTGCACGTCTGTAAAATTGCCAGAGATTTGTTGTCAGAAACTGAATGAGAAATTAACAGAGCTCCAAATTGACATTAAAGAAAAGAAAAAAGGGAATTTTTTTAAGGGACAAACTCAATTATAATGTAGGCTATATTTTTAATTGGGACAAAAACAAAGGTACCAAATTTAATAGAAATAAAAAAAAAACGGCATGGCGCCTGGACCACTGATTCTGACTTTAGCGATTCAGAAAAAAAGGAAGAAAAATACTCAGCCGAAAGGTCCACCAACCATAAGAAATCCTGAAAACCCTTTAGGAGGAGAACCAGGTGAGGAGGGAGGCAAAAAAGGCATAAAGCGCAAGCATATAAACTGGAAGAACTAGATCAGTTGCAGATTATTAATCTGACTGATCTTAAAATTACTAATGATATGTATAGCCTTTTATCCACGGGATTAAATTTTTGTCTTTCTGACCAATTTGATGCAGCAGAGTTCAGAGTTGACTTACCGTATTTATTTAAAGCCACTAGGAAGATTCACCTGCATAAATCTTTTTGTAATAGCAGATTATTAACAATTTTAGAATAGATGGAGTTCCTTCTGTCTTTTATGCAGTCAGATTCTGACACAAATCAACATCCATTGTTTCCCCTGAGAATATGGTAGACCTTTTTATAACCAGGTATTGAAAGATACACAGTGCCTTATCTATCCTACTACCCCTGTTTCCCCGAAAGTAAGACACCCTTTTCTTTAACTTTTTTGCTCCAAAAATGCACCTTGTTTTATTTTCAGGGGATGTCTAGTTTTGCCATTATCTAACCCCAAAAATTTAAAATTCCCATGCCTCCCCCAATATCTCCACCATCCCCTTGCAGCCCCAAATATACCCATGCAAAGTATCCCCCCACAGGTCCTATTTTTGGGGAAACAGGGTAGTAAACGTAATTTGTCCACAGGGTAAGAAACCACATTACATGAATTGAGGTCTAAAGCTGACATTATCGTACGTCAAGCCGACAAAGGCGGCAACATCATTTTGCTTAAAAAAAGTGATTATATGGCAGAAGCTCTCGGACAATTGAGTGACACAGACACATATACTAATTTATCATCCTATCTCATATTTAGGTTCAAAAGATTACTGAAAAATGTTATGGTTAGACAGGTGAGCATTGGTGTTCTTCCTAAAAAGACTGCTGAAAAAATTTGTCCTCAATTTCCATGTAAACCAAATTGGTGCTACCTGTCCAAAAATTCACAAATTGCTGCTCAGCCCTCCCAGCCACCCTATAATAGCCAGTATTGGCTTGGTTACCGAGTCACTCTCCCAATACATAGATTGGCTGCTGCATCCCTTGTTGAATAATGTTCCTTCTTACTTGAAGAACACAAACAGCTTCCTCATCACGATTAATTAAAAATGCGGCAGAGCGATATTTCTCTCGCCTCAATCGATGTAGAAAGCTTGTGTACTAAAATTTCTCAGGATCGCAGCATCTCTGTTATTGGCAATTCATTAAAAATCATCGGCAAGGAAGACGATCTTGTGAATTTTGTGACAAATGCTTTACAATTTGTTTTGCGCCATAATGCTTTCCAATTTGCCAGTGATTGGTTTATTCAGATCACGGGTATGGTGATGGGTACTCCTGTCGCATGTACCCTGGCGAATCTTTATCTCACTGTTTTTGACCAGGCCTACATTTATTCACAATCCAACCCATACTTACTGCTATATTGATGACATATTTATTGTATGGGCTAGTTGTGAACAAGAGTTACCTCAATAATGTCAATGACATGAACATGACATTTACATCTCAATTTGGGGGAACCAGCTCAATTTTTTAGATGCTGATGTAAGTAAGCATCGTTGATAATTTGATTAACATCAAAATCTTCAAAAAACAACGGCGACTTATTCTTTGTTGCACTTTCATAGTGCACATCCAAAGTTTACAAAAAAAGCTCTCCCTTTCAGCCAGCTTTTGCAGCTGAAAGGGTTTAATAACCCAGAGACCGCTTTTGAATCCCAGGTTCTTGAGCTAAAAAAACGCATTCTGAAACGAGGCTACCCTAAAAGGCTGCTTAATGAGGCACACACTAAAGTGAAATATCTTTCCCCAAAAGATCCGTTGTTCAAACTCCATGAAAATTATAAGTCTAAAAAGTTCATTTTTCATTTCAAATTTAATGCAATGAATGGAACGATATGCACTGCCATTAAAAAAAGCTGGTACTTGTCAAGCAATGATAAAGATCTAAAAGAGGTTGCAGATAGGTGCCCACTAATTACTTACAGTATACGGAGTACCACACTTAAGGACATTTTGGATAAAATACGCATTGATAGAAAGGTAAAAACTACAAACTGGCTGGAACGTTCTATACCTGTGGGCAATTTGAAATGTGGCCATTGCAATTTTACTGCTCTCACAATGTTGTCACCATCCCAATTCTTATTGGTAGCATATTACATACAGTATAAAGTTTGTTCACCTGTCAGAATAAATTTGTAGTATACGTCCTGTTTTGCTTCTACAGCTTTTTTTACATTGGGAGACGATCTGTCCCATGTATCTGTGGTCCAGAGAGCACCTCAGATCGGTGGAAAAAGTGCACCTCGTCTTATTAAAAACATACGCGACTGCCACCATAGGCACCTGGTGTTTTGGAGGAAATTAAACCATAATTATATGGAGGTGACAGGCATAAAAACATTTACGGTGTGAGGGCACAAAGATTATTAAAGTGATAGTAATTGGCGTGCACTTATTTATGAGTTTGCAGGTGCTAGTGGAAGGGTTAGGCAACCCGGATCCAGTCATATAAAGGAAAACACTGCACAATCTGGTATGATTTGCAAGTGAATCTTTTTCTTTAATTGTGGGGATGAGGCAAAAAATGCGACTGTGAATGACGTTTCGGCCACAGCCTCGTGGCCTTTAACAAAAAGTCGCTGTCAACAAAGCATAGAAAAAACAAGGTATAAAACGCGGAATATACATATAAACAAATTTACAACATTTTTTACAATCCTCAGCTATATAATACATGCTTAGTTTGTCTTAGAGGCATGGTTCCAGAAGGATAAGTGATGATCAGCAAGATTTTGAAAGACAGCAAGATTTAGGAAAGATTTGTATAGTTTGGTGGTGGTCACATAGAGTGAGTAGGGGTGGCATAGAGTATGATAGAATATATCTAGTTCTTATCTGTGATCCAAGGTATTCCCCTGATGGGTTGTTGATGTTAGAGGCAAAGATACCTGTGTTTGGCTGTAGGCAGGGGCGGCGTAACTACAATAGGTGAAGGGGTTGCGATCACACCCGGGCCCTGCAGCCTAGGGGGCCCCAAAAGTCCCTTTGGTCCATAGAAAAAGACATACTATTAGCAATAATTGGGGGCCCGTTTTGCATCGGAGCCCCAGGGTCTGAAGTTACGCCACTGGCTGTAGGCAAATAGACAGAGATAGGGTATGCATGGCTAGATGTAGTATCAAACCAGGTACTGATAAGTACTGTTCTTATGGAGAATTCATTGGTATTTTGTTCATCTGTTTTGCACCTGGGTTTGTGTGTTGCAAAGTGTAATGATTAGGGATGAGCGAGTCCTAAATTACTCGGAATCGCTAGACCCGCACGAGTCCGAGCCCAGGACTCGCTACTCGTTGCGAGTCTAGCGAGTCCAATGTTAATGAATAGGGAACCGAGTAATAACGAATAATGCTATTTCCAAATCGCTGATGTGTCTCTGAAAGTGTGCGAGTCCAAACTCGCAGGTTTTTCTCTTATTTGGAGCCGATGATGGGAGGGGGAAGCGATTCTCGGGCACACACCATGCTGTAAAAGCAAACATTTTATAATTTCTGGTGGCTTTCTGGGGGCTTGTAAAACAAGTAGCAGGTACTATTTCGTGAAAGGTACACACTAGAGGCTTAGGGCCCTTTCACATCTGCGTTTTTCGTAATTCGCGACAGATGCGGTGAAAAAACCGCATCTGCCGCGTTTACCGCATAACCGTTCCACTTGCGGCGCGGTTGCGGTTTTTTCTATGCAAAGTATAGGCATACTTGCGGCAGGTGCGGCAAGTGCGGTTTTGCACTTGCGGCAGGTGCGGCCGCGAAAAAAACCGCAGTAAGCCGCACCTGCCGCAAGTATGCCTATACTTTGCATAGAAAAAACCGCAACCGCGCCGCAAGTGGAACGGTTATGCGGTAAACGCGGCAGATGCGGTTTTTTCACCGCATCTGCCGCGAATTACGAAAAACGCAGATGTGAAAGCACCCTGCGATATTTTAAGACAGATGGATGGTACCGTGCGAGCTGCAGGCAGGACACCGTACAGCAACGCACTGGCACAGGAAAAAATTGTTTAGTACGCAGAACCAGGCACTGTTAGGCTGCGGTGCTGGCTGCGTGCAAGTTTACAAGTACCGTGCGAGCTGCAGGCAGGACACCGTACAGCAACGCACTGGCACAGGAAAAAATTGTTTAGTACGCAGAACCAGGCACTGTTAGGCTGCGGTGCTGGCTGCGTGCAAGTTTACAAGTACCGTGCGAGCTGCAGGCAGGACACCGTACAGCAACGCACTGGCACAGGAAAAAATTGTTTAGTACGCAGAACCAGGCACTGTTAGGCTGCGGTGCTGGCTGCGTGCAAGTTTACAAGTACCGTGCGAGCTGCAGGCAGGACACCGTACAGCAACGCACTGGCACAGGAAATTTTTTGTGGAAAAATGGCAGCAAAATTATTTGGTAGACTAGTGCCAAAAATAAGAAAAAGCTTAGGATTGCAGCTCTGCGGAAAGCTGGGTGAACTAAGCTCTGAGGATGGTGCTGGATTCACTGTAAGGCTGCTCCTATCTCCCCTTCCTTACAGTCCTGTACAGCAATCCTCCGTCCTGCTAGTTCTGAAAAGAACTTTTGGGTTATGTGTGAGGAATCTTGACTCCTACACTCCGTCCTGTTAGTTCTGAAAAGAACTTTTGGGTTATATGTGACTCCTACACTGCCTAACTGTCCCTAGATCTGCTCCAAGTCTCCCTGCACTAGGTCAGCTCTTCTCAGGAATGTGCCCAAAATGGCGGGGGCAAGCCTTATATACTGCCTTGCCTGTCATAGATGACATAGGCATCACGATGGACAGCAGCCAATCATAGTCCTGACACAACCAAAGCTGCTATGGCATTACTGACTATGATTGGCTGTCTTCACAAGTTTTCTGACCTAACACGCAATGCTGACTAGTAACATAAAAGATTCTGGATTCGCGAGTCCCGAATAGAGAATACAGGACTCGGAATCGCAGACTCGCTAGGATTCGGACTCGTAGACTCGCTCAGACTCGCTGCTGTTTGGGGAGATTCAAGCTATATAGTGATGTGATAGAGCGAGTCTAGCGAGTCTAGCGAGTGAGATAAAGTAAACTCTGACAAAACTAAGATTGCCATTGACTTGCATTGGACTCGTTACTGAGCGAGTATTCGCTAAAAGACTCGCCGATTACCGAGTCCAGCGAGTCCCTTAAGAATCGCCGAGTAACGAGTCCTAGCGAGTAGACTCGCTCATCCCTAGTAATGATAAATGCAGTATATTTACTCTGTGTGGGCTGGTCTAGGTAGCCTGAGGAAAAAAATTCTCAAATTTAGTGTTATTGAATATTGCATAGCCCTAAAAGTATGGGGTTCCAATATACCTCTGCTTTTTTAAGTTATGGGGAATTCCCTGGATGGTGCACCTCTGAGTATAAATTCTCTGTATCAAAATGCAAGTGGTATCCAGCGTTCTGTGGAGAGTGATATAGAAAGGTTATCATAGCTACTTAGCTTGTTTAGCTGGAGGGAGTTCAATGTGCCCCTAGTTCCTTGCCTAATCAGTGCCACACTGCCTTTCTACGCTGTGGCTGGATTGTTGGTCGCCTGGTGTGACGCAATGGTTGCAGTCATGTGACCCAGAAGTGACGTGGCCTCGCGCATGCGTGTTGAATAGGTTTATAGTTTGTTGTGGGTACAGTTGTTAAGTGGTGATGTCTCCAGAATGCCCGCCACAGCGGTGCAAGATGATTTTTAACTGTACCGGCAACCCGTCAAATTCAAACTCTGCGGCTTTGACAGCCGCGGCGTTTACATTCACCGGTAAATGCTGTCCGCAGTCCTGACATTTGCTTCAGGACAGTGGACAGCATCACACTCACATGCACCACACACGCACTCACCCAGCACACTTGCAGCACACTCACATGCATACAGCAATGCACACTCACCCACATGTACCGCACTCGCATCACACTAACACAAATCACGCATTACACTCGCATCACTGTCATGCATCAAACACTCTCCATGTTTGATGCATGACAGTGTGCCTTCAGCCTTAAGATAAGGAACAGGCCATGTAAATTATGGAGGTTAAATCCTTTCTTGAAAAACATAATTGAGTAGGACAAGATCTCTAAAGAACTAATTGAATTCTTCCTGTTAAATGAGATGTCGGCATCTATACAAGTGATGTGGGAAGCAATGAAAGCTTACTTGAGGGGTCTATTCATCAAAGGTATAGCAAGAGTTAAAACTAAAACTAAAAAAGAAGATCAGGTAGTCTTTCTGGAACTTGATGCGGCGGGGGCCGAACTAGTGGAGTGTCACTCTGCCTCAGCTCAAGGGCGCCTCCTTTTGGCCCAAACGCAGGCCAATAAAAACCCTCCTGCAAAAAGCAGACTGTAAAAAAGCTTTCCATAAATTAACCTTCTTTGAGGAGGGAGAAAAGATGGGGGTATCTATTATCTCCCATTTCTTCGGTGCAAAGGGAAACACCTCATATATACTCTCTGCACTCCGAGAATGGTGATCTTGTTAATTCTACTGGGGAGATACTAGAGGAATGTTGTCCTTCTACCAGTCCTTATAATCTACACAGGCCCATCTTTCTGAGGTGAGGTGCAGGAGTTTCTGAGTAGGATTAAACTGACAAGATTGTCTGAGGTGGATAGATGTACTCTCGATGAACCTTTGTCGCTAGAGGAGCTGGAACGCGCTTTAGCATCCATGCCCGGGGATAAGGCATCTGGAGCCGATGGTTTGCCCACAGAAGTCTGTAAAAGATATAGTGAGATTATGCTCCCTAAGCTGTTGAACCTTTATAGTGATGACTTTGCGGGGGGAGGTGGGGGGTGAGAAACACACTGCCGCCCTCTATGCAGGAAGCAACAATCACAATCCTTCCCAAAAAAGATATGGATCCCGGTCTCCCAGAGTCATACCAACCAATTTCACGGATAACAGTAGTTATTAAAATACTAGCTAAAGTGCTCTCAAGCAGGCTGGCGGGAGTCATTGCTAAAATTGTTCACCCTGACCAAACTGGCTTTATGCTAAATAAGTCTACGGCTGTTAACATAAGACGCCTACTTTTGAATATGCAGTTTCCTGCAGAAAACAGAGGGTGGTGGTGTCCCTTGATGCAGCTATAGCCTTCAACAGCATCAAGTGGGGGCATCTATGGCAGGTGCTGGAAAATGGGAGTTGGGCCTAAATGTATTACTTGGATTAAATTACATAACTCTGCACCCACAGCTAGTATCAAAGACAATGGGGACATGTCAAGACATTTTAAATTATACAGAGGGTCAAGACAGGTTTGCCCACTGTCCCCGTTGCTGTTCGCAGTCGCCATAGAGCCATTAGCAGCCTCAATTAGGAACTCTCCAGGGGTGGTTGGCTTTAGATACCAGGGCATTGAGGAGAAAATCGCACTATATGTGGATGATATTCTTCTATTTTTACACAACTATGGAGAGTCTTTAAACTAAGCCATGGGAATTATCAAGCACTTCGGTCGATTGTCAGGTTTTACCATCAACTGGGGCAAGTCAGTTTTTTTCCCGTTGGATAGCCTTGTCAGCCCCTCTGGAGTTCAGCATACTCAGTTGGAGGTGGTTGTGCAGCTTAAATATTCGGGTATAATCATATCGCTATAATAAAGGATATGAAAAGCATAATGTTAGCCCCCTATTAGAAAGAATCAATAGCAAAGTTGCGGCGTGCTGCAAATTACAACTAGCGGTGGTGGGAAGACTGAACCTTATCAAAATGGTACTTATGCCACAAATCCTCTATGTGTTGCACAATACCCCTATATGGTTGCCACTAAATAGATTCCACAAAATCAACACACTGTTATGTAATATAATATGGAGGAAGGGGTATCTGATAGTCACATTGGAGACACTACAGAGGCCTAAGGATGAGGGTTTATTGGCATTTTACAACCCATGCGTATATTTTCTAGCTGCCCAGTGTCAACACTTGAGGGGTTGGAAGGAACATCCAATGCAAGATTCAGCATCAGGCATCATACAGGTGGTGGTCGGGCGAGCCCCACTTATCCACAGCTTTGAGGCAGGCAAGTTCAGGGGTTGGTCAAAATATCCCAAATTGGAGTTGATCGGTAGAGTGTGAGATATGGTCAAACAAATGAGGGGAATAGAGCACTTGATCATTTATACTCCTGTTGGGGATAATGTATTGCTGCCTGAATTTTACAAATGGATTAATTTTGATAACTAGAAAATGGGGGGGGGGCATTCTCTGTGTTAGTCAGTTGATCCAGGGTAGCTCCCTAAAATCCTTTGTGTCTTTAAGAGGAGTTTGGCCTACCAGACAGTGGTCTATTTAAATACCTCCAAGTACAACATGACTATAGAGCACAGAAGAGGATCAGCGCTATGGAAATTGATAAGGATATTGTAATAGACACTATTTGTGCTACTGGTGCCACAAGAGGAGTAATACTGATTATTTATGGAGACTTAATGTACATCTTTCTCGAGAGGTGCGGTCTGCAGATCAAACAGAAATGGGAGGCGGAGGTGGGAAATCTTTCAGGGGAAATATGGTCCTCAGTTTTGGCGTATGTCCCGCTTCTCTCGATCAGTGAACCCAAAAGACTCTCACAATTATACTTGATACATAGGGCATGTAGAACACCGGACCTTTTGTGTAAAATGGGGCTTAAATAAGACTCCGGGTGCCCCAAGTGCTCTGGCGAGGATGTGGGAATTCTCCACATGTTTTGGGAATGTCCTGGACCTTGTGCCTTTTGGGTGGTGGTGTTAAATTTTATTGAGCGGGCCTATGGGTGTATAATACCTAGAGATCTCATAGTGTGCATTCTGGGATATGTGGAGGAGGTGCATGTGGGGGAGGTGAAAAACATTGCTGTTGTATGTTTATTATACACGGCCAGGAAACTAATAGCTACACAATGGATCTCCGAAAATCCTCTGTCAAGAACGGAATATATTAGACGGAAAATGGTGTATATACTAAAAGAAACAGGTTGAAATATTTTGTCAAATAATGGTCCCCATGGCTAGAACATTTTCCCTGTAAGAATCATAGATGACTGGTGCTGTCTGCGGGTTGTATGGCAGTCCATCCTGCTGATATATCTAGAGAGTTGAGAATGCGCGCAAAAATCCATCCTGCTGAGTAGTCATTTGTATTCTCCCTTGCTAGGTCTCTGCTGCGCTGGATCTAAATGTACATATGTTATCATAACTCATTTTTGATGGCTCTTGAAGTACTGTTGCCGTGTGAAAAGTCTATACTGTGTTTTGTGGGTGGTTGGGTTAGGATGGTCTGTGGGAAAGTGGTAAGGACTATGCATTATACACATGCATAATATATTCTCAAAGAAGAAAAGAGCGGCACTCACCATGTTGATATCTTCTATCTTTTATTTGCCAAATTGCAGGCACGACATGGCAATGGTGGGGGAGGGAGTGTGGAGGAGTGACGACGGGCCGTTTCGCGGTGCTGTACCGCTTCTTCCAGTCAAATCACATGCATAATTTGAAATCCTTGTACTCATGTTTTACTGTACCCCTTTTCTTGTTGTAACAGGTCTAAAACTAATAAAAATTTACTTTACTTAAAAAAAAAACAAAAAAAAAACAGAGTCTCAAGGCCTTTTTGGCCTTCATGACAAAAATGATCTGTCTATCTCTGTCATTCCGGTTTTTAATCCTTTTTTTTATTTGTCTATGCTGTTCTGTGGATAGTTTAATTGTAGATTTGATGTCTTTTTTTTTTTTTCTTTCTGTTACACTTATTGATTGTGTCAGTTCTGTGTAGTGACATAATAAATTGGCATATGCTAATATAATGTTCGATACAGTCACTTCCTAATGGATCTGAAGAAGCACTCACACGCAAAACAGCTGTAGTTGAGTCAGTCGACAGGGTAGATGGTACCCAGTTACCGGGACAGATGGTCACTTTGATGGGGGATCACGGCTGGTCAGTTCCCGGTTCCGTGCCCTGGACCCTCAATGACGGGGATGGTGGGGGATGATGATGATGGATGGGGAAATGGTAACGTGACGCCACCTGTGGTACCTGGTAATGTGGATACCAGCGCTGCGGCCGGCCACTGAAGTGATGGAGGTGCAGCTCAGAGTGGTACAGCTCCCCACAGGTGGAGCTTTACCTCAGGGCAGCGGAGGTGGATGAGGGGAGTGGTTTTCCTCACCTCTTTGATGCTGTGGGAGCCCTCGGGGCGATGGAGGAAAGGAGCACATACACCACTTCAACTCAAATGTTTCTCTACTGGTACCGGGCAGATGATGAAGTACACAGTACAGTCTGGTTTAGCGGGGACGTAGCCACAGATTTTGAGGTAACTTTGCAGAGTCTGTCGGTGGTACCTTTTTAATAGCTTTCTGTGTCTGGGTTCCTCTTTAACTCTCTTTAACTACACTGAAGAGCCCTTTCGCCAGTCCCCTGGTCTGTTACTGTTAGGTACAGTCAGTTCCTTACCGGTACGGATGAGAGCGACAAGAAGATAATTCTCCCACCACCGGAATTCGGTCCTTTCCCTAAAGTGTCCTGGACCCAATTTGGGACAGAGGTAGGGATTCAGTCTGTGGTGCTATGGCTTCCTTATGTCGGTCCCACAGCATGTCGGTTTGCAGTCAGGGATAGACCAACTGACTGCCTTGGCTCCGGTATGCTGGTGACGACCCCGAACTCCCCAGCCGGCTCCAACTGGTCCTGGATTGTCCCATTTGGTGTCGGGGTCACCCCTCTCCAAAGAGGTGCCCTCCTGTCACAGATGCAGTCTCCTCAGCACTGTCCTCCTGCTCTCTCACTTGCTGACTGACTGGAACTAACTGCCACTCAAGTCTCCAGCTCTACTCTAGGCTCCACCCCCCTGGGACCTACTGAATATCCAGACCCTATCCTAAGGTAGCCTATTGTATGAGTGCTTATAACAGACTCTGTAAGAACCCCATATCCATGACTATGGAGGCACTACACCTTCTGTTTGGGGTGCAGTACCTCCCTGTGGTGCCTTGCCATAGGGGTGCCACACATCCCTTTGGTGAATTACACTCGTCCGCGAGTGTTATAACCAAACCGGGTTTAAGCTTAACTTTTTATATGCATAACAAACAATAAACACTTTTAATAACAATAAGCATTATTCTTGATCTTCCCGTCTGGGTGGCACATCTCTTGTAACGTTGCAAACATATATATTACTTTAGTCCGCATCGGCCCACGATGACTGGGTATCAAGTCTCTGATTTAAAGTTCAATCAGGCTTTTGCACAACAAGAGTTCACATCTAGGGGTTGCACAGTCCAGCGGGTAAAGTCTCTGTAGACTGATAAAGTCACAATATACAACAAGAAAATGCACACTATAATACTGCTGCAAGAGAACAGGCACTATACTCAACTATTTACATTGATATGCGATACCGGGGTTGTTTCATCACTTCATGCTTCTACTAACCCGGATCGCATACCACCCCTGGGGTCCTGCATGGCTTTCGTAGGTTATGATGCCGCCTTTCCGGTCATTCTGGAACTGTGGACTCCCGACAGGTTGCCAGGAGTGCGGGATCGGGGCTGGAGGCTGGTAGTCAAACCGCCTCATCTCCATACTGACCCAGTCTTGTTGTTGTTCTAGGCGATCGGCCCACCATAGCTCGCGGGGCCCGGATGCCTCTGCGCCGCCGGCTGCTCCTTCCTCTCGGGCCTCCTCCCCAAAACTCGCCTGGTGGTTGGATCTTTCTTCCTCAAATTCCTCCACAGTCAGGTCGGGCTCCTCAGTGAACCGGATCAGGTTTTCCGGTTTGGCGGCCTCCTCTTCTCCAGGCTCTATGCTCGCTGGAACCTCCGGTTCGGTTCTCGACCCACCCCCTTGTTTTTTTGATGGCAAGGGGTGGCGGGGAGACAATTTGGTACCTCTTGCATGGCCCTACTGCATTAAGAGGCTGAGGCACGGCCCTGGGTCAGCACATAGTCTTTTACATATTCAGACCCACCTTCCAGAGAAGTTTAGTGGACCAGTCCTTCGGGCCTTTTCGGGGCCTGCCACTGCACCTCGTCAATCCTCGGAAGAGCGGAGGGGCGGGGCCTATCTTCACGCTTTTTTCCAGCTGCGATTTTAACGTTCACAAACAGTCAATAAAGTCCAATTCTAGGCACACAGTACCCGGTATTATCGGGCACGGGATCCTGTTTGTGACGCCAGGATTGAATCGGTCGACAGGGTAGGGGTACTCAGATACCGGGACAAATGGTCACTTTGATGGGGGATCACAGCTACCCGGTTCCCAGTGATGCACCCCAGGCTATGGGGTACTCGGGAACCAGGCCGATGCTGTCTCACTGGAGATATCACGATAGTCATGACCTGGTCCCGTGGCCTGGGATCAGTCCAAAAAGGGGATATTTACAAGGGGTGATTTGTCGTGATGCCACCCAGGGTATGTGGTTAGTAGAACCACCACTACCGTATTCCTGCTGGGGACGGTGACTTGGGGCAGTGTGGATGGTAAGCCCTCCTCGGATAGGGCTGAGGGTCCCCAGGGCAGGAGTAGTGGTTGTGGATGGATTGTTGGATGGGGCTTTGTGAGGGATCGTGCTGCATACAAGTCACTTACTTCCAAGCTGTAGCTTCTCCAGCCAGTGTGCAGGGCTGACAGGTTGTGGCTTCTCAGGTGGGACTTTTCTGCGACGCTGCAAGTAAACAGTCTCGGCAAGTGTGAGCTTACTTGGTACTTTATTTGATATTTTCACTTCAGTTTCACAGTTCACAAAAGTCACACTTAAACACTTCAGCACTGCTCCGGGTTACTCAAACTGTGCAGCTCAGGTAACCTTTCTGTGTTGCTCTCTCAAAGTCCTTTCAGGCCCTTCTCTCAGTATTATCGTAGTACCTCACCCACGGGTTCGGTCTGGTCGTCGCGGATTCACGGGTAAATATATTTCCCTTACAGTCAGGGTCACCAGTCCTAGTATGATGGCTGTGTTCCTAGTCCATGGTGGAAAGTTGGCTGCAGCACATAAAGTCTCAGCCCCACACCGGTGTGTTTCGTGATTAGGGTATAGAATCCCTGGTCACCTCTTCAGAGCTGGTTCTCTGGTGTCGGCCTAGCCCTCCAGTGTCCCAGGTCCATGTATTTGGGCACACCAGGCTCCTTCTTTCTGTCACTGTGCTAAGGGTTCCTCCGCGCAGCACGGGTCTATCTGGCTGCCGGGCCCTTGTTCTCCCACCTTCCTTAGCTGTGGTGTCTCTTTCAGTCTTTCCCCTTTCTGTCGCTTCCAGGCTGTGAAGTAGGCTTTCTCTCCAGGGGTCTGTGCCTCACAGCATTCTGTGTCTCCAGGGAGCTCAAAACTGTCTGGGAAGTCTCTCTCTGTTCTGTTCTGTTCTCACTCTGCTCCTGCTGTTCTTTCTTCTGTCTCCTTCTGCTCTACCCCTGTGTGTTCCTGGGTTTTGTTTAGGTCTCTCCACCCACTTTGTCAGTGTCCTCCTACATTCCACCCACTGTGCACCCACCACCCATTGACCATCCTAGAGTCCTAGACGTAGGGTCGGTGTTTGTGCGGTGTGGGTGTGTTTTGCAACCTTGCTCACCTGGCTGCACTTCCCTCTTGTGGCCACCTGGTCGCAGGGGCGCCACACCAGTTCCGTGCCCTGGCACCAGTGTTGAAGCTAAGACTCTCATTTCATTTTCTCAGGTACAGTCACTACAGTTTTCCCTTTCTAGATATACCTTTAGTTGTACACTATAGCCCTGCTTTTCATTATGATTCATTAGTCATTTGCCTTAAAGCGATACACATAGTCTTATCATGTGGAGTGTTGCAGCATTTTACTTCTTAAATGTACTGATTTTTTGCTTGCACCTCGAACTTAGGTGATGCCAGTCAGGGGCGTAACTACAATAGGTGCAGGGGTTGCAATCGCACCCGGGCCCTGCAGCCCAGGGGGGCCCCAAAAGTCTCTTTGGCCTATAGAAAACGACTAATACTATTAAAGATTTGCAATAATTGGGGGCCCCATTGGAGCTTTCGCACCGGGGCCCCTGGGCCTGAAGTTACGCCATTGATGCCAGTCCATATACAGTTAGGGCCAGAAATATTTGGACAGTGACACAAGTTTTGTTATTTTAGCTGTTTACAAAAACATGTTCAGAAATACAATTATACATATAATATGGGCTGAAAGTGCACACTCCCAGCTGCAATATGAGAGTTTCCACATCCAAATCGGAGAAAGGGTTTAGGAATCATAGCTCTGTAATGCATTGCCTCCTCTTTTTCAAGGGACCAAAAGTAATTGGACAATGGCCTCTAAGGGCTGCAATTAACTCTGAAGGCGTCTCCCTCGTTAACCTGTAATCAATGAAGTAGTTAAAAGGTCAGGGGTGGATTCCAGGTGTGTGGTTTTGCATTTGGAAGCTGTTGCTGTGACCAGACAACATGCGGTCAAAGGAACTCTCAATTGAGGTGAAGCAGAACATCCTGAGGCTGAAAAAAAAGAAAAAATCCATCAGAGAGATAGCAGACATGCTTGGAGTAGCAAAATCAACAGTTGGGTACATTCTGAGAAAAAAGGAATTGACTGGTGAGCTTGGGAACTCAAAAAGGCCTGGGCGTCCACGGATGACAACAGTGGTGGATGATCGGCGCATACTTTATTTGGGGAAGAAGAACCCGTTCACAACATCAACTGAAGTCCAGAACACTCTCAGTGAAGTAAGTCAACAGTAAAGAGAAGACTCCATGACAGTAAATACAAAGGGTTCACATCTAGATGCAAACCATTCATCAATTCCAAAAATAGACAGGTCAGAGTTAAATTTGCTGAAAAACACCTCAAGATGCCAGCTCAGTTCTGGAAAAGTATTCTATGGACAGATGAGACAAAAATCAACCTGTACCAGAATGATGGGAAGAAAAAAGTTTGGAGAAGAAAGGGAACGGCACATGATCCAAGGCACACCACATCCTCTGTAAAACATGATGGCATGGGCATACATGGCTTTCAATGGCACTGGGTCACTTGTGTTTATTGATGACATAACAGCAGACAAGAGTAGCCGGATGAATTCTGAAGTGTACCGGGATATACTTTCAGCCCAGATTCAGCCAAATGCTGCAAAGTTGATTGGACGGCGCTTCATAGTACAGATGGACAATGACCCCAAGCATACAGCCAAAGCTACCCAGGAGTTCATGAGTGCAAAAAAGTGGAACATTCTGCAATGGCCAAGTCAATCACCAGATCTTAACCCAATTGAGCATGCATTTCACTTGCTCAAATCCAGACTTAAGACGGAAAGACCCACAAACAAGCAAGACCTGAAGGCTGCGGCTGTAAAGGCCTGGCAAAGCATTAAGAAGGAGGAAACCCAGCGTTTGGTGATGTCCATGGGTTCCAGACTTAAGGCAGTGATTGCCTCCAAAGGATTCGCAACAAAATATTGAAAATAAAAATAATTTGTTTGGGTTATGTTTATTTGTCCAATTACTTTTGACCTCCTAAAATGTGGAGTGTTTGTAAAGAAATGTGTACAATTCCTACATTTTCTATCAGATATTTTTGTTCAACCCTTCAAATTAAACGTTACAATCTGCACTTGAATTCTGTTGTAGAGGTTTCATTTCAAATCCAATGTGGTGGCATGTAGAGCCCAACTCGCGAAAATTGTGTCACTGTCCAAATATTTCTGGCCCTAACTGTATTATATATATACTTTTCAAATTTTGGACTGTGCTCCCTTTCCCCGCCCTGTAGGTACACCTATCCCTCCATCTTACTGTAGCCCTGGTCCAGGGACCTGTTTTTAATTGCATTCTTAGGCTTATAACCCATTCCAGCAATTGCACACAGCACATAGTGTTAGTATAGGACCCGGTATTATGAGAGCACTTTGGCGCAGTTACCGAGCTCTTCACAGTGGCACTGTCACCTCCCCGCTGCCTATGCCTGCTGCCACCCGGTCGGCTCCGGGTCCCCCTCCTGCTCCTGTCTCTCACCTGGTTGCTCGAGGGCTCCGCTCCGGGTCCCGCAACCATGCCGGTCCGATCCGTGCTCCCCCCGTCCTCCTCTCCTGGGGCTGCACCGTCCCATTCTCCTCTGCCTTCCTCTGGTCTTCCGGGTAGCATGCATAGGGGGCGCCCGCGTGCTCGTACACATTCTTAAAGGGCCAGTGTGTCCTTTCCTCCAATCACCTCTCTCAGCCAATCACTGCTGAGAGGTGGATTTATAAGGGTTGTGTCTCCTTGCAGTCAATGCCTGGGCAATCTCTGCGCTCCTACTCTGAGTGCCTGTCCAGGTTCAGCTGCTCAGCTTAAGCACAGGCTTATTTGCTTGTTCTAATATCCCTTGTTTGTTTCTTTGCAGTGGGATCCTGCCCGGATCATCCTGGTCCCTGCTCTGGTCCAGTGTCATTACCCTGTCATCTGGAGGAGCCCCATCTCATCTCCTTCCCTTCCAGTTTGTTGTGGTTGCTCCCGGAGTCGGCTTGCAGGCTCCAGGGTCATCGGACCTTCCATTGCTGTCCTGCTTGAAATCCCTATCTCAGGGGTCACTCTCGCAGGGCTCCCTTGGGAGGTTTCTGGTGTCTCAGTCCTGCGGCTCTCTTTGGGGGTTCCTTATCTGTGCCCTTGTACCAATAAACCTTCTTAACCTGCCTTCTGTCTCCCGAGCATTTCTGGTATCAGCTTCCACAGAATTCTGTGGTTCTGTGGCTCCCCCCATCCATTCCGCCTGCGTTGGTGTGACAGATTGTGCCCAGGCCACACATGGATCTCGCTGATCCCAGATTCGACACTCAAAGGGAGCTTGCTATCCTCCGCAAGAGCCAGGAGCAGGTGGTTGCCTTCATGCAGACCTTAGAGGCCCGTCTAGGTTCTCTCCAGGTGGCCAAACCCTCAGTCTCTACCCATATTACAGGTCTACACCAGGAGCTGGACTGACAAGGAGAAATGCAAGCCCAGCTGCTGAACTACAGGACATCGATGGATGAACGGCTCACGAATATTCAGAGGGCACCTCTTCCTCAGGTTGCTGTACCCGTGTTGGATCCCGGAGCCGCAGTAGGAGCCATCTCAACATCTCATCTCTGTAAACCAACCAGGTACTCCGGGGATCCAAAGTTGTGCAGGGGGTTCCTCAATCAGTGCCAGCTGCATTTCAGGTTGCTTCCTCATTACTATCCTACGGACGTGGCTAAGGTGGCCTTTCTGGCTTCACATCTGGAGGGCGAGGCCTTGGCCTGGTTCAACCCACTTTTGGAGAGGGAGGATCCTATTGTGTCCAACCTACAGGCTTTCCTGGACACTTTCCGTAAGATCTTCGATGAGATGGGTCAGATGGCGTCTGCGACTGAGGCGCTCTTCAACTTACAACAAGGTACTCTGTCCGTTGGGCAATATGCCATTCAGTTCCGTACTTTGGCTTCGGAGCTCCGGTGGTCGGACGAGCCATTGATCAGTGTCTTCCGGTAGGGGTTGTCCAGTCGCGTTAAGGACAAACTTGCTGTTCGAGATCTTCCTGGCACCCTGGACGAATTCATCTCCCTGGCCGTCCGGATTGACCGTCGTTTACAGGAACGAACCAAAGAAAGGACCCAGGAGAGAATAACGCCTCGTTTGGCTCCCTCTTTCCAGAGGCCTCTCATACCGCTTTCCTCTTCTTCTGCCACCGTACACGAGCCCATGGAAGTAGACCGCATCCGGCTGAGTCCTCAGGAGCGAGAGGAGAGAGTCGCCTGGAGACTGTGTCTGTACTGCAGTGGATCTGACCACTTCCATCGACAATGCTTCAAGAGGCCGGAAAACTCCTCCACCTAGGACAGGTAAGATAGGCCATCCTAGGTGAGAGCGATTCCTCTCCACCCCTAACTGTTTCCATACAGGTAAAAGTCGGAGATAGACGGTTTTTGGAGTTACCTGGATTCGGGATCAGCAGGTAATTTCATACAAGACATGGCGCTACGTCTCGGCATCCCTGTGCATCCCCTGCAGCAATCCCGTATCATCACCTCCGTTGATGGGAGACCCTTGCAGGACTCCGTTGATGGTGTTACTGGTGAGGTGGAACTGCAGATCGGAGTCTTCCATACGGAGAGGATTATCTTTTATGTACTACCCACTCTGTCTCCTCCGTTCATGCTTGGTCTGCCATGGCTACGCACGCACGAACCAGTCATTGACTGGCGAACAGGAGAGGTCCAGCGTTGGGGTCCGGCCTGCCATATCCGGTGTCTGCTGTCCGTCCGCCCAGCTCGTT
This sequence comes from Allobates femoralis, assembly GCA_033576535.1. Lineage (NCBI taxonomy): Eukaryota > Metazoa > Chordata > Amphibia > Anura > Aromobatidae > Allobates > Allobates femoralis. The sequence continues at coordinate 358,970,555 of JARQOC010000001.1, forward strand.
TGCCACCCTCTCCCTCGTCCATGCCCGGATTGCCGTCAGCCTACTGGGCCTATGCGGATGTATTCGACAAACGAGAGGCAGAGACCCTACCCCCGCACAGACCATACGACTGCCCCATCGATTTGGTCCCGGGTGTTTCTCTCCCTGCAGGTCGCATCTACCCGTTGTCCCCAGCCGAGACCCGGCGATGTCGGAGTACATTACGGACAGCTTGGCTCGGGTTTTCATCCAGAAATCCTCCTCCCCCGCTGGTGCTGGATTCTTTTTTGTGAAGAAGAAGGACGAGTCTTTGCGTCCCTGAATTGACTATCAAGGATTGAACGCCATAACGGTAAAAAACAAATATCCCTTGCCTCTTATTCCAGAGCTCTTTGATCGGCTTCGCGGTTCCTGGATCTTCACCAAGTTGGACCTGCGAGGGGCATACAATCTCGTCCGCATCCGTGCCGGAGACGAGAGGAAGACTGCGTTCAATACCCGTGATGGTCACTACGAGTACTGGGTGATGCCCTTTGGACTGAGTAATGCTCCCGCTGTGTTCCAAGAGTTTGTGAACCACGTCTTCCGAGACCTTCTGTACGTATGTGTAGTGGTCTGCCTTGATGACATCCTGGTGTTCTCCCCTAACCTGCCCACACACAGGAGAGACGTCCGGCGAGTCCTTCTTTGGTTACGAGAGAACCGGTTGTACGCCAAATATGAGAAATGCCTCTTTGAACGGTCCTCCTTACCCTTCCTGGGATACATCATCTCGGACTCCGGTCTGGGAATGGATCCTGAAATGGTATCGGCAGTCATGAAGTGGCCTCGGCCAGTCGGGATCAAAGCCATCCAAAGGTTCTTGGGCTTCGCCAATTACTACCGGCAGTTCATCCCACATTTCTCGGACGTGGTCCTCAAAGCGCTCACACGTAAGGGGTCGGAATCCAGAGGCCGAATCCTCCTCTCTGACACTCAAGCGCGCCTTCTCCTCGGCGTTGGCCCTGCACAGACCCATAGCGGACAAGCAGTTCTTTCTGGAGGTGGACGCATCCTCCACAGAAGCCGGGGCCGTTCTTACGCAGAAAGCATCCTCCGGACGCATGATGTCTTGTGGTTTCTTCTCGAAGGCCTTCTCGTCCTGTGAACTGAATTATTCCATTGGTGACCGTGAGCTGCTCGCCATCAAGATGGCATTAGAGGAATGGCGCTACCTCTTGGAGGGCGCGGTGCATCCAGTGGTGATCTACACCGATCACAAGAATTTGGCTTATCTCCAGTCCGCCCAGAGGCTCAACCCCCGCCAAGCCCACTGGTCTTTGTTCTTTGCTCGGTTTGATTACCGTCTCCATTTTCGTCCTGCAGATAAGAATGTCAAGGCTGATGCTCTCTCCCGGTCCTTTCTCACCGACGATCAAGAGGAGGAACCTCGCTCCACCATCGACCCATCCAAGATGGTCGTGGTAGCTCCACTCTGTTTGTCGCAGCTTCTCCCAGGTAAGACGATGGTGCCAGAGCCTGATCGAGGACGCATTCTTCGCTGGGGTCACTCTTCCAGACTTGCCGGGCACAAGGGATTGACGAAGACCCTCCAGTTGATCAGTCGACACTACTGGTTGCCCGGGATGCGCCAAGAGGTGACAGACTTCGTCTCTGCCTACTCTTCCTGTGCCCGCAACAAGACTCCCAAGCAGCTACCAGCCAGTCAACTCCTGCCCTTGCCTGTACCATTGGAACCGTGGAGACATATCGCTATGGACTTCATCATGGATCTTCCTGCATCCTCCGGTAACACCGTCATTTGGGTCGTGGTGGATAGGTTCTCCAAGATGGGTCACTTCGTTCCCTTGCCTGGGCCCCCCTCGGCACCTAAGCTGGCCAAGCTGTTTGTTCTACATATTCTCCGATTGCATGGTCTACCGTCTCACATAGTTACCGACAGGGGTGTGCAGTTCGTCTCCCGGTTCTGGCGGTCCCTCTGCACGAAGATCGACGTTTCCTTGGATTTCGCTTCGGCCTATCATCCACAATCCAATGGACATGTCGAACGGGTGAACCAAGTACTGACCAGCTACTTACGGCACTTCGTCAACGCACACCACGACGATTGGGTTTCCTTGCTCACATGGGCGGAGTTGTCCTACAACAACCACGTCGGTGAGTCATCCTGGAAATCTCCGTTTTTTATTGTGTACAGACAGCATCCAAGAATCCCGACTCCCTTGGCCCTCACGACTCCTAACCCGGCACCAAGATCTGGGACGAGACGCGAACAGCCCTGGAGAAGGCCTCTAGACGGATGAAGGACTACGCTGACAAGAGGCGTCTGGATTCACCCTTGTTCCAGTCCGGAGACAAGGTATGGCTCTCGTCTAAATACCTTCTTCTTAAGGTCCCCTCGTACAAGTTCACTCCACGGTACATCGGACCATTTGCAGTCATCGGCGGCTGAACGAGGTATGCTACCAATTGAGACTGCTGTCCTCCCTGCGTATTCACAACTCTTTTCACCGTTACCTCCTCAAGCCAGTGGTACTCAATCGCTTCTCCCAGGATCCCGGTGCACATCCTCCTCCTGTCTCTGCCAATGATGTGTTCGAGATTAAGGCCATCCTGGACATGAAGAGAAGAGGCCGCCGAACCTGGTATTTGGTCGTCTGGAAGGGTTTCGGTCCGGAGGAACGGTCCTGGGTGCCGGAGGAGGACGTCGCGGCTCCTTGTCTCCGGCGTTTTCACGCCCGTCTTTGGCGGGGGGTTGGCGTGTGGAGGGGGGTACTGTCAGGCCCGGCGTCAGCACCCGGCGCACCCGGGCGAGTGTCGGGGCCCGACTGCTTGGAGGGGGCCCACCGGGCCCCTGAGGACTAGGGTCACACTTGCATTGTGACCCTAGCCTGACACAAGTATTGTCCGCTGCAGTGCATAGCGTTTAATGCCAGCAACGGAGCCCATCGAAACCCGATGTTTACATTGCCAACCAGTGGTTGGCAAGGTAAACATCGGGTTTCTATGGGCTCCAGGGCATAGCATTAAACTGCAGCCGAATATACTTGCATCAGGCTAGGGTCACAATGCAAGTGTGACCCTAGCCTCAGGGGCCCCTGAGCACTGCACCCACAGCCAGGGCCATATCCAGGGGGCAGCTGGGGGTCATTGTCAGGGAGGTAATTTTCAGCCTCCTGCAGCGCCGTATGTCTCCCTCCTCCTCCCTCCGTGGGAGCCAACAGAGCTACACACTCTGGGCTGACATGACCTGTGATGATGTCACATGGAGGGGAGGAGTCAGGGCTCACATGATCTGCTCCTCAGTGTATGCAGGACTCTGCTGTGCTGGCCATCATGATGCTCAATTAGGTGAAGTTTATGTGTGGGGTCAGAAGGGATTTACAGTGTGAATGTAGCAGAGGCGAGTGTGTACTAGGTGTATGGAACGGAGCCGAGGGGGTACTAGGTGTACGGAGCGGAGCCATGTGTATATGAGGGGTATGGAGCAGAGCCCTGTGTGTACGAGGTGTACGGAGCGGAAACATGTGGGTACTAGGTGTACAGAGCGGAGCCGTGTGTGTACGAGGGGTATGGAGCGGAGCCATGTGGGTACTAGGTGTACGGAGCGGAGCCATGTGTGTACGAGGGGTAAGGAGCAGAGCCGAGTGTGTGCGAGGTGTATGGAGCAGAGCCGAGTGTGTACGAGGTGTACGGAGCAGAGCCGAGTGTGTACAAGGTGTACGGAGCAGAGCCACGTGTGTACGAGGTGTATGGAGCAGAGCCGAGTGTGTATGAGGTGTACAGATCGGAGCCATGTGTACGAGGTGTACGGAGCGGAGCTGAGTGTGTACGAGGTGTACGGAGTGGAGCTGAGTGTGTATGAGGTGTATAGAGCGGAGCCGTGTGTACGAGGTGTACGGCGCGGAACCTAGTGTGTACGAGGTGTACGGAGTGGAGCTGAGGGTGTACGAGGTGTACGGAGGGGAGCTGAGTGTGTACGAGGTGTACGGAGCGGAGCTGAGTGTGTACAAGGTGAACGGAGCGGAGCTGAGTGTGTACGAGGTGTATGGAGCAGAGCCGCGTGCATACAAGGTATGTATACCAGTGGTAGCCCCCCGCGGATTCCGCTCCCGCTCCTATAGTCCCAGCCGCCTTTGCCAGCAGCATTCTTCTCCAGAGTCTCTTCTGCCGCTGTCTGCATTCTGCAGCTCAGCATGGAGGGGCACGATGTTGTCATCACTGTGCTGATATGTGCAGATCGACCGGAGGAGACCGGAGCGGCGAGAAGAAAGGTGAGGAGAAAGAGAGATCCGGATGGTCAGACACTCCGCTTGGCTGCGGTGCCACCCATATGGCAGTGCGGCTCCATTGAGCTGCTTGCATTATTTGTGCGCTTCAGGATGCCTGTGTATATACCAAGCATCCTCAGACGCACAAAAATGCAACATTTTGCATTTGAAGGGTATTTTTTAAAAGCGCAAAGGAACGCAAATGCATTTTAGCTCCCTCCTAACAACATGTAATATACTCACTGTCAGAAACCGCTCTTGCTGGTTTCAGTAGTCACTATTCCTGTAAGGCTGCCTTCACATAGGCGTTTTTTTTTAAATGTGGCAGTTGCGGTAAAAAACCCCGCATCTGCCGCATTTTCCGCCTAGCGGCTGCACTTTCTGCCCATTTGCATTGTCTATGGGGCTTGCGGTAAGTGTGCGGCAATATATATATTATAGTCCGTGATATGTACTAAAGGGGGCCCACTGAGACTTTTTCGCCCGAGGCCCACAGAAACCTGGAGCCGACCCTGGGTACTGTCACCTCCCCGCTGCCTGTGCCTGCTGCCACCCGGCCGGTTCTGGCTTCCCCTCCTGGTCCTGTCTCTCACCTGGTTGCTCGAGGGCTCTGCTCCGGGTCCCGCCGCCATGCCGGTCCGATCCGCGCTACCCCGTCCTCCTCTCCTGGGGCTGCACCGTCCTGTTCTCCTCTGCTTTCCTCTGGTCTTCCGGGTAGCATGCATAGGGGGCGCGTGCGTGCTCGTGCACATTCTTAAAGGGCCAGTGTGTCCTTTCCTGAAATCACCTCTCTCAGCCAATTGCTGCTGAGGGGTGGATTTATAAGGGTCGTGTCTCCTTGCAGTCAGTTCCTACTCTGAGTGCCTGTCCAGGTTCAGCTGCTCAGCTTAAGCACAGGCTTATTTGCTGGTTCTAATATCCCTTGTTTGTTTCTTTGCAGTGGGATCCTGCCCGGATCATCCTGGTCCCTGCTCTGGTCCAGTGTCATCAACCTGTCATCTGGAGGAGCCCCATCTCATCTCCTTCCATTCCAGTTTGTGGTGGTTGCTCCCGGAGTCGGCTTGCAGGCTCCAGGGCTATCTCAGGGGTCACTCTCGCGGGGCTCCCTTGGGAGGTTTCTGGTGTCTCAGTCCTGCGGCTCTCTTCGGGGGTTCCTTATCTGTGCCCTTGTACCAATAAACCTTCTTAACCTGCCTTCTGTCTCCCAAGCGTTTCTGGTATCAGCTTTCACAGAATTCTGTGGTCCTGTGGGTCCCCCGATCCTTTCCGCCTGCGTTGGTGTGACAGGCGCCAGTGTTGAAGCTAAGACTCTCATTTCATTTTCTCAGGTACAGTCACTACTGTTTTCCCTTTCTAGATACACCTTTAGTTGTACACTATAGCCCTGCTTTTCATTATGATTCATTAGTCATTTGCCTTAAAGCGATACACATAGTCTTATCATGTAGAGTGTTGCAGCATTTTACTTCTTAAATGTACTGATTTTTTGCTTGGACCTCAAACTTAGGTGATGCCAGTCCATATATTATATATATAGGTGGCAGACCTCAACTAATCTCATAGGCTGGCTTCACATTTGCGTATGGGAAGGCAGCGTATTGCTGCGTTCCCATACGCAGTCAAACGCTTGCGCACTGCATTCCTATGTTTAACAATGGAACGCATGGTGCCTGCGTTTGCTGCGTTCGGGTGCGGATGCGGACAATATCTGCTCCTTCCGGTGTCCAGTGTCCGCACCCGGGACGCAGCCAGTTGCATTTTTTTGTGCGTTTGGGGACCTTGGAAGATCAGCAAGCGTCCCCAAGCGCACAAAAAATGCATGGTCTTCAATGGGTCCGCAGTGTTCAGCGCTTGACAGCGCAGGAGAACGCTGCGGACCCATTGAAAAATCTCCTGGTGGCCGCCGGTGATGTCACAGGAGCTCACCGACGGCCACCGGGAGATCAGCTCAGCCACTGCTGTCCTCTTCCTCTCCGCCGCTGGTAATCAGCTAGCGATGTCGGCGGGGAGAAACAGCTGATGTGACAGCTGTTTGAATCTTCCCGCGCCGACATCTCCTCTCGGTGTCGGCGCGGGAAGATTCAAACAGCTGTCAGATCAGCTGTTCTCCCCGCCGACACGTCCCGGAGGTTACCGGCGGCCGGGGGGCGGAGATCTCCGGTGCTGATCTCCGCCCCCTGACAACGCTGATTGGCTGGCCAGCCTGCACAGTGATGTGTCCGCAGGCGGACATTCTCCGCTGTGGACACATCTTTAGACCCTGCTTTGCACTGCGTATGTGTCTGCATGTGATCATTGTTCCCCCAAACTCACTGGGGCAACATAAAGTGGTCCTTTGACAGGAAGTCTGGTTTCAGTATCCAAAACTGACTGCATCCATAACCAGTGTTAGCAGCATTTTGGACACAGCAAAAATCAAAAACACTGTGTTGACAGTACAAGCACAATTGATGCGATTTATAAAAATCACAAACCTACTGTACTTCTCTTTTATGCGTCTAAAACTGACTTGCGTCTCCGTAAGCATAAATTGACATTCTGTGGCTTGGGTAGCCACGCCGCAAGTGTTCTCAGCGGGAGAACACAGTGAAAATATTCTGTGCCCTGATTTCTGATCATGAGCACTGACAGCCAGGGGCGTAACTACAATTGGTGCAGGGGTTGCAATCACACCTGGGCCCTGCAGCCTAGGGGGGCCCCAAAAGTCCCTTTGGCCTATAGAAAAAGACTAATACTATTATAGATTTGCAATAATTGGGGGTCCCCTTAGAGCTTTCGCATCGGGGCCCCTGGGCCTAAAGTTATGCCACTGCTGACAGCGCATTCTCCCGCCGAGAACACTTGCATCTCCAGAAGAGGAATGACTCTGTATCTAGAATGCAGTGTGTCCTGATTGTGGGCACTTATCCTTAGAGTTGATAGCATTTGTCCTTCACCTGGGTGCTACATTTGAAGTTGGTAAGAAACTTTACTGTTGGTTTTACAGAATCTTACATCAGAGCTACTAGATGACCATAGCTGTGCACACTGTCCAACTGCACGTGAAGATCCAGGAAGTCACATCCATATTGAACGCCCTCAGTCATCACACGAGTAAGCCGCAGAAATTGTTCTGGTCACATTATAGAATTACATCTAACCAGTGTCGGCGTGGGGTGCAGAGTGCTTACAAATGATATTGATTGTGTAGGCCAACTCAAAACATACATACTAAATATTATCTTACCTTTGGTTTTCAAATTTCCAACCCACACATTCTCCATATATTTAATTGAAAAAAATGGCTTCATTGTGAGTGCAGCCACATCTCGATTGAAGAATAAGCAGGATACAATTGTGTGGAATTGGTGGAGTCTAATCCAGCAAATACGCAAGAGGAGGCATTTATGGAAATTTTGATAATATGTGTTTACACGGCAGCAGATGACCCAGCTGTATAGGAGGGATAAAAGTAAGCTCTGCTCATGTAGAGTGGTTGGAGCCCATTTCTGTCAAGGGGCCTATTAGAGGATTCACCCAGTCCCTGTGGTTCAGACTAAGCATATATATGCTAAATACAGTACATATATATGTACATGCTATATACAGTAACTAAAAGACCGTATTTGTGCCATATGTGTAGATTACTATAGTTTGAACTGACATGAAGTTCAGGGCTGAGCCTGTAAATTTATGCAGAGCAAAATGCTAAAACACGTGCAAATGGGTCCTAACTATTGTTATGTTAGGCAGTCTCAGTAGTGGGTAAAGTGCATTATTACACAACCTACTTCATTTTAAACTATTTATTGCCACAGTTTCTTTGGAAAGGCTCTCAGGAAGTTCATGTAAGTCAAGCAAAGTGTTAAAGTAATGTCACTTCATTATCACAGTTTGCACTTTACCTGAAGTCCATAAGAAATATGGTAATATTTCCACTATTATTACTCCTTCCCCTCATGCAGATAAACCTGTTTGGTCTTTGACCCGTTATAAATCTCTCGTATCTTCCTGGTGTCACATTGTGTCACTGTTCCTTCCACAAGCAAGGATTTTCTACTGTGCGGGAAGAAACAAGAAGACACATAAGACTTACGGGGTTCACCTTTCCACACCAGCTGTTGCAGAACAGCTTAGTTCCTTTTTGAGAAAATGGAATCAACTCAGAGGTTAAATATGGAAGAAGAAACTGTTAAGAAGAAAGGAGTGAATAAGTATAAAATAATCTCCGGGGTAAGTGCTAGGATGTTATTTTATAACTCTATGCCCATGAGAAGGTTTACATAAACGTATCTTTGGTCCAAGTATGGAAAGTACGCAGATTTATGTAATTCAATGAGGCAGTGCAGATGAGTGATTTTTTTTTCAGATTCCATATGGAGCCACCAAATAGCATCCAATTTTTAATGAATGCCTCGCAATTCTTTAACATAGGAAAGCAATTCTTTTAAATTTAGTCTTGTAAATTTTTATTAACTACTGATATATGAAAACAGATTGCATACAGATTGTATACAAAAGACAAATGACTTTTCTGGATTAAACTTGGGCGGCCGTCCCACGGTTCAATATTGCTAACGATATCGCTTAAGTGATCTGCTTTTTGATCGCTTAAGCGATATCGTTTGTGCATCGCTGCGTGTAATCAAGCGATTTTACAATGTAAAATCGCTTGATCGTGACATCGCAGATATGAGAGCCGGAGCTCATATCAAGCGATAAACGCTTGAACAATCTGCTTCATCGTGGTGTGTGACACCACGATGAACGATCTCCCAGCGGCACAGCCTATGCTGGGAGATGGTATCTATGGTAAACGTCGGGTTACTAAGCGCTGCGCGGCGCCTAGTAACCCGATGTGTACCATAGTTACCAGCGATCTCGCTGGCCCACATCGCTGGTGAGTCTGCCTGTGTGACATCTCACCAGCGATGTGAACGATATTGTTAGCGATCGCGCGTGCACGTGATCGCTAACAATATCGCTCACGATATTGAACCGTGTGACGGCCGCCTTGGACAATTTTTATTTTACACAATGGTCTGAGCCCTGCCAACTGGTGTTGTGTTATATCTATCTACTGTATCTGAGATAGAAAACCCATGTCATCAGACAGAGGAATGAAAACAGATGAGCCACGCTGTCAAAATTAAGATGAAAGGAGCTAAAGTGCCCTTACCCAAACATTTTGATAATGCACAGGGTTCTGCGATCAAGTCCCCAACATTCAAACACTGATACCAAGGGGTGTAAATATATAGGGTGCAGGGGGTTGCAATCACACCCGGCCCCCGTCGGAGCTTTGCATCGTGGCCCATGAGCTTCATGTTACGTCACTGCTTATATCTATCCAAAGAATATGTCATTAATGGTTTAGGGCCCTTTCACATCTGCGTTTATTTGAAATCGCGGCAGATGCGGTGAAAAAACCGCATCTGCCGCGATTGCCGCACAACCGCTGCACTTGCGGCGCGGTTGCGGTAATCCCCATAGAAAGTATAGGGGGACTTGCGGCAGGTGCGGCAAGTGCGGTTTTGCACTTGCCGCAGGTGCGGCCGCGAAAAAAACCGCGGTCAGCCGCGGTTTTTTTCGCGGCCGCACCTGCCGCAAGTGCAAAACCGCACTTGCCGCACCTGCCGCAAGTCCCCCTATACTTTCTATGGGGATTACCGCAACCGCGCCGCAAGTGCAGCGGTTATGCGGCAATCGCGGCAGATGCGGTTTTTTCACCGCATCTGCCGCGATTTCAAATAAACGCAGATGTGAAAGGGCCCTTAGTCTTACAAAATTAAATGTATTTCAAGTACTATAATTATATTAACCCATGCTTACAGTCTATGTTGTATAGTTGTTCCCAGAATCGCTTAATACCTACCTAAAATTTCACAAACCTTTTGAAACATCTTTGTTATATGTCAGAAATTTTGATCGCGGGTGGCTCCTGTGCTTAGACCTGACCTACACAGTATAAGTCCCATTGACCTGTAAGGCAGATGCCCATCCTGATTTTCTATATTCAAATGTATTTACGTCTTTCATATGTGAATACATTTGAACACAGTAGCACCGGGACTAGGGCAGAGGAGATCAGAGCAGAGGAGCGCCTGATGTGCAGCAGCGTGAGAAGGTCAGTCAGCATGTAGCTGACGCCATTGCTGTTGGCAGCTCCATGGAGAAGCTGATGATTAAATGTGTAATTATCAGGAGGGGGGAGATTAGGGTTACTGACAAACCACAATATGGGAGAGGCGGGATTGTTAAAGGGGTAGTGAGACTTTATGAAGAGGTATAGTGTGAGGGGAATATTATGGATAGGCGCGGTTGGGGGGGATATTTTGGAGAAGGGCAGTATCGCGTATATGGCTCAGTGAGGGAGTGGGGTGACATTATGGAGAATGGCTGTGTGGGGAATATTTTGTGCAGAAAGCACAGTCAGGGACAATAATTTTTTTCACGAGCACGGCATGGGAGATAGTTATTTTTATCCAGCAGTATAATGATACTTTTATTTTAAAGGTCACCGTGTCAGGAATTCTGCTGAAGACAGAGAAGGGGGAAATCTGCAGAGACGAGCTCTACCCATGAAATCTCATCATGGTGTCTTTACTAAATGGAAACAATAGAGATAGGAGCAAATGCAATCAGACAAGATGTCACCTATAAGGTACCTGGATGCAAATGTTTTTGGCATCTGAGATTGCTTAGTAAGTGCTCCAAGGAGGAGATGAAAATTAAATGTGTGTAATTATCAGGAGAGGAGGAAAATTGTTGAGCACACTATAGGGCAGTGGAACCTTATGCAGAGAGGTAGTGTCAGGGGAATATGGATAGGGGCATTTTAGTGGAATATTTTGGAGAGGGGCAGTATGGAGGGAGAGGCTCAGTGTGGGGGGAACAATATGGAGAGGGGCTGACTGAGGGATATTTTGTGCAGAAAGCATAGTGGGAAGCTGACCTCAACACATCGAGGCTGGGGATGACAGGGATCTCTGCCTAATGGTGGGGTTACACGCAAGGATATCCTGAACGATATCCTTGAAACATCATGGATTTGTGATCGCTCAAAAGATATCGTTTGGGCATCCTTGTGTGAAAACCAGCGATATAGGACAAAAAAAATCATTCAATCATTCATCAAAGGTTTGAGATACTGACATCAAATCTATCGTTCATTGTCCAATTAACGCTGCAGCAAACTGCAGCATCGGACAGTGTGACACCATGATGAACGATCTCCTTCAAGTTTCTCCTATTCCTGCCGCTGTCATGTACCAAAGTTTATTAAAAACCATGATACGGCCGTGATTTTACATGTAAAAGCCGCTCCTGCAGCTCTGTGCTACATGTTGGCACAGAGCTGCAGGAGCGGGTATATAAAGCCGGTGTTTAATCGGTTATGGCCCCAGAGATTTCCCACACACCCCTGGAGCTATGTAGCTAAAAACATTGGCAGTGCTGAGGTTATGTCATGTACTTTGCAGACCAACACCAAAAATTCTAACAAGAAAAAAGCATAATGGCTGACATGTATTAATGCACAGCATGAACAGGAGCAAAAGGCACAGTAGAAAACTACTCAAAGCTATATAAGGAATAACATGAGAACTTGACATCCAATTCACAAATCTGATCCATTCACAAAAGACTCAGTAGTTCAGTGAAAACATTTGTTACTGATGACTCCAACCCCAGGGGTGCCTATAAATGAAAAAATAGTAATTGACAACACCGACAGCAATAATACAGGACTGGTTCCTTTTTTAAATTTTGCCAGTAATCAACATCAAATAACGAATTTTTTCAGCCCAATGCTAGGAAAAAGAAAATTAGGAGAGGTGGAAGAAGTAAAAGAAAAAAGAAAGGGAGAGTGACCTTCGCACTATAAAAACTAAGTTACCAATGAGCAATAACAATAATAATATCATGAATTTATCTAGCTATACGCTCACTGAGACTGAAGCTGCAGTACTAAATAGAGGTTTATCTTTCTGCCCGACATATGAACCGAACAATTTAGACCTAGTTGTAGACATACATAAATATATTAGAAATTGAACCCTGAAGAGACATTTTGAGCTAAATAAAACAACAACTGGTATATGTGACCCCATTAATGATGAGAATTTTCATCCGGTCATAAAAAATGCTAGTACATTCTTCCCTATAGAGAGTAGGGGCCATAATTTAGAAACATTCCAAGAGATGGTGTTGAAAGACTTAGATAAGCTCAATAAGACGCACATCAATAGAAGCAATAATTTATCCTTAAATGAGAAATCTGCCCTCCGTAATTTACAAAATAATAAGAGTATTGTCATTAAAAATGCCGATAAAGGAGGTGCAATAGTGATACAGAACTGTGAAGATTATATTGAGGAAGCACACAATATTCTTCCTGATAATATTTACTGTAGAAAAATCGATTATGATCCCTTTCCTAAACTTATTAAAGCATATAATGAGATGATTAAAAAAGCCTTTGATGATGGGTCAATTCACAGCATGGAGAAAAGATTCCTCTTCAATAAGAGTCCTGTCACCCCTTTTATGTACCACATTCCAAAGATACATACAAATTTACAAAAAACGCCAGGAAAACCAATCATCTCATTATTGATTCACTCACTAGCAATTTAGCTAATTATATCAATAAAATTCTACAAGAACATGTATGGTCACTAGAAAGCTATCTGAGAGACTCTACACAATTGATCAATATTCTAAAAAAATGTAATTGGTTGAACTCATATTGTTTTCTCACCCTAGATGTGGCATCTTTATATACAAACATTGAACACAATATAGGGATTGCTTGTACTGAGGCTTTTCTTCAATCTGACAGTAGAATTCCCAGAAAACAAAGGGAATTCATCTTACATAGCCTTGATTTCATTTTAAACAATAATTTCTTCACTTTTCTGGGAGAATTCTACCACCAAACGAGGGGTACAGCGATGGGGTCCAAAGTTGCATGTTCCTATGCCAACCTTTTTATGGGTTTATTTGAGAAAATATACATCTATGGTAATACTTACAATAAAAAGCTAGTCCTTTACAAAAGATATATAGATGATATTATTGTATTTGGGACACTGACTGTGCAGATATTAATAATTTTTTGAGGGAAATATATAATATTTGGGGCTTGAATTTTGAGCCACATATTAATAAGAATGCAATTGATTTTTCAGATCTAACTATCTATCTTGAAAATGAACAAATAATGACCAAGACATTTTTCAAGAAAATAGACAAAAATAGTTACGTAGACTCCAGTTGACATTATAACAAATGGCTACGAAATATTCCGATAAACCATTTCAAAAGAATCAGAAAAAATTGTACTGATAATAAGGTATTCTCAGAACAATCGGGTATTTTAAGGAATAGATTTAAAGTAAAGAACTATCCTAGAGAACTGATTGACAATGCATATGTCATCAGTAAAAATACTATGCAAAAATATTTATTACAAAAAAAGTGTAATAAGGTTAAAAATGATAAATTTTCCTTACATTTCATCACCACTTTTAACCCCTTCATGACCTTGCCATTTTTTGCAATTCTGACCAGTGTCCCTTTATGAGGTTATAACTCGGGAACGCTTCAACGGATCCTAGCGATTCTGAGATTGTTTTTTTGTGACATATTGAACTTCATGTTAGTATTAAATTTAGGTCGATAATTTTTGCGTTTATTTGTGAAAAAATCCAAAATATGGCAAAAATTTTGAAAATTTTGCAATTTTCAAATTTTGAATTTTTCTTCTGGTAAACCAGAGAGTTATGTGACACAAAATAGTTATGAAATAATATTTCCCACATGTCTACTTTACATCAGCACAATTTTTGAAAAAAAAAAAAATTTTGTTAGGAAGTTATAAGGGTTCAAAGTTCATGAGCAATTTTTCATTTTTCCACCAAAATTTACAAAACCATTTTTTTTAGTGACCACATCCCATTTGAAGTCCCTTTGAGGGGTTTACATGACAGAAAACACCCAAAAGTGACACCATTCCAAAAACTGCACCCCTCAAGCTACTCAAAACTACATTCAAGAAGATTATTAACCCTTCAGGTGCTTCACAGGAACTAAGCAAATTGGAAACAAAAAAATGGATATTTTAATTTTTCTAACAAAAATGTTCTTGTATCCTCAATTTTTTCATTTTCACATGGGCAACAAGATAAAATGGATCCTAAAATTTGTTGGGCAATTTCTCCTGAGTATATCGATACCACATATGTGATCATAAACCACCGTTTGGGCGCACGGCAGGGCTCTGAAGGGAAAGAGAGCAATTTGACTTTTGGAGCTAATTTTCCATTCAAAAAGTGAAATGGAACTCCTTCACTTCTGAGCCCTGCCGCGCGTCAAAACAGTGGTTTATGACCACATATGAGGTATCGGTGTACTCAGGAGAAATTGCACAACACATTTTAGGATGAATTTTATCCTGTTACCCATGTGAAAATGAAAGAATTGAGGCTAAAAGAACATTATTGTGAAAAAAAAGTACTTTTTCCATATTCACAGATCAATTTGTAAAGCATGTGGGGGTTCAATATGCTCACCACCCATCTAGATAAGTTCCTTGGGGGGTCTAGTTTCCAAAATGGGGTCACTTGTGGGGGAGCTCCAAAGTTTAGGCACACAGGGGCTCTCCAAACGCGACATGGTGTCCGCTAACAATTTGAATGGAAAATCACCTCAAATTGTTAGCGGACACCATATCGCATTTGGAGAGCCCCTGTGTGCCTAAACATTGGGGCTCCACCACAAGTGACCCCATTTTGGAAACTAAACCCCCCAGGGAACATATCTAGATGCATTGTGAGCACTTTGAACCCGCAGGTGCTTCACAAATTGATCCGTAAAAATTAAAAAGTAATCTTTTTTCCACAAAAATGTTTTTTTCATTTTCATGAATTAATTTGTGAAGAACTTGGGGGTTCAATATGCTCACCACCCATCTAGATAAGTTCCCTGGGGGGTCTAGTTTCCAAAATGGGGTCACTTGTAGGGGAGCTCCAAAGTTTAGGCACACAGGGGCTCACCAAACGCGACATGGTGTCCGCTAACAATTTGAATGGAAAATCAGCTCAAATTGTTAGCAGACACCATGTCGCATTTGGAGAGCTCCTGTGTGCCTAAACATTGGGGCTCCCCCACAAGTGACCCCATTTTGGAAACTAGACCCCCCAGGGAACATATCTAGATGCATAGTGAGCCCTTTGAACCCCAGGTGCTTCACAAATTGATCCGTACAAATTAAAAAAGAAAATTTGTGTGAAAAAAAAGTATTTTTACCTTATTATGGCTCAGTTTGTGAAGCACCTGGGGATTCAATGTGCTCACTATGCATTTAGATAGGTGCCTTGGGGGGTCTAGTTTCCAAAATGGGGTCACTTGTGGGGGAGCTCCAATGTTTAGGCACACAGGGGCTCTCCATACGCAACCTGGTGTTTGCCAACAATTGGAATTGTTAGCGGACACCAGGTCGCGTATGGAGAGCCCCTGTGTGCCTAAACATTTGAGATCCCCCACAAGTGACCCCATTTTGGAAACTAGACCCCCCAGGGAACATATCTAGATGCACAGTGAGCACTTTGAACCCCCATGTGCTTCACAAATTGAGACGTATAAATGAATAAAGAAACTTTTTGTGAAAAAACATACTAGTCTAGTAGTTACAATTCGCAGCATAGGGGACCCAATACATTTGGGTCTCTCCATGCTGAGGATTCCAGCCCCCTAGCTGCCAAGTTGTACCTGGCTGGCAACCAAAAATACGGCAAAGCTCCATGTCATTTTATTTGTAGAATTAAAAAAAAAAAAATGACATAGGGCTCTGCCATATTTTTGGTCCAGCCAGGTACAACTTGGCAGCTACGGACTGCCACCAGCCCCCAGCTGCCTCATTGTACCTGGCTGGAACCAAAAATACAGCGAAGCCCTTTTTTTTTTTTTTTTTAATTTTTAGAACTAATTCTAGAAAAAAAATTACGTGGGGCTCCGCCATATTTTTGGTCCAGCCAGGTACAACTAGGCAGCTGGGGGATGGAATCCTCAGCATAGAGAGGCCCAAGCGTTCTGGGCCCCCCCTGATGCGAATTGCAGCCCGCAGCCACCCCAGAAAATGGCGCATTCATTGAAGCACCATTTTCTGGCGCTGTACCCACGCTCTTCCAGTTGCCCTGGTGCCAGTGGCTAACTGGGTAATAAAGGGGTTAATGCCAGCTTTTTATTGGCAGCTGGCACTAAGCTCGAGATTCATAATATAGGGCCAATGTTAGACCCGCCATTAGGAATCTCTAGTACGGTAAATAGTCAATAAATACACACAGAGAAAAATCTTTTTATTTGAAAAAAAAACATACACAATTCGGACTCCATCTTTATTATAAAAAGATCCGACGTAGTCCACAACGAAGGTCCCACGACTCCCGATCGCTCCGACGTAGTCCATAATGAAGGTCCCACGACGTTCGATTGTCTCCGACGTAGTCCACAACGAAGGTCCCACGCCGCTCGATCGCCTTTGCTTTCAGATCGCTACTCTGGAGCCAAATACGCCAGCATGGTGATCGAGCTGCAGAAAGTGATCTGACACCCCGGGCGCAGTGACCCACTATGTGCATCACTGCGTCCGGGCTGTCAGATCGCTTTCTGCAGCTCGATGCCCATGCAGGGAGATCGGGCTGCAGAGCAGCGATCTAAGAGCCTGGGCACAGTGACCCACTATGTGCATCACTGCGCCCAGGCTGTCAGATTGCTTTCTGCAGCTCGATCCCCCTGCATGGGGATCGAGTTGCGGAAAGCGATCTGGCAGCCCAGGCGCATGTGATGCACATAGTGGGTCACTGCGCTCGGGGTGTCAGATCACTTTCTGCAGCTCGATGCCCATGCAGGGAGATCGGGCTGTAGAGCAGCGATCAAAGAGCCCGGGCGCAGAGACTCACTATGTGCATCAGTGCGCCCGGGCTGTCAGATTGCTTTCTGCAGCTCGATCACCAGGATCCAGCTGCAGAAAGTGATCTGACAGCTCCAGCACAGTGATCACATAATGGTCACTGTGGATCACTGTGCTGGAGCTGTCAGATCATTTCCTGCAGCTAGATCCTCAGGATCCAGCTGTAGAAAGTGATCTGACAGATCCAGCACAGTGATCCACAGTGATCACATAATGGTCACTGTGGATCACTGTGCTGGAGCTGTCAGATCACTTCCTGCAGCTAGATCCTCAGGATCTAGCTGTAGAAAGTGATCTGGCAGCTCCAGCACAGAGCTGTCAGATCCGGAGGCGGTGAAGAGGAGGAGGAGGAGCGGGACGCAGTGGAGACAGAGTGGCCGCCGGAGGGGTGAGTGGAAGAGGCGATCGCCGCTCCGGTGAACGGGGGGGCAGGAAGGGGGAAGAGGGGGGGGTGACAGGAGAAGTAGGGGGGCACTTAGGAGGAAGCGGGGGCAGGCAGGAGGAAGCGGGGGCAGGCAGGAGGAGGCGGGCGGCAGGAAGAGGAAGCGGGCGGCAGGGACAGGAAGCAGGCGGCAGGAAAAGGAAGCGGGGGGGTAAGAAAGATGAAGAGGGGGCAGGAAAGAGAGGTGGGGGGCAGGGGGACAGTTAGAGGATGACAGGGGAGAAGATTGGAGGGTAGGGATAGCAGCGGCAGACAGGGAAGCATTACAGGCGCGGTGATTTTCACTTTCACTTTTGAGTGCCAATCACCGCGCCTGTAGCCGGGGGGGTGGGGGTGGGGGCAAATCGACCCCCCCTGGGGTGCTGTACAACTCCCCATGTACCTGCAGGCCGAGTGACAGGTCAGTGACACCCTCACTCGACCTGCAGGAGCCCGATCATTCCATGGCCCAGGGGGTGGGCCAAGGGTCTGGAAGGGGGTAATAAGAATAATCAGGCATTAAAATGGCATTTTAACTAAACATTGGCCTTTATTGTTAAATGATCTGATTTTAAGTAAGATCTTACCAAAAGGACCTGGCAAAACATACCACAGAGCACCTACTATTAAAAGCATGCTGGCGCCTAGCAGGCTAAAAAAACCTAACACTGATAGCACCCCTAAACAGATCCCTATAAAAGGATGTGCAAAACGTGGTCAAAAAAGATGCCTATGTTGCAAATCAATACAATCCACTAAAACCTTTAGTTCTTAAGTCACTGGAGAGGTTTATCCTATAAAATTCGATCTATATTGCAATTCCTCCTTTGTTATCTATTTACTGGAGTGTGATTGCAGACTGCAATATGTGGGACGCACTGTGCAGGAATTACACTGCAGAATAAATAAGCACAGATCTAATATATTAATTGGTTTCAAACAACATGGGGCTTCAAATCACTTTGATTTAGTACATAAGAGGTACATCACAAAATTTAGAGTCACTGCCATTGACCATATTCCTATTAACATGAACAATAGACTTGGTGCATTAAACAGGAGAGAAAAATATTGGATGTATACATTAGGAACTTTAATAACCACGTTATTACCGTGCTTGATTGGCCAGAAAACTTGTTTGACCTAAACTCCATAGAGAATCTATGGGGTATTGTCAAGAGGAAGATGAGAGACACCAGGCCCAACAATGCTGATGAGCTGAAGGTTGCTATCAAAGCAACCTCGGCTTCCATAACACCGCATGCATTGTGTGCATTTTCTGTACTTACTTTTCATTAGCCAACATTTATGAGTTAAAAATCATTTTATATATAATATTTTAATTTATATAATATTTACATTTTCTGAGATAATGACCTTTGAGTTTTCATTGGCTGTAAGCCATAATCATCAACATTTACAGAAATAAACAGTTTAAATAGATCACTCTGTAATAACTCTATATAATATATGCGTTTCACTTTATGTATTGAATTACTGAAATAAATTATCTTTTTGATGATATTCTGATTTATTGAGATGCACTTGTATTCCACAACTGTTTTTTCTCTTTTCTCTGAAACGATGTAGCGTTTGAGAGTATTATGCAAAAAGTCTCTTCAGAGAGGAAAAAGTCGAACAAAGTAAAACTTAGGCTGGCTTCACACCACGGTTTGGAGCTGTCAGGTCCTGTCCAGTGTTTTGCAGGATGCACCAGACAGAACCTGACAGCCCCAGATGAGCACAAGCTGAGGGTAAATATGCCCTCCGATCCTGTTTTGTAAAGGATTCGTTTGTGCCCGTCTCTGCTGCTGTTCCAGTGCTGAAATTTCAGCCGTGGAGCTCTCCATGGTGCTGAACTTCAGCGCCGACTCTGAAATGCTGCTCTGTCCATGATGCTGAACGAGCGTGGCTGCATTTCAGAGCCAGCACTGTTCTCTAAAAGGCATCTGGTAACTGGTCCGATTTTTTGCCAGAACCGGTGCGATCCGGCGATCATAGACTCCCATGTTATGGGCGCTGGATCGCCCCGGATCCAGAAGGATCCAGTTTTGTTTGCTTTTTTCTCTGGACACAAAAAATGATGCAGACTCCGATTTTGTGTCCGGGGCAAAAAATGAACACAACCGGATCCAGCAGGAAAAACACAAAATCGGAGGCCAAATAGCAGCTATCCGGCACCATAGGGATACATGGGGGCAAAACCTGATCAGGTTCGTTAAGGTTCACACCGGACCGAACCTGACAGGTAAAAACCGTGGTGTGAAGCCGGCCTTAGCTGCAATCCTACAGCAAGGCTCTGATTCATGTTCCCATAGTTGGCAATGGTTTATATAAAACAACTGAGTTATCTATTTTAGATTATTATGCACGTAAGATTTATATTGAGGCCCTGAACTATGTCCCACAAATCAGCTGTAATAAAACCTAATCCTACCTGCTATTGTTTATAATACCAATATTCTTCCTGCTACTGCCTTCAATAGTGTGCCTGCTGCATACTCTTCTCCTTCCATCCTATTCAGCTTTGTACCACCTATGATTAGGGTAAAAGCTGTTTATAGATATGTTTACATAAGGATTTTTTGATCATGTAGTAAAAAAAATTGTTGAGAAAAGGTTTGTATGTTTTACCAGTAACTGATGCAATTTTCATTTTAGACCACTCAGTTTTATTAGAAGAACATGTAAAATAAATGTGTCCCTATGTAAACAACACAGGGGTATAAAAAATGCACCAAAACTGCAGCAATCCTCAGTGTGTTTTAAGTGTTTTGGTACTGTATTATCCATATGGACAAAAAGGTCTAATATGAATATACTCTATATTAGCTCCCATAGTTAGGCCTCATCACACATCTGTTTAAAAAAATACACATGTGGCACATTTCATTTTGACCATCTGTGTGGCCATCTGTGTGTTCACATGCTGTCCATGTGTTCTGTTCATGTGACATATATTGGGGAAAAAAATACATGACAATTAAGTGAATGTTTTTTATAGATAGATATGTGGCGCCCCTGCAGATCCAGTCGCCACAGAGGTACTACACCCCTGTCAGGGTGTAGTATCCCACTCACTAGTAAGAGGGGTACAGACCGGTACCGGGACACCCAGATCACACTAGGAATGATTGTAGTGGGGTTGGGTGGTGAAGGAAGTAGTTAGAGGGAGCACCTGGGAGAAGTGATGTCAGGAAGAACACACATAGATGACGTCGGACACGTGACAGAGGGTATAAATAGCGTGGGAACCATCTAGAATGCAGGAGATGACAGTGAGAAGAAAGACAGTTGAATAGAGGTGGAGAGTAGAGATGAGCAGTGTTCGATTAGAAATGTTTGCCAATTTCAAATTCGACCTGTTTTGAGATGAATGTGAAAAATTTACCATATTTTCCGGTGTATAAGACAACTTTTTAACCCCTAAAAATCTTCTGAAAAGTCAGGGGTCATCTTATACGCCGGGTGCAGGGTGCCACCTACTGGCAAAGAGACAGGGGCGGCCGCCCAGGATATTTGCACTGGGGCTGGCCGCTCTCTCCAGGAGGAGAGACATGAGCAGAGTAGAGTGACATCTCAGCTTAAGTTTCTGCTGCCCACAGCATGAAGGAGCCAGACATCAAACCCCCGACCGCAGGTACAGAAGTCACTATTGATCCCTCCCTCCTGGTTGTGAGGAGGGTGGGGGTTGTGCTTGTGTCTGTGGTGGTGTCAGTCGCTGCTTGCAGTTTTGTCAATCACCAGAGTTGTGTATGGAGGAGGGGATTGTCCTCTGAAAGTTCCCCTCCTTCAAACCCAGTTCTGATGATTGAAAACAAGGAGCAGATGAGGGAGAAGATCCTGAATCACACTCCGGGAATCACTGCTGATGAGGAGGAATATGTGCTTAGGGCTTGGACACACTTTCCTAGTTACATCCGAGTTTGACTGAGAAGACTCTGAAAGGGCTGGAGCAGTGACCCTGAATGGCCTCTCCCTCTCTGGACGGGGAGTCTGGAGCTGCACAAAAACACAATCAGCTGACAGCCCTGTCCAGATAGGGAGAACCCGTTCAGGGTCACTGCTCCTGCCCTTCCAGAGTCTCCTTAGTCTAACTCTGATGAGTGTGTCCGAGCCCTTATAAAGACTTCCCTCTCCTCCCCAGCAGCAGTACAAACCTGAAGACTGGAGGAGACTGCTCACAGTTTGTCACTGTTCACATTTGTAATGAGGTGTACAATTCAGATTGTATTATTGAAATTGACACTGAAATGAACTGTGCACAGTCCGCACTTGTCCACCAGGGGGCATCAGTGGACTCTACAATCACAGAGGGTGGAAATCCCCCACCATCTCTGTTGTTTACCCAGGAAGTGAAAGCAGAGAATCAGTGCAGCATAAATCCAGAGTTGAACCAGAGAAGATCTGCCTGCGGATGTCTGTTCAAAGTGGACTACTTTGCTACACCTTGCCGGAAAAATCATCCCGCAGAAGCCCCTGTGACTGATCCTGGGCCACTGGACTTTGGTGCTGTGACTCTGGCGCTCTGCAAAACCTTGCCCGCCGAGCACCCAGAGTGCATGTGCAGGGCCGGTGACCGACATAAGGGAGCCATTTGTATTGCCGTGATCTCCCTCCTGCTCGGTGTGCCCTGAGACTGGGAGAGACTAACAAAAAAAGTTCTGTTACCTGCTGAAGGAGACCAAAGAAGAAGACTGAGGAGACCCCCAGGCCTGCTACGTGGGAGCGACATCTTCTTCTGTGATAAGACTGGTACGTGATTTGAGGGAAAGTTAGGGAAAGATACCTTCATTGTTGTGTTTTCTTTTCTTGCTGCGTACCCGGAAGAAGTGAAGATCCAGAGACTCTAATATATACAAGTGTGCATATAGTTCGGTTGACTGTGATATAAATATGTTTTACAGTAAAGAAACTTTATTACCGGTTAAATCTGGGTATGGGGATTCTGTTGAGAAAGATCATACACACACACCCGCGGCCTTACCACCGGTCGCTACACATTTACAGTATAAACACCCGGATTCTGCTTAGACTATCTCCTCTCAATGGTGAGGGTTTGATACAGTGTGTCAGCCTGGCCAACTCTCTGGGATTTCCAGACTGACACAAAGGCCTATTATATAATGCTGTGGTGCGTTTGGCATAATTTGCGTTTGTATGCGTTTTTACAGCTAAAAATGCATCCAAACATATCCAAAAACGCATGTATATGGTTCAATGCAAAACATATTGAAAACACATGCAAAAACACAGCTAAAAACATGGGCTGCTGCGTCTAGGACTGCGTTTGCAAAAACACATGCGGTTTGCATTTTTGCAAACGCATATGCGTTTTTGCATTGAGCCCTATAGGTGTGTTTTTGCATGTGTTTGGATGCATTTTACGCAGTAAAACTGCATACAAACGCAAATGAAGCCAAACGCAGCACAGCATTAGATGTGAAATAGGCCATTGTTACAAATCTAGGAGACTCTCCAGGCCAGTGCAGGTTTGCATTCATTGACCGCTGGCAGAGCTCCTGGAAATTGTTGAAATGAGATTTCTCCTGTCCTCTGGATGACATTGTCTGACATGAAAGTTTGCCCCCTGTATTCCCCCCCCGACTATGGCATGACCCCCACTCCATGTCACCTACTCTCCCCCCCATCCCAGTGCTGGCACATCCCCTTCGCCATGTTTATAGTATATGGAGGGATTATGGGGTGCATTATACTATATGGAGCACTATGATGGTGCATTATAATGGGTGACTATGGATGGTGCTATATAATATATATATATAGTGACAATTATACTACATTATAAAATTTGGAGGGCTATGTGGGAGCATGATAATACTTGGAGGGGTATGAGGAAACCTTTATACTTTATGCAGGGCTGTTTGAGGGCTGTGTGGGGGTTATAATACAGTGTGAAGAGATGTAGGGGCCATTATAATGTGTGTGGGTCCATTATACTGTATGAAGGGCTGTGTGGGGGTCAAAGTGGGGATCATACCATAGAAGAGGGATAGTCTTATACAGCGAGTATATTCCAAACTCTATATTTTAACTGGAAAAGTTGGGGGTCGTCTTATACGCCCAGTCATCTTAAACGTCAGAAAATACGGTACTTCAAATTCAGCAGTTCGAAGTTATGTTCGATAACGCTTTATTCTCCAAAAGCGTAACTGGATTTTCACACTAATACTGTTATTCAATGTTAATATACAGTTTAAGTGTATAGTGGGAGGGGGGGCGGGGAATAGATCTGTGCTGAAATAATGCCGATCTCCATTTTATTTTCCTTACCACATTTACAGTGGGGCGGTGCAGTCTGTCAGCCTATTTGCACACACACAGCAAAGTGCATTTTTTGCACACAAGCAAGGACATGTGTCATTGGCTGTGTATGTCACATGTCCTTGCCCTATAAGACCCAGACATTTTCCCCGTCTCCACCATTTCCTCACTGCACTCCTCTGTGTCAGATGGCACCGCTGCTGAAAGTGTGTGCACTATACAGTGTTACAGTGTCAGTTAGTCAGCTATATAGCGAGCAAATTTCAAGTTAGATAGACAGATAGGTTCAGGGAGTAGGGACTAGTTGTAATATCAGCCCTTTTGAGGGCTAGTTCATAGAAGTAGGGACAAGTTGTAATATCAGCCCTTTTGAGGGCTAGTTCAGAGAAGTAGGGACTAGTTGTAATATCAGCCCTTTTGAGGCTAGTTCATAGAAGTAGGGACTAGTTGTAATATCAGCCCTTTTGAGGGTTAGTTCATAGAAGTAGGGACAAGTTGTAATATTAGCCCTTTTGAGGGCTAGTTCAGAGAAGTAGGGACTAATTGTAATATCAGCCCTTATGAGAGTTAGGTTAGAGCAGTTCCTAGCAGTTTTTGCCAGGCAGGTGTGTGCCAGTGCTATGCAAGTGTTTTTCACAGCATCTGGCCAAATCTAGCCAATCTTTTTGGGCTAGTAGTGTAGCACTGCTGTGAAGCAAGCTACACCACCTGTCTTTAGTAGCCAATTTTTTACTGCATCTAGCCCAGGCAATCCTTTTGGGCTATTAGCAGTGTCTGGTAGTCAGCGATGTAGCCCACCTGTGAAGCAAGCTACACCACCTGTCTATCTAATACCAATTTTTTACTGCATCTAGCCCAGGCAATCCTTTTGGGCTAGTAGCAGTTTCTGGTAGTCAGCGGTGTAGCCCACCTGTTAAACAAGCTACACCGCCAGTGTATCTAATAACAATTCTTTACTGCATCTAACCCAGGCAATCCTTTTTGGCTAGTAGCAGTGTCTGTTAGTCAGTGGAGTAGCCAGATGTGAAGCAAGCTACACCGCCTGTGTATCTAATAACAATTCTTTACTGCATCTAACCCAGGCAATCCTTTTGGGCTAGTAGCAGTGTCTGCTAGTCAGTGGAGTAGCCCAGCTGTGAAGCAAGCTACACCGCCTGTGTATCTAATAACAATTTTTTACTTCATCTAACCCAGGCAATCCTTTGGGCCTAGTAGCACAGTTTCGCTACTCAGCTCTGCTTGGTTTCCATGCATAGTTTTTTGTGCCAACAACTACAGAGTTGCCAATTAGTTAACATGCAAAATGAGTGGCAAAAGGCCTGCTGCTGGTGGAAAGGGAAATAGGCATGTTGGAAAGGGAAAAAAAGTTTGTGTCCGTGGGGTAGGTGGTAAAGCAACAGTAACATTTGCAGGAGAAAGACCATCTTCCAGCCAAACTAAGATGTCTACTTCTTTTCGTGGACAATCTGATATGATCCCTTTCTTACGGACACGAGTCACACGACGATCACTACCAATTGTAGATGAGGCACAAAAAGAGCAGGTGCTTCAATGGTTAGCAAGCGCTTCATCAAGTGGGCTCTCCTCCACCTCAACTTCAACATCACAAATACAGCAGTCCTCAGTCCTCGCACTTGCTTCTGTGGCGCCCCTGCGTCCAGGAGGCCACAAAGGGAACTGCAGCCAGGCAGGTAGGACATTGTTGCACAAAAACACCCTCACAGCCCACACAACCCACGTGTAAGAAGAGGTTAACATCCAGCCTTGAGATTAGAAACTCTATGAGATTGAGGGGTGGTGGATCAGAGGAGTGGGTTGGGCACACCCGTAGTCAGGTGACTGACAGTATATAGTGAGGGGGAGGAGTGAAGGAAGTTAGTAGGCCCAGGGTGCCGAGCTGTAAAGACCCAGGAGTAGGCCACAGTAGGCTGAGAAGCAAAGACCAGAAGCTAAGCTGAGACAGAAGGACAATCAGACGTCCTGCGAGTGCAAGGCTAGGAGCGCAGAATCCGTACTGAGCCAGTGTGAGCCAGAGGGGAGAGAAAGCCCGTCCGATGCTGATGCCACCAGGAGTGTGACAGGACATAGAGGGATGGTGTAACCCGTGCCCTAGACAGCAGCTAAAGCCACTGACTGCAGGCAGAGAAGTCCCTCCTAGGATACTGAAAGGAACAGAAAGGAGAGAGCCTGGTAGAGCCTCGTGCTGAGGACTGCTGGAGGCTGGGCTGAGTAGAGTGTCGGCTCTAGAGGGGACCGTAGTTCACCCGGCATTCCCAAACACCGACGGGGGATCACAGCTTCACACTAGGATCCCCAACCCAAAGGACAGGCAGCTCAGTGACAACCAGGAGGGCCCACCAGGTGTCCGAGTCACCGCCATACTGTCCAGCGCACCACACACCACCCGTATAGACGGAGACCGTAAACAGCCCGGAAAGGACACTAAAGACTGTGTGAGGGGTCACAGAGAGAGAGAGGCCTGGCTGCAGAGAGCAAGAGGGAACCCGGAGAGGGAGAATGAGCCCGTGTACTGTAACTTGTAAGAACTGCAAATGACCTGTAAAGTAACTGAAAGAACTTGGAGTAAAGCTTTGGAAAACCCTGAATTGCGTCTCTTGTCTGCCTCTATCTGCACACCATTCTCCCTCATACAGGATCCAGCCTGTCAGCACCAGCCAGGAGGAGAGATCCCTGCAGTGCCTGCAAGTAAGTGTGTTACTACCTCGTCATAGACTTAACCCTTACTTGCCCCGGGGGATACAATTCTTCCCACTGGAACTACACCATCTCCGCTGCCATTCCATCACCCCCGGAGGTTCTGCAGCAGCAGCGGCCCCATCACTGGCCGCACCAAGTGGGTGGCGTCACACGTGACATTTCCCCTGTAAATATTCCCCTTTATTTGCCGAGCCAGGGACACGGTCCGGACCAAGCCACTCGTGACTTCCCCAGCACCGTCCGGTTCGGCACCGAGTACCCCCGTCCCGTGGGGCCCGACATTCCTCACAGCTCCCAAGTCTCCAGCCGCTCATCTGAGTATGGGGTAAGACAGATGAGTATGCACAGCTGTTCACTCATGCTACAGCCTGGGAATCAGAGATCTCCTCCAAAGCTTCTTTGATTCCAGACGAGGAAATGATGTGCACTGATGCCCAGAAGCTTTGGGAGTTGGATCCAGGCCCAGATGAAGAAGGTTCTGAGCAAGCATAATGTAGATCCTCATTCCCAAACTGTAAGTCCTGTTGGTGGAGACAATGAGGAAGATGCTGATGAGATTGAGATACCTGATTGGAATGACAACTTGACTTTTCGGTCACGGCAGTAAGAGGTTGGCTCTGAGGATGACGGGTGTGAGAGCACACAGGGTGATGATGAGGTTGAAGATCCCAATTACTGTCAACCCACAGTCAGCCAGTCGATGAGAGTCAGCAGAGGAGGTGGAGGAGGATGCTAGTAATGACAAGGTTAGGTTGTGCCTTCCTGGACAGAGAGGGCATACTGGAAGCACGTCAACAACTGCATTCGGAACCACAGCTCTGCCTCTGAGCAGGAGTTGTGGTGGCTCTTCTCCAGGTTGCATGGGCTCTAAGCCTTGCCTAGCCTGGGCCTTTTTTGAGATCGCAAAGGATGATCCAACTCAGGATGACACAGGGGTAGAAAAGTCCTTGACTTGTTCATCTTGATGAACGTTAGTCTGTCTACATTGTCTCTGGATACAGCCGTGTGCGCTTATCTGTCAGCACACCACCAGCAGCGCTGAAGACACGCTGGCTGCGAGGCACGACAAGATCTCCAAGGCATGAGTGGTGAGCTCAGGCCATTTTTCCAGATTGGAAGCCCAAAATGAGCAAGCGTCCAGTTCCACAGTCGTGGCATCGATGTTCACTTGTTGATACTTCTGTACCATTCTCTCTAGGCGTTGACTATGTGTCAGAATTTTTGTCTCCTCTGGCCTTGCAAAGGATGGTCTAAAAAATTGGTGAAACGATTCCATAAAATTGCTGTTACCACCAGATACAGTGTTACTGTTATGGTTTGAGTGATGACTTGACAGTCCCACGGTTGCCAAGTTCGAACTGTGAGATTGACTATGTGCACCACTGGTGTTTTGTGGAAAAGCAGATCTAAGATTCTGTAACAGCTTCTACTGATACTCCTGCATGTGTGAATCCCTTTCTATAGCAGGAATTAGTTCTTAGTTCGCCAAATTTACTCTTGTAGTGGGGATTGGGGTACTCAGGTCTCGGGTGGTCAGGTACAGGGATGTTATGGGTGGTCCGTGCCCAAGCCTGTGCCCTTGGGTGACAATGAAAAGGGGTATATTTACAGAGGTTAAAGTTATTGTCAGTCGTAATGCCACCTGTAGGCACTGGCTCTGCTGAGACCTCCGGGGGATGGGAGGCAGCAAGGTTTTGAGGCTCTCTACAGGAAGAGCAGGGACCCAGGGGCTGTATGGACAGATGGTGGAGTAGGGCAGCACAGTCGTTGTGGTGTGAGACTGGAATAATGAACACGCACACACAGAAAGCCTATTTTGGTACCTTTACTGATGGAAACCGGTACACATCCAGGGATGAAGGATACACTTTGGGACTTCTGCGTCGAGAGAGTATAGGCCTCCTTGTCCTGTTCCTTCTCTCTAGTATGGTGTGTGAGAAACCAAGCCTGACCTTCTGCGTCTGTTACACCCATGTTGCTGCACTGAGGGCGCTCTCTCTGGGCTGCCGCTATCTCTCCTGCGGTCACTGGCTCTCAAATGTGGGTGCTGCTGGTGTCCCGGAAGCTAAGCCTCCACTGGGTACTGGATTCTCTGCTGGGCTGATCTCTTTCCCTTTGTGCAGACTCGGTCTCCAGTGACCGGTGTTCTGGTGGGGTGACCCGGTATGGCTCCTCTGCCCCCTCTGAACTGTTCCTCGCCTCTGCCTGCGGTCCTCACACTGGCCTTGGAGGTGCAGTGGTGTCGGGGCCTAGCACGGCTCCGATAACCAGTTTTAGCTCACTAGGCACTGAGCTAACTTCACAGTTCTCCTAGTGACTGCACACTCTGGCTAACTCCACCCCTAGCACCTGTATTTATAGGGGATCTGGCTTAACAGCAACCAGAAGAGCTCCCCCTACAGGCCTGGGGTGGAAGGTACACATAAAAAGGTCCCCCTAAAAATTAGGTGCTTCACCTCAAATACATTTTACCTTGCAAAATATCGCAACAGATTAAACTGTGTCGATATTTTTGTAGTGAATCAGCACAACCAATATTTTATGGCAAAAATTACTTTATTAATTAAAATTAAAAATAATTCATATAAAAATTATTAACATAAACAACATGTCCTAAGCGGGAACACAGTCCCTATCATGCACAAAGTACTTGGGTGGGCTAAAAAAACAGCACAAAAGTAGCAGCAAATTACTAACAGGGGAGCAGAAATAAATATATATTCACAGAACCAACACACTTATATTAAAACGGTCACAAAAAATGATCATATATTAAATACTAGGGTGTTCAAATTACCTGGTGCCAAAATGAACTCCTTTGGACCCCTGACTGCCACAGTGCTCCTGCCTCAATCCCACAGCCGACGTACGTTTCAACGTAATGTTTTCCTCAGGGCGTGCATTGTGTTATGTGGAGGTTTCCTATCTTATATAGTATCCACTACCTCATTAGGGGCTGCACCTGTCAGCTCTAATCCCCCTGTCCGTCACAGTCAAGTCTCCCCCTTTGTTAACCATTTCCAGGTTACTGAGCCTCCTTCTATTTCTTCCCCCCCCGTCTCTATCTACGTTCGTGACATGACCGCATCATTTCCGGGTTAAACCAAAGTCACCTGATTATTTCATGTGATCTTTGTTACCGGGGCGACGCTATGAGTCCTCACAGAAACGTCATCTATCCAGCGTCTACCCTGGATGCGTACGTGCCGTGCGTCCCTATGACGCGACCGCGCCGCGCGTCTCCATGGTGACACAGGCCGGCGCTTCCACGTCGGAAGGATACAAGCTGCGTGTGTTTGTATTCATCGTCACCCGGAGAGCGCATGCGCTGTACGTCAGTATGACGTGACAGCGCCGCGCATCCCCATAGTAACCCGGGCTGGCGTTTCATCAGTGACATATAACCAGCGCCCGCATTACCAGGGCGATGACGCTGTTAAAGACATGGGGGCACAGATAATATTAATAGGAAGTGCTCAAAATGCCAGTATTCAATTGAGGGATTGTGGATACCCTTTTTAAACATAATATAATACTATAATCTTACTACAAGGATTTAAGAGTGCCAGTACCTATCTAGTAAACAATTTAAAGTGACAGTGCATAATTAAACAAAAAAGTGCAAATTGCATACATAATGCTAATTGTAAAAAAACTGCAAACAATGGTGACCTTTTAAAGTGCAAAAGTGCAAAATGCAAAAATTAAGTGTTACAAAACACACACATAATATGCTATTATATTAAAGTATACATTGATAAGAGACTGTTTGCTTCTTAAAGTGACAGTGCATAATTAAACAAGGAAAAAAGTGCAAAATGCATGAATGATACTGTATATACAAAAACTACAAGGACATTTAAAGTGCAAAAATACAAAAGTGCAGTGTTAAAAAACACACATGCTGTGCTAATATATTGAATACTCTGTTTACTATTTGAAAATACCCCATCCATAAAAATTAATAAATCTATTCGGGCATTCATATATTGATCTATAATTAATTAAGGTACCCTGACCCAACCCCTCCCAACCTCCCCCTCCCTTAACAATGTTATAAATAATTTTTGTAACCATATATTAAACTCTCTATACTTTCAGCCCATGATCTATATATGAATAAACCCATAAACATTAAACACTAATCCGCATATAATCTCAGGTTGCTGTATTCAATTCTCAAGATGAGATCATCTGTAAAAAGTTTTTTTCTTCCACAGTTCTTCATGCATGTCACCAAAATTCTTGACAGGAATTAGGCACGAATGATGTCAAACCGGACACATTAAACTAGAATAAAGCTAAAAACAAAATAATTAATATCACAGATATAAGTCCAAATAAAACCTCCAACTATACATCTGAGTACACCTAAATTAAAGGAAAGCACTAAACCCTAAATTCTCATTGAGTCCCTGTGGTGTAAGGGTCCCCAAACGAAAGATCCATCTGCTTTCCACCTGCGCCAATCTTTTTGCTAGATTACCTCCTCTCACTCCCATGGATACCCAGTCTATAGCCTTCACTTTTAACTGTCTAGCATCACATTGGTGGAAACGTTTAAAATGTCGTGGGAGCGTTTTCAGCTGTTTTGGATCCTCCTCGGTTAGTGCTTTCTCTATGTCCCTCACGTGTTCACGGGTTCTTACTCTCAGCTCTCTGGTGGTCATCCCAACATAGAATTTTCCGCATGGGCATTCCGCCTGATATACCACCCCTTTTGACCCACATGAAAGAAAGTGTCGGATGTCAAAATTCCTAGATCCATCAAAATTGGAAAAGGTTTTAGATTTTACTATATTCAAACATCCTTTACACTTTCCGCATGGATAACACCCTTTAAGGTCCAACCAGGTCTGCGATGTTGGTCTTTTTTCTGGCTCGAAATGACTTCTTACCAGAAAATCACGCAAATTTTTTGTCCTCCTAGCTGTCATTTTTGGTGCAGATGGCAGACATTTCTTCAGGATGGGGTCTGTGATCAACACCCCCCAATGTCTTCTCACTATTTCCCTAAGTTCCGGCCATTGTGTACTATAAGCGGTTATAAAGCGGACTATATCTTCTGTATCATCGCTTTTCACAGGGGGTTTATAGAGTACCTCATTACGGGATAACCTCTTCACCTTATTATACCCTTGTCTAATTACACGCTTGCTATAACCCCGTTCACCAAATCTCTGTTGCAAATCCGCTGCCTGTTCTTCAAATAGTTGATCGTTCGAGCAAATACGTTTTGCCCTCATAAATTGCCCTATCGGTATTCCCCTGATGGTTGAGGAAGGGTGACATGAAGCGGCATGCAAAAGAGAGTTGGTTGAGGTCGGCTTTCGGTATATATCAGTGATCAAATCTCCCTTTTCTGAGGTCCTGATTTGTATATCCAAAAACTCCAACTCCCTGCCCTCTTTATAAGTTAATTTTATGTTGATGTTTTTGGAGTTTAGTCTCTCGAACAAACCTCTTAGTTCAGCAGGAGTCCCCTCCCAGATGAACCAGAGGTCATCAATGTACCTCATCCAGTGGTGTACTTTTTCCATCTCAGGGAAGCTGTCATCAGAGAAAATTTCCCGTTCCCAGGCCCCCAGAAACAGGTTCGCATATGAGGGGGCACATGCCGCCCCCATAGCGGTTCCCTGCTTCTGGAGGTACACCTGGTTTGAGAAAACAAAACAGTTATGTGAGAGTATAAACTCCAACAAGGTCATCAATAGGTCCGCCAACCCTTGTTCCACATTATGATTGGTGAGATACCATCTGACTGCCGCCAAACCATCCTGGTGTCTAATGGACGTATACAGCGACTCCACGTCGGCTGTGACCATAACCATGTTGTCCGCCAAATGCATATGGTCCAGCCTCCGCAGAGCCGCTGTAGTATCCTTGATGTATGATGGTAAGGTCAGGACAATTGGTTTTAAATAATAGTCTACCACTTTGCAAATGACCTCACATAGACCTTCGTTGCCCGAAACTATGGGTCTCCCTGGCGGGTCCAAATGATCTTTATGGACCTGTATGTGAGACGTGGAAATCCCTTAGTGTACTAGTTGTTTCTGTGGCTTAACTGGTACAGGGTGCCACAGGATCTAATTCTGACAATCCGAGGGTCATGTTGCAGGTAGTGCAGCAAGAAGGCACTCATGTGTCTTGCGCATCCAGGAGGCCCAAGTCCTTGTCGTGTTGGTGGCGGCGAGGTAAGAATCATGCTTCTTTCCTCTGCCCTCTACCCCCAACCTTGCACAACAGAAATGTGATCAAGGTCTCCCTCATATGATGTGTCTTCCATGCCCATCGCCAGTTCGTCCTCTATTTGCTTCTTGGCTTCTGCACCTTCCTCAACAGTTTGGCCGCTACTTGCGCCCTCGTTAATCCCTCTCCCCCACCCTCCCATGCCTGCCACCTTGGTGCTGCCGACCATCTGGACCTTGGAGATCTTGTTATCCCTTCCGCATATGACTCCTCCTGTTCCTCTCCCTCCTCTTGTCCCACCACCTGACTCCGAATACTGTTTAAAGTGTGCTCCAGCATGTAAATGACCGGAATAGTCATGCATCATCAGCACTAAACATCTTCGTCGCCATTTCAAAACTGTGCAGAAGGGTGCATAGGTCCTTGATCTGAGACCACTCCAGCAGCGTGATTTGCCCCACCTCTGGATCTCGTTGGCCCAGGCTATACGTCATAACGTATTCCACCAGGGCTCATCGGTGCTTCCACAGTCGCTGCAACATGTGCAGAGTTGAATTCCCTCGTGTCGGCACATCGCATTTCAGACGGTGAACTGGCAGGCCGAACGACTTCTGTAGAGATGCAAGTCATTGAGCTACGGGATGCGAATGGCGGAAGTGAGCACACAGCGACCGTGCCCTCTGCCGAAGCCAATCTACGCCGAGATAGTTGGCTAAAAATTGCTGGGCAACCAGGTTCAAGATGTGAGCCATACAAGGCACGTGTGTCACATTGCCCCGGCGAAGGGCCGCACCCAGGTTTGCAGCATGCTTGCACACGGCCTTCCATGGCTGCAGGTTCACTGGAGACAACCATTGATGAAACTCAGTCTCTACAGCTGACCACAACTCCTCAGTTGTGTGACTCACATTTCCCAGACATTTCAATGTAAACACCGCCTGATGCCGTTGAGCTCTGCTGCCATCATTGTAAGAAGGTGTGCAGGATTCCTTCTGCGCAGTTAGAACAGGAGTGGCATTACCAGACAGGCTTTGGGTGCTGGTGGAAGACCAAGACGAGGTTGAGGAGGCAGAAGCAGTGGAGGAACTTCTACATACAGAGGATTGTCGCACAACTCGTGGGGACGGCAAGACTTGGACAGCAGCCTCTTCTCCTGCTGTCACTATAGTTACCCAGTGCCCAGTCACCGACATATAATGCCCCTGTCCATGCTTACTTGTTCAAATGTCTGTGGTGAAATGCACCCTGTCACACACAGAGTTTCTCAAGGAAGGGGTGATGTTGTGTGCAACATGCTGGTGTAGCGCAGGCAAAGTTTTCTTTGAGAAGTAGTGGCAACCGGGCATCCGGTACTGGGGCACTGCGACGGACATAAGGTCTCAAAAATCCTCTGTGTCCATCAGGCTGAAAGGCAGCATTTCTATAGCCAACAGCTAGCAGATTGTGAAATTCAACCACTTAGCTTTGTCATGGCTAGGAGGAAATGGTCTTTTACTTGTTCAGATCTGAGGGACTGAGGGCTGACTGCTGTGCTAAGACGGGGTTGAGTAAGGTGTCCCTGGCAAACTGCTGGTCTGTGAGGAAGGGACAGGCGGAGATATGTTGCCTATCCAAAGGTGGTGCTCTCGATGTCAGAGAGCGCTCAACACCAGCAGGTGTTTCCACTTCCAAAAGAACTGACGACCTGCCAATCACACTGGCTGTTGTGGGTAAAGAGGGGAAGGTCTGCGTCCCAAAGCATATGTAACTGTTGTCCCCATAGTCACAGAGGATGAAGAGGCCGCGGATTCACTTGATGGGGCAGACGGTGCTTGGCCCGACCCGCTAGGCCGCGTTGTAGCACAGTGAGCTTCCCACTGCGAATTATGCTTAGATTTTGGTGACAAATCTTACAGATAACATGGGGAGACTAAGGGTATGTGCCCACTGGACGGTTCTGCATCATTGCAGACCGTCAGAAAACCGGTGGAGAATTGCAGAAACTGAGATTTCTGACCTCAGCAGTGTCCATCGTTTTTTGAGCGGTTTTTGAGCGGTTTTATAGCGTTTGTACAGCGTTTTATCGGCGGTTTTCTGGCGGTTTTTCTTAGCGTTTTTAGGCTGTTTTTTTGAGCACTTGTAAGCTGGAACCGCTGGAAAAACGCTCAAAAGAATTCACCTGCTCTATCTTTGAAAACCGGTGGAAAACCGGTGAAGAAAGTGGAAAGGAGACAAACAAAAACGTTCTAATGTACACAGCGTTTTCTAAAATCCATTGACTAGCATGTTAAGCCAACCGCTGG
Source organism: Allobates femoralis (assembly GCA_033576535.1). Taxonomy (NCBI): domain Eukaryota; kingdom Metazoa; phylum Chordata; class Amphibia; order Anura; family Aromobatidae; genus Allobates; species Allobates femoralis. The sequence continues at coordinate 359,005,655 of JARQOC010000001.1, forward strand.
TTAGGATTAACATAAATTAACATAAAACTCAGCGGAAAACGCCGACGGAAAACGCTAAAAAACAGCCCATAAAACGTCCAGTGGGCACATACCCTTAAGGCTTGTGGATTTTTGAATGTGCTGCATGAAAGACACCTCACTTAACATTTTAAGCTTGCAACTCTGGGAGATTGATGCCACTTAAGTGGTGTCTGTGCCCAAATTTTTGGATCAAATGGAGACTCTTGTTGGAGTCCCCTTGCCGTGTTATACATGATTTTAGAAGGGCATGACATGCCTATATCTGTGTCTCCTCCTCCTTTTACTCCTCCACCTCTTTTCTTTTCGCATGACTATATGTACTTGTCACTTTTTTTGTGTGTGTTTTTTGTGTCTTCTGAGTAGTTTGTCAGCTTTTGGACACCTTTGAAGGAGTTTTCTATGTGTTTTCTGTGTGTTTGTATGTGTTTGTGTTTGCTTGCCATTGTTTTCAATCGTGTTCGACAGTGTTTGACGAACATTCGACGAACACCCCCCCAATTCAACGAATCAAATTGAATTCGAACACTAGGGTGGTGGCTCACGTCTAGTGGAGATTGACCAGCTGTGCTGAGGAAAGGCCATTGAACACCAAGATCGAGTTGGAGGGAAGCTAGAAAAAATACGCCTGATAAGTGTCTAGAGGACTGGAGCAAGTGGGAGCTCATCCTACGGCCGAATCTTAGAACAGAACATCAACTAAGTGGCTCCAGGAGGAAGAGGGGGTCCCAGAGGCATGGGAAGTAAGCAATACACCCATGGGTCTCATATCCATTGTCAGGCACAGGTAGGTAAAGGAACTAGGCCGATAGGGGCACCAGGAACTCAAAAGATTAGTGGAGAAGACAAGGCTCAGCTAGCAACCCAGAGACTGTGTGGCACTTTCATGGTGACACAATCGATAACCATGCACATCTGCTGAAAAGGTGACAACCATAAGGTTAAGGGGAGACACTGCAGGTTAACCCCTAGGAAAAGCCCACTGTCACTAGCTCAGAGCTCTATGTGGCGAGGCGCAAGGCAGGACGGGCAAGGCAAGCGTTGTGTAAGACGACCTGTAAAGGACAGAGAAGGGGTGACGGTTATGTACCATCCTACTACCAGTGAGTAGCTGGATCCCTGCCTCCGAAAACCCAGTGCTCAGCTGGCTGCTGCACAAAGACTGTGAGTAAAAGAACTAAAGACTGCAGCCCACTGTGCCTGTGAAATTTATTAACACGTCTAAAGCACCAAAAACACAACTACCAACTGACTCAGGTACCTATGGCCACAATAGGGGTCAGCCCTACCCATAGAGGGCTTAAGAACATTGCTGCCTCCCAACCATCGTCCCCTAGAAAAACTGTTGAGCAGCTGGGGCCATCTATAGCTGCAACCTGCGGGAAACAGGGAGTGACAGGGACAGATAGAGAAGACGCAGGGACAGGTAGAGAGAACAGGATCCATATGGATCCTGCATAGAATTGGATCGGATGGCTATTTGCCATCCAATTGCAGGCATCCGTGTGGATCCGTGGCTGTCCCTGGGGATCCTGTTCCCTGGCCAAAAACGCTGTGAGAAGCCAGCCTTAGACTTCTATCATTTACTTCACTTAATGAACTTTTTCAATAAACTGTTGTTAATAAACTATTGTACCATTATCCGTGTGGGCAATTTTCCGTCTGGGCAATTTTCTGTGTGGACAACTTTCCTGTGGGCATTCATGTCTGTGGGCAATTTTCCATGTGGGCAATTTTTTGTGGGCATTTTTCTGACTCACCGTTCGCAGGTCTCAGGCGATGCTTGACTTGTCACGGTTCCGCGCCTGAGGCTGTGGGGCCCGGTGGTCAAATGGAAGGAATAAGGGATTGGGATAAAGTCTTGATTGTCTCGTGACGCCACCTGTGGGAGTCCGGTGATGGCACCGGCGCTGCTTGGGCCTCCGGGGGATCCGCGGCAGCTAGATGGGATGCTCCCCACAGGATGAGCAGTAATCCCCGGGGCCAGGAGCTGCACTGGATGGAATACGGCAGCTCGGTTGTTTTTAGGGATATTCCGGGAAGAATGTACAGACACAAAGTCCTTTCAGTACCTTTTACTGGTGTTATCAGGTACACTCGACCGGGTGATGAAGTAGACACTTCTGGAGGTTCCACAGCAAGCAGTGGTATAGGCTTCCTGATATACTCAGCTTCTAAGGGGTCTGGTGGACATGGAATCCTACCGAACCGGGATTGCACTTTCTGGTGTGACTTGTTACACCTGAGTTTGCTGCACTGAGGGTGCTATAAAGGATTATCGTTGAATTCTAAACTCTGGGCTCTCATCTGGCGGTGCTTCAGGTGTCCAGGGAGCTAGACTCCCTTGTTGAGGTGCTGGTTTCTCTGCTGCCTGCGCTATGGCTCCTACAGCTCGGACCCAGTGACCGGATTGTTAGGTCGAGTCAAAGTAACTCCCCTGTCCCTCTCCTGTATTTGCCTCCTGCTCCTATGACCCCTGTTGCGAGGATCTACCACTTCCCGGGTGTGCTGGTATGGGCCTAGTGTGGCACCAGTACCAGGTCACCTCTGCTAGCTGTTCACAGTTCTAAAGTGACTGCACACTCCGCAGTTTCTCCCTCCAAGACCCGTATTTATAGGGGGAACTGGCTTAAGGCAACCAGTGGAGGTCCCCCTACAGGCCTGGTTTGAAAGGGTGTTGTAAGTAAGTGGGGCTGCTTGCTGTGTACTTCTCCATTGTGTCCTAAGAGTTCCTGTGGTGCCCCAACCAGGGTGCCATATTCTCCCTTAGTTAACTTCAGTTCTCCTGGACAACTTAACACTTTAACATTTTATATACATTCAGTAACCGGTATTTACAAAGTCTTAAATTGAAAAAAATACAAAAATCACTGAAAAAGAAAGGGAAAAATTATGAAAAATATGAAAAGCAGTCCATACGGCACTAGTCCATGTGCCGCAGGCTGGAAAAAGTAAGTTTTGTCACACAAGTCCTGTGACTATTGTCCAAGTTTAAGAAACGGGAAAAAGGGTAGAGTCCAGGGGTAAAGACACGGACAGGGTACACAATTTTAAACTTTATACACAAATTCCCTATGGGTGCCTCTGCTTAGGAGGCCGGGCCTAACCTTCTTACCCTACCCAGGCACTTTCTGTCCCCAACTTAATTTACTTGGGACATCCTTCTGTACACTATTTTTTACAGTTTTGAGCACGGGTATTATTTATATTGGCTTAACGGGTATTATTATTCCTCTAAGGGTTCCGTCACGTGGCGATCTTCCGGGCGATTCAATAGGCGACGCACGTGCACGTATTTGCGTGTTGCCTGAGGTCGCCGTTGCCCATTTACACGGGGCGACAACTTAGGCGACGCTTGGGTGACAACCCGAACAGAAATTGCCTGAGCGTCGCCCAAGCCCCAGGGGCGATCAAGTCGCTGGTCGCCGCTTTCGCGTCACACAGAGCCACCATATCAGCGATGTGGGCGTAAATTTTAGCCGCATCTCAGAGATCGGCATTAACATAATGTTGTGTGACGCCTTGAAGACGTGTGATTGGTCATTATTTTAATGTGTCGTTACATGTAAATGCATGTGCGTATTGGCTCTGTGCTTTTTAGACAACTCTCGTGTGATGTGTCGCGGATCTTTGCTAGCGGCATTTGCGTCGCCAACAAGGCAAAACACGGCGCTCGCCCGACATAAATATGTACAGTGAAATTTGTACAGCGCTTTTAATGTGAACTGTGTTGTGCTACAGCGTTGTCTAATTGAAATCACTCTTGCGTTCCTCATCAGGAACAGTCATTCAAAAAAACACGTACAAGTAAATGGTATATCCAAAAAAAAATTTAATTTTTAAGAACAGGACCAACATGGTCAATAAAATTTACAACAGTAAACCCATAAACATGTTTTTTTTTTTTTTTAAAACAAAACTAAACATGGAGATGAATATTGGGAGGATGTCCTTCTTGAGGGGCAGGGGGGTATGGGCACGTTTATATGCGTCAATGAGGCGCCTTAAATGGGCCAGATGTTCTGCCGCCATATCGTGTGCCGCCTCCAGGTCCTGCAAGGATGGGCCACCTACAGAGGAAACAGAACATCATCATCAGCAACATGTTTAGGACAAATAGGAGGTGTGTTTGCATAGAAGTGTATGCACTTACCAGGGGCTGTGGATCCATCATTTGGGCGGGAGGGGATGATGATGGACTTATCACCCAATCCACTGGTTGGCTTGGGTGATCTGTAATAAGATGAACATATGTGTATTTGTTAGCCCATAACAAAGGTACCAACAGACAAATTAAGGGGAGGAAAAAAAAAACACAGAATATACGAGTCATAATCACATTACACACACCTTCCTGGCTGCTTGTTGGGTCCTGAGGGGACAGATCTGGCGGCGGTGTGCCTGGTGACCCAGGTTCGCTCTGTGCTGGTGGTGGTGTTGTTGGTGGTCCTTCGGGGGATGCACCGGCCTTCTTTCACCACCTGTTGAGGGAACAACATACTTTGTCACAATAATAACATGGCCAGATATGTGGGGACTCAATAAACAGTGCTGTTTGAAGTTCTTTAGGTCAGGTTGAGTGCGATTGAAAGAATGGCAGGATACGCCAACATTATTTCATATGTGGGTAGGGTAAACATATGACAATATGTGGCTAGGTAAAGTAGACATATAGGTTACAGGGTACTGTACAGTGTATGTGGCTGAATCAGGTAGATGATCCTGCAGCTGCAGAGTCATGAAGAAGCTGTCACATACATTGGCCCGATATATGTTGGGGTGTACAGTGGCATGTGCTGCCCTTCCTATGTATTTCATTACACAGAAAGGGATGTGTATGTATTGTCAGGCTACTCACCCCTCATCTGGGCAATCATGGCACGCAGTATGGCAATGCATCCTGGGGTTTTAAACTTGAGATCTGCTATTTTTTTGCTGATCTGCTTGGTGGAGCGAGTAATCCCGAAACGATTCTCCAGGCGCCTCTGTATCCTCCGAAGGACCTCCTGTTTGTGGAAGCGCGGATGGATGTTGTGCTGGTGACACCAATAATCCTTGTGGTCACATGTGGCGATGAGCGCAAGGAGCTCAGGCTCTCCCCAAACTGCTGCTCTCATGGGTGCAGCCATCTTAGCAATTCTGCAGGGGAAGGAGAAAGCAGCAGGAAGGCGGCGCCAAAAGATTGACAACGCTCAGGCGAATGAACGCACGGGAGATATGTCACATGTTGACGGGGGCGCCGCATGAGCTACAGTATTTACTGTATGCTTGTGCGTCTTGTCATACAGGACGCCCGCAACTACAGCGCTCGTGCAGCTTTTAGTTAGGCTCTTATTGCAATTGCGTTGTGTTAACATACATTTGTTTCAGGCACATCTCTGGACTTTATTTAGCACACAGCCGCAAACACACAGGCGACATCACTGCACAGTATGTACGCTCCTGGGTGAGACACCTTTGGACATCATCAAATATGGTGCCGAGGAACAGGACAACCAATCGGAACGCTCGAGCTGCCACCAATCCACGCAGACCACCAGAGCTAGTAAATACACCCTGAAACGCCTACCGGAATGGTATGGGCGATGTGTGCTGCCGCCTTTGACATCGCTCATGAGATGTTACACAGGGCGATGAGCACACATCTCCCAAGAATGGTCGCCTGGTTTCACAGCACTGATGTGAAACCAGGCGACCACTCAGACATGTCGCCGTCATCCATTTACATTAGGCGACGCATTGGCGATATCGCCGGTGACAGGCCACGCCTCGGCGTCGCCTATGGAATCGCCCGGGAGATCGCCACGTGTGACAATACCTTTATACTTTAAACCCAATCTCCATATCTATTTGGGGTTTGTCCTAGTGTACTACGTGTGGATCTGCATAGTATTGGCGTGTCAAAATCTGCTGTCAGTGTAGTGTACGTACTGTTTCTTTCTCTGTTTGTCCTACGTGATTCTGTAATTCCATAGTAGGTACGTAGTCTTTCTACTGGACTATCCACTGTTAAAGGTGGTAGTGTAGGTAGCTGTCTGTGAATTCTTTCTCTAAATATGAGACTAGCAGGTTCACCGATTATAGGAATCTCAGGTTCCAGAATAACAGGCTGCATTTCTTGCATTTGAACTGGTTCTTCTTGTCTTGGCTGAATAGGTATTTGATCTTATATAGGTTGATAGAATGAGATAACTGGTATGATAAATGCGCCATTGGCGGGAAAGTCTCCAATTTCTGTATGGACTAGGCTTTCTTTTGGCTCCTCAACTGTTACTGAAGGATAACTGGTTTCTTGAGGTATTAACTGTTCTGGACATCTCTTCAAGTGGTCTCTGGATACAGTTGTAGTGGTGTTTCCTTTGTCTTTGCTGATTACACAAATTTTAGAATTGTCATATTTTGACGGCATTATTGTGTAAGGCTCTGCTTCCCAATTGTCATCCAATTTGTTGGTTTTCCTCTTTCTTTTTAGTACTAGTTCACCTGTTGTCAAAGGCTCTGCTGAGGCGTGTTTGTTGAAATCATGCTCTTGTTTGCTTCTGCTTAAATTCAGATTTCTCTCAACACTTTCTTGTACCTTCCTGTACTGTTCTTGGCGTCTGTTATTCCAATCTTCCTCTGGAGAATCTTGGGTTGGTTCAATTGTTCCCATTTCTAAATCAATTGTAAGTTTTCCTTGTCTCGCTCGCACCAGATGGCAGAGCAGTGAATGGGCTGTCACAGTAGGGTTCACCTGAGGTGAACCCTGACTGTGAAAGTCATTTTGCAGTCTGCCCTCCCTCTGCATAGACGTGAGTCTATGCAGAGGGATGTGGCAGTGAAGATTCCGTTTATGGACTACGTCGGAGGCGATCGTCGTGTGACCTTCGTTGTGGACTACGTCGGACGGAATAGTCCCTAATTGTGTTCTGTTTTATTTCTAATAAAATTATTTTTTCTCTGTGTTGTGTTTTTTTTCTATTAATTACTGGAAATTCATGGCGGTCATGTCTAATATTGTCATGACCGCCATAAATTTCGGGCTTAGGGCCAGCTGATAATAAAAAGCTGGCCCTAACCCCTTTATTACCCATTGAGCCACCGCACCAGGGCCACTGGAAGAGCGGGGTTCAGCGCCAGAAGATGGCGCTTCAATGAATGCGCCATCTTCTGGGGCGGCTGCGGGCTGCAATTCGCAGCGGGGGGTGCCCAGAACGCTTGGGCATCCCTGCGCTGCGGATTCCAGCCCCGGGCTGCTTAGCTGTACCTGGCTAGACATAGAAATTGTGCGGAGACCCACGCAGTTTTTTTTTTATTATTTCGTGAAATTCATGAAATAATAAAAAAAAAAAAAGGGCTCCCCTATTTTCTTGTGTCCGGCCAGGTACAGATGGGCACCTGGGGGTTGGGGGCAGCCCGTCGCTGCCTGCTGGATCCGGCTGGTTGCAAAATACGGCGAAGCCCACGTCAATTTTTTTTCTGAAAAATCTATAAAACAATATAAATAAAAGGGACTGCATCTTTATTAACCCCTCGGCCATGGTGGAAGGGTTAATAAAGAGGCAGTCCCTTTTTTAGGATTGTTTTATTGATTTTTCACAAAAAAAATGACGTGGGCTTCGCCGTATTTCTGGAACCAGCCGGATCCAGCAGGCAGCGACGGGCTGACCCCAACCCCCAGGTGCCTATTTGTACCTGGCCAGACACAAGAATATAGGGGAGCCCTTTTTTTTTATTATTTCATGAATTTCATGAAATAATAAAAAAAAAATGCGTGGGGCTCCGCGCAATTTCTATGTCTAGCCAGGTACAGCTAAGCAGCTGGGGGCTGGAATCCGCAGTGCAGGGAGGCCCAAGTTTTCTGGGCACCCCCCGCTGCAAATTTCAGCCCGCAGCTGCCCCAGAAGATGGCGCGTTCATTGAAGCGCCATCCTCTGGCGCTGAACCCCGCTCTTCCAGCGGCCCTGGTGGCGGTGGCACGCTGAATAATAAAGGGGTTAATATCAGCTTTGTTATACAAGCTGGTATTAAGCCCGAGATTCTAAATGTCAGGCCACGTTTGACCTGGCCACTAAGAATCTCCAATAAAGGGTTAAAAAAAACACAACACAGAGAAATTTTTTTATTAGAAATAAAAAAAAAAAGCCATTAGGGACTCCATCTTTAATTAAAAAAATCCTCTTCCGTCCGACGTAGTCCAAAATGTGATGTCATCTCTGCTACATCCCTGTGCATAGATATAGAATGATGTCTATGCACAAGGAATGAGCAGACTGAGAACAATCTCAGCTCTGCTACATCATCTCTGTGCACAGGGAGAGCAGGCGGGCTCTAGGACCCTGGAGCTGCGACAGCCTGCAGAACCCGAGCCCCACACAGAGCAGACAGCCAGACTCCTTACTGTGCGAGTTTCCCTGCGATTACTTGCACAGTAACGAGTCCAATGCAAGTCAATGGCAATCCTAGTTTTGTCAGTGTCTCAGACTCTGACAAAACTAGGATTGCCATTGATTTGCATTGGACTCGTTACTGTGCGAGTAATCGCTGGGAAACGCGCAGAGTACCGAGTCCTGCGAGTCCCTTACTACTCGCCAAGTAACGAGTCCTAGCGAGTAGACTCGCCCATCCCTAGTCTACGCGCATTCTCATACTACCGTCTTTCTTTTTAACCAGGACTAGTGGTGCTGCCCAGGGACTACAGCTATCCCTAATGACCCCTGCATTTTTCATGTCCTGAAGCATTTCTTTCGCCTTTTGGTAGTGTGTGGATGGTATAGGCCTGTACCTTTCTTTGATGGGTGCATGGTCGCCTGTGGGGATATGGTGTTGTACCCCTTTAATCCTGCCAAAATCAAGTGGATGTTTGCTGAACACTTGCTTGTACTCTCAAACTACCCGGTAGACTCCATTTTTCTCATGAGAAGGTGTGTTGTCAGTTCCTACGCTGAGCTCCTGACACCATTTCTCTAGCTGATCTTTGGAGTGAGGGGGTTCTTCAGTTACTGTTTGTGAGAAGGATTTTACATCATGTATAGCATTGTTTTCAACCTGGTAGAATTTTGCAACAGTGGAATATCTTGGCAGTCTGACTTAGTCATCACCGTAATTTAGTATGCGTACAGGGACCCTTCCTTTTCTTACGTCAACCAACCCTCTGGCTATCAAGAGTGTAGGACTACTATCAGACATTACAGGTTCTACTACAGCTTGGTAGTCCTGCCCTCTGAGGCCTATTGCTGCTCGACACCAGATCATCATTTCACTTCTGGGTGGTACCACAATTGGAATGGGATCTGTTACCCGTACACTGCCAATTTCACCGTTTGACATGTTTACCTGCTGTTGATACACCAGAGCTCGGATCTCTCTTTGGATAGCTCTCCTCTCTCTTGGTTTACCAGCATCAGCACTCTGTTAAAGTAAAAACAACACTTCATCTAGGCATTTAACCATTACATTGGTACCCAGTATTACGTGTGGATCCCGCTCGTATGGTTTGTCCTGAACCACTATGATACCCTGGTTCTTCAGCTGCACCCTACCCACCTTTACTGTAGCTTCCCATTGTCCCTCTATTGTAACTAGCAAACCATTAGTTGCCTCAATGTTCAAATCAGGGTTTGGGGGTTCCAGCTTAATATCTGGCCAGAACCGTTTGTAAAGGATACTTGGGATGGTTGTCACCTGGGATCCAGTGTCTATCAATGCTGTGGTAGCAGTGCCGTCGATGATGATTGACAAGTACGGACGGTCTCCCACATACTTGTATTCCCAGTAGGTTGAGCCTGGACAGTCTTCTCCTGGGGTTGGCCCTTCTCGCCCAGGGGTTGCTCGTTTAAAGGACTGGAGCGGTAGGTATGTCCTTCTTTGTTGCTCTTTTGGCAGATGCGATGTCCATCGGGGCTGTAACGATCTGTAGGTTTCCCTCACGGCGGTGGTGTCCTCTTCCTTATCCACGGGACGTCGTCGGGGCTGTCAGCGATCTGGATCTTGTCTGATGGCCTTGCTTCTGTCTTGGGTCTTCTTTCACCTCGGAGCTTTGCCACATCTTTAATCAGCTGCTGCACATCGGTGCACAGTTTATCGAACCAGTCGGGTGTCATAGTCTTTGCACTGGACTGAACCATGGGGGTGAAGATGCTGCTGCCGGCACGGAAGGGGTGTTAGCATACTGCGGCTGTGTGGTCAGATCGGGCACTGTAGGGAACTGCTGTCCTTGCACTGTTAAGTCTCTTAACGTAGCGAACTCTGCATCAGGGTTTTGCAGAGCCCACCAGCGTGCCTGTTTCTTATCATCAGATAGTCTAAGTCCCACTACAAACTGTTCGATTAATGCTATATTTTCGTCTCTAACACCAGCGGGATCTGCTTGTTTTAACAGTCTCAGTGCTTCCTGAAAACGCAGTGCATAGTCTAGGACACTCTATGCGCCCCTTGTTTGCAATGGTAAAACAACAGTCTTAGTTCCGCTTTTGTGTGATGTTCAAAAACCTGGTTTAGTTTGGCAAATATCTGCTCGACAGACTCCTGAGCTTATATAGACCAGTTTCGGGTCTCTAGCTCGGCTGCATCTGTTAACTGTCCCATTATTACTGAAGCTCTCTGCTTACCGGTCATGGCGTACATATCCAGCACTTGGGATATCTTTCTCCGGTACATATCCAGGGTACCGGGTTTACCGCTGTACTTTGGTAACCAGGCCGCATTCGGGACGTACGGCAGAGATATCGGCATTATCGAGGCGGGCTGCTGCGGCATGACGCCACCGGGTGGTCGACCTACTGGGGGTACGTTCTGAGACCCCGGTGGGACAACCGGTTGATTTACTTGCGGGGATACCGCGTCGCTGGAATCCAAATCACTCATCCTCGCTCCCCCTTAGTTAAGCGTGGCCAGTCCTTTCGATTTCAGCGAAAGTTGTCGCCTTTGCGGTGAGGAGTGAGGCACCATGGGAGTTTCCGGTTCCTGCTGCATTTGGCGGAAACTCGTCAGAGCGTGGGGCGGGGTCTATCTTTGTGCCCTTTGCACAATAACACCCCTTCTTTTCCCGCTCTCTGCGCAGCAATGGCGGTTCAAATTTACAGTTCAATATTCACAGTCATTAAATAGCACATAATACCCGTTGGGAAACGGGTCTGTTCGCATCCTATTCGTGACACCAGATTTGACTCACCGTTGCCGGGTTCGCAGGTCTCAGGCGATGCTTGACTTGTCACGGTTCCGCGCCTGAGGCTGTGGGGCCCAGTGGTAGTCTGGTGATGGCACCGGTGCTGCTTGGGCCTCCGGGGGATATGCGGCAGCTAGATGGGATGCTCCCCACAGGATGAGCAGTAATCCCCGGGGCCAGGAGCTGCACTGGATGGGATACGGCAGCTTGGTTGTTTTTAGGGATAATCCAGGAAGAATGTACAGACACATAAAGTCCTTTCAGTACCTTTTACTGGTGTTATCAGGTACACTCGACCGGGCGATGAAGTAGACACTTCTGGAGGTTCCACAGCAAGCAGTGGTATAGGCTTCCTGATATACTCAGCTTCTAGGGGGTCTGGTGGACATGGAATCCTACCGAACCGGGATTGCACTTTCTGGTGTGACTTGTTACACCTACGTTTGCTGCACTGAGGGCGCTATAATGGATTATCGTTGAATTCTAAACTCCGGGCTCTCATCTGGCGGTGCTTCAGGCGTCCAGGGAGCTAGACTCCCTTGTTGAGGTGCTGGTTTCTCTGCAGCCTGCGCTATGGCTCCTGCAGCTCGGACCCAATGACCGGATTGTTAGGCCGAGTCAAAGTAACTCCTCTGTCCCTCTCCTGTATTTGCCTCCTGCTCCTATGACCCCTGTTGCGAGGGTCTACCACTTCCCGGGTGTGCTGGTATGGGCCTAGTGTAGCACCAGTACCAGGTCAGCTCTCCTAGTTGTTCACAGTTCTAAAGTGACTGCACACTCCGCAGTTTCTCCCTCCAAGACCCGTATTTATAGGGGAAACTGGCTTAAGGCAACCAGTGTAGCTCCCCCTACAGGCCTGGGGTGAAAGGGTGTTGTAAGTAAGTGGGGCTGCTTGCTGTGTACTTCTCCATTGTGAACTAAGAGTTCCTGTGGTGCCCCAACCAGGGTGCCACATTTCCATGTGGGAAATTTTCCTTGTGTCCAATTTTCCATGTGGGTATGGTAATTATTAGTGTGTGCAATTGTCCTTGTGGGCATAAATGTCTGTGGGCAATTATCATTAAAACATGAAAATCTTTAATTTCTTGATTACATTTAATTTGGGTATTTGTCACATGGATGGCAAATGGATGTCACATGGAAGCCATCCATGTGCTGTACATGTTTTTTTACGGACCCATAGACTTGTATTATCCCTTGTCACTTGTGCTGACTCTAAAAATTGGGCATTTCTCTGTGTGCATTACATGGATACACGCATGATTGAAAGCATAAACATGGTCCATGTAAAGACACAGAGTTGGGAAAATCAAAATATATTTTAATGAGTGTTTGAGTGAATGTGTCCTCAGTAAGTATAAAAACAAACATCTAACATACTAGAAAAAGTGACATGTGAAGGGGGCCTAAATATGACTTATTGGTTTTTCAGCAATCCTCTGATGGGTAGAAAATAATGTAATCAAATTTGCTGCATAGCAAAACTGTAGTTTTAAAGTGTAACTGCTGTTTAATTTTTTTTTTAATAATAATGTAGAGCAAATGATTTTAATAAAAATTTTAATATACCGTATATAATCGAGTATAAGCCGACCTGAGTATAAGCCGAGGCCCCTAATTTTACCCCCCAAAACTGGGGAAACTTATTGACTCGAGTATAAGCTTAGGGTGGGAAATGCAGCACCCCCCATCCTGGTATATAACTCCTCACCACTGTAGATAGCCCCTCATAACAGTGTATATAACCCTACATAGCCCCTCATAATATTGTGCCTCCATCACTGATATATAGTGCCCCCATCACAGTACATAGCCCATCATCCCTTGTACGAAGTGGCCCCCATCATCCCTGGTGCAGAGCGGCCCCATCATCCCTGGTACAGAGCGGCCCCCATCATCCCTGGTACACAGCGGCCCCCATCATCCCTGGTACACAGCGGCCCCCATCATCCCTGGTACACAGCGGCCCCCATCATCCCTGGTACACAGCTCCCCCCATCCCTGATATAAGAGCCCCATCATTTGTATAGGGCCCCATGCTGGCGCTCAGCATAAAATAAAAAACTTCTTACTCACCTTCTGATGCTCCTCTGCACTGTCTGTGGGCTCCGGGCATCCTCCCTCCGGTCTGCCAGCTTCTAATCATGTGACCGCAGCGCAGCAGTGATGACGTCACTGAAGCGCCGGTCACATGATTAGAAGACCGGAGGGAGGATGCCCGGAGCCCACAGACAGTGCAAAGGAGCATCGGAAGGTGAGTAAGAAGTTTTTTATTTTATGCTGAGCGCCAGCATGGGGCACATATAGCAGCAATGGTTGGGCGAGTAGTGCAATGTAATATGAACCGCTCCCCCTGCCGCTGATTGACAGGGGGATGCAGTGCATATTACATTTCACTAATGAGCGAGCCCTCGTGACTGCCCACTCATATTACAGCCTCCCCCCGCCTACACAAGCCCCCGGTCACCGCCTACCTTCCCACTCAGCCAGTATACTGACTCGAGTATAAGCCTAGGAGGGCACTTTTCAGCACAAAAATTGTGCTGAAAATCTCGGCTTATACTCGAGTATATACGGTACTTCATTAGAAAATTGTAGTTGAAAATCATTCATAAACCTTCCACAAGGCGTTCCCATTGCACTGTGTCTGAAGCAAACATATGCTCATTATCACTTAGATCCATCTTCACACTGAATATGGGCATGTAACCATATAAGAGAGGGGGAGTGGCCTACACTGCTGTCTGCAGCTTATGAGGAAACAACTTATCAGATTAGCACAGCATTCAGCATAGTTGCTAAGCAATGTCAGAAGGTCAGGATAACTGCAAACTCCTTAGAAGCATGTGGTAAGGAAAGATCTGTCATCTGGCTCCACACAGCTCAGTCACAATCTCTGTCATCCCCTTCTTTGCTGGCTTCCCACATGTCTCACTATCACCCTGCTCTCAGAAGTTGTGGAAATACACAAACTGTGCTGGCAGATGTTGTCCACGCCCACACAGCCATAAAATGCTGTTTTTAAAAGAGCACAGAAAAATTTGAAAAATTAAGTCATATGGCACATAAAAGCATTATCTTAGCTGCTATGTGACCCATCATTAACAACCAGTACAGTATTGTTTTTTATTTTCATTGAAATGACACTTACACTTTAAGGGCCACGTCACACCAGGTGATGTCGCTGGCGACGTGCGGAAGCGCACGTTTTTGGCGGTCCGCCAGCGTCGCCGCCGCATGTTTACATGCGGCGACACCTCAGCAATGCACCGGCGATCTGACAGGGTGTCTAAAAACCCCAGCGGCGATGCCTTATTATGGGAGCCTGTGGCTCCCATCGCCTGGCCGATCGCAGTCCCCTATTTACATGGGGCAATGTGTACACATCGCCCCAGAATGGTCGCCTGGTTTCAGAGCGCTGCTCTGAAACCAGGCGACCACTCAAATGCGTCGCCCTCGCCCATTCACATTGGGCGACGCATTGGCGATGTTGGCGGTGACAGGCCACGCCCCAGCATCGCCAAGAAAATCGGCGCCGACATCACCAGGTGTGGCAATACCCTAAGGCGGCCGTCACACGCTTCAATCTTGTGAGCGATATTGTTAGCGATCACATGCACGCGCGATCGCTAACAATATCGTTCACATCACTGGTGAGATGTCACACAGGCAGAGTCACCAGCGATGTGGACCAGCGAGAACGCTGGTAACTATGGTACACATCGGGTTACTAGGCGCCGCGCGGCGCTTAGTAACCCGAAGTTTACCATAGATACCATCTCCCAGCATAGGCTCTGCCGCTGGGAGATCGTTCATTGTGGTGTCACACACCACAATGATGCAGATTGATCAAGCGATTATCGCTTGATTTGAGCTCCTGCTCACAAATCTGCGATCAAGCAATCAAGCAATTTTACATTGTAAAATCGCTTGATTACACGCAGCGACTCACAAACGATATCGCTTAGCGATCAAAAAAGCAGATCGCTTAAGCGATATCTTTCAAGAAATTGATGCGTGTGACGGCCGCCTATGGCTTTTTTTTACTGTCTTGTCAAAAAAAGGATTAATGTAAATGTACTTTACATGTACAACAAATGTTTATTTGGATCCTGTTTGCAGTTGACAACTCCCTGATTAAAAGTAATTTAAATGTTACCTAATCTCAGCTGACAATTTAATAAGCCACACGGGAAGCATAGCATAGAAGTCTGAACGCAGGAGAAAATGGGTTATCACTACCAGCGTCTCGTAAGTTGACTTTATATTGTGGTAATTATTGTATCTAAAAGCTTATACATTGAATTCTATAAATGCTGTAGAGATTGTTACTAGAGTCATGAATTAGTTAAAACTGCACCTTTGCTTTTTTCTACGGTGCATAAACTGAGCTGCAGGGTCGATTTTTCTTGCAGTAAATATGCATTTAATTGTACATTTTCCTCAAAAAAAAACCCATAGATATGATTAGTGCAAATACACTGAAAACACATGAGATCCTCACTTGACTATATCAATAAAGTTTTATATAGCCAAATAGCAAAGTACACAAAGCTAAATTTTTTTTAAACATGACATATAAAAAAGAGACAAAAAACAGGTGAAATATGATAAAAATACATGTAAAAATTGCACGCAATAATGCAATGAAAAACTGCATGTAACCTAATTTACCCAGTTGAAGCAGAAATTTGGCAGAAAGCTTGCAGCATCAAAAATGCGCAAAATTTTTATCATGGGAAAAATGCCTAACATTGCTCTGTGCGCTGTCTGTCAGGGTACCGTTACATGTCACAATATCGTTCTGATATCGCATACAATTTCACGGGAGTGCGCACGCTTTTGGCACTTGTCTAAGAACACATAGGAGATGTCACACAGTTAGATATCAGCAGGCAACGCTACTAGGATGTTGTATGCAACTTTTGTGCACTGGTATGAGCAACCCGGGGACCGAGCATTAACATTGTAGTGAATAGGGGAAGTTGCAAACAAGATCGTTTTTGCGTCGTCACACAGCACGATCATGCCACATCGCATATGCAATATTGGACGGATGAAGGGCTTGCACAATCTTCTTGCAATATCGTACCTATGATTTTTTCGAGTCGCATTGCCCATTTACCCGACACAACGCACAAACGATATCAACTGCAACAACCGTACCCCATGACTTTCTGTCGATGTTGCATTGCGATATCGCGACGTGTAATGGTACCCTTACACATGGGGACTGCACATAGCCCAAAAACTAGCTCATGCAAACTTAGCGTAAGGCTAGATTCACATATCGGTGTTGAGGGTTCGAGTACAAGCATATTCCAGTCATGGGTCTCCTGATCCAAACTATAAGGTTCTATAAAGCTAGGGCCACATTAGCGTCAGGTTTTTGCACCAAATATCTGCCATAGACTAGTTCACACAGCGTTAACGCAGTCTTATGCTGTGTTAACGCTGTCTTTGAATAATATAGGAGACGGACTCCCCAGCGAATGGTAACGTGGGCGCTAAAGTGCCGGAGATTGTAATCTCGAGTTATTTTTTAGCGGACGGAAAAACGCTCCTTGTAAGGTTTTCCAATCTGCTATAAAATAACGCTTTAGCGCCCACGTTACCATTCGCTGGGGAGTCTGTCTCCTATATTATTCAATGACAGAGTTAACACAGCGTAAGACTGCGTTAACACTGCGTGAAGGCTGCAGTAAAACTAGTCTATGGCGGATATGTGCTGCAAAGTCCCGACGCTAATGTGGCCCTAGCATAAGGCTCTTAAGTTCAGTTCACTAGGCTCACGGCCTGTCCATGCAACTTAGTCTGTATTTTAATCACAAAACATGGCTGTGTAAATCCGTCCCTAATCACATTACGAATTACTGAGCATCCCTGGAATCTGAATGAGTCTTCAGAATAGAGGATTGTGCCTAGACTGCTGCAAGCTTGAGATGCAAAATCTCAAAACTACATCCAGGTGTAGCAGAAAAGATCTGTCCAAAAATCAAATCCACATCTTCATTTTTGTTAGTATTTCCACTGAATTCATCCCATATTATGCTCTGTAATGGCTTGTTCAGACATCCGTATTTTATGTATGAGTTTTATCCATGATCGTGTCAGATCATAATCAATAATGCCTAAAAGTCTATAGGTTCATGAAAAAATCAGACATCACTCAGATGCTATCCGAGCACTGTTCATTTTTCATACACTGATAAGGAAGAGAAGCTGCAGAAATGTATTTTTCATATCAAGCAAAAACTGATAAGACTTGGTCAAAACTGATGACACTCTGCTAGAATGCAGATGAACCTTGGATCAAAAACAATGATGAAACTCGGTCCAATAACCGTACAGTGGGCTTTAGATTTCTTTAAAGTAGGTTAGAAGCTTTATCTAATAATACGCTAGATAAAATCTGCAGTCTAATCCGCATGTAGCATGATTTTGTTGCAGAAATTTACAAATATTTGTATTGTTCCTTCAACAGGGCCAAAACAACCCAATGTAGATTAACAGGACTGATTTTCAGTTGCAATAATTTTTGCAAGAAATCTGCTGCATGTGACATACTCATACACAGGGCTGCCACTAGGAATTTTGGGCCCCCTGACTGCCAAAATTTTGGGGCCCCCCTGAGACTCCTCCCAGCCTCCACCCCCTGAGAATCCGTCCAGACTCCACCCAGGCTCCACCTCCACCCTAGATCCGCCTCCACCCAAACATACATTACATATATAGTGAAAAATTGGAACAGCACCAAAAATTACCTCAATTTATGTGCAAAGCTTTCCCAATCAGCAATCCAGATGGTTCCTTACAATAGATTAAAAAAAATAGAAAAACAGCACAAAAAAAATAGAAAAAAGTGGACTTTATTGCCCAATGCGTATCCACGCCATTGGGTAATAAAGTCCACTTTTTTCTATTTTTTGTGCTGTTTTTCCTTTTTTTACACTCTATTATATATTACACACACACACACACTTGAGACTGCTGTGGGCTGAATACACAATAGCTGTATCATTCACCGTTCTGACGATTCTTGGTGCCAGCACCAATCTGTCCACTATGTTTCTGGAGAGCTGCAGCTTGCAGATCGCTTCAGGGTGCCCCCTTCCTGATCACCAGCGCTACGGCATTCAGCCTGCTGAGCGCTCAAACAACCCGGTGCACACTTCCAGTTAGCGGTTCATCACTTCCGGTTAGCGTTATAGAAATGAAGTTGCAACATCGTAGGATCAATGGTGTTCATTCCCTCTTCGTGTGGTCTTACATGGTGCGGGTGGGAGGACGGGAGGTTCTCAAAGACGATGGCCGTTTCACACCGCAAGTGGCGCTTCAACAGGCATATAGTCCACCATATGCCTGTTGAAGTGCCACTCCACGAAGAGTGAATAAACACCGCTGATTGTGTGTTGCAACTTCTTTTCTATAATGCTAAACACAATAGCTGTATATACAATAGAGAATACAGAATAGAGACAGCTGCTACCTGTATACACAATAGAGATGGCTGCGGACCGTATACACAATGGAGACTGCTGCTGGCTATACATACAATAGAGAATACACAATAGAAACTGCTGCTGGCCATACACAATAGAGAAGGCTGCCAGCCATATAGACAACATCCCAACAGCTTCCTTCCATTCCGACAGCCTCCCTCCATCCCGACAGCCTCCCTCCATCCTTCCTCCATCCCGACAGCCACCATCCATTCTTTCTCCATCCCGACAGCCTCCCTCCATCCTTCCTCCATCGCAATAGTCTCCCTCCATCCCATCAACGTCCCTCCATACTTCCTCCATCCCAACAGCGGTCCTCCATCCTGACAGCCTCTCTCCATCCTTCCTCCATACCGACAGCCTCCCTGTCTCCATCCCCACAGCCTCCCTGTCTCCATCCCCACAGCCTCCCTGTCTCCATCCCCACAGCCTCCCTGTCTCCATCCCCACAGTCTCCCTGTCTCCATCTCCACAGCCTCCCTGTCTCCATCCCCACAGCCTCCCTGTCTCCATCCCCACAGCCTCCTTCCCTATATATGGCAACATCCCTACTCCGGACCCCCCATAACTTACCATTTGGGGGAGCTGTGGATGCGGAGCAGGGATGCCGGAGCCCGGAGGGCACATCTGCAGGACTGGAGCTGCCTGCGGGGGAGTAGCTGCGGGCCTGCGGTAGCTAGCAGTGGGCGCCGCCATGTTCTTTGTGGCCGGCTGCATTCACTAACTGTACAGCCGGCCGGTGGAAGTTGAGACTTCAACAAAATGGCCGCGGCTAAATGGAGACTGCGGCCATTGTGTAGAAGTCTCAACCTCTACTGACCGGCTGTACAGTTAGTGGGCGCCGGCCACAAAGAACATGTCGGCGCCCACCGCTCCCTGCCGCAGCTTCTCCCTGCAACTCCAGGGCCCGGCGGCAGTGATTAATGGGGGGAGGGCCCTGCAAGACATGGGGGATGGGGCCCGGAGGAGCCTGCTCAAAATGGGTACGCCCCCTGAAGTCACGGCCGGGCCCCCTGGGCTCGGGGCCCCTGACTCCAGTCAGGGCTGTCACCCACTGATGGCGACCCTGCTCATACATTTATGAAGGTTTGTTTCTGCAGCATAAAAGCCAATTATAAATATTTCTTAACAGGGCTTTATAGCAGTACAACTAATACAGTCATGGCCAAAAGTGTTGGTACCCTACAAACTGTTCCAGAAAATGAAGCATTTCTCCCAGAAAGTTATTGCAATTGCACATTTTTTGTTATGCTCATGTTCATTACCTTTCCGTGAATTGGAATAACATAAAAAACATAGAAAATAAGGCAAATTGGTTATAATTTCCACCCCAAAAAAGGGCCAGACAAAATTGTTGGCACCTTTCAAAAATTGTGAGTAAACAACTTTGTTTCAAGCACATGTGCTGGTTCAAACTCACTGGAGGCAAGTAACAGATGTGGGCAACATGAAAATGACAGAAAGAAATGACAGAAAGAAATGACAGAAAGAAATGACAGAAAGAAATGACCAGAAAGAAAGAGAAGTTGACTCAATCTTTGCATTGTGTGTCTGTGTGTGCCATACTAAATAAGCATGTAGAAGAGAAAGAGGAGAAGAGAACTGTCTGAGGACTTGAGAACCAAAAGTGTTGAAAGAAATCAACAATCTGAAGGTTACAAGTCCATCTCCAGAGATCTTGATGTTCATTTGTCCATGGACCGCAACATAATGAAGACATTTACAATCCATGGTTAATCTCACTGGATGTAGGCAACGTAGCAAAATTGATCAAAGGTTATGTGGCGCCCCGCAACGAGTGCGTCACAAGGGAGTATTGCAGCCGCAATATTCTCTGACAAAGCAGTGCAATAGTTAACTCTGAGATCCAACCCAACATACAACACCTAGAACAGAGGGCCAATCCTAGGTCCTGGTGGGTGGAGTGTTAGGGTAGTGTAGGAGAACACACAGTAGTCAAGTCAAGTCAAGTCAAGTCAAGTCAAGGATCTAGAACCTGAAGAGAGCAGACTAGAACTTGGAGAGGAGCGGGGGCTCCGCACCCCGTGCGGGCCCCTGGGCCGTCACCGGTCGGGTGTCAGCACCTGAGGCCTTAACTACCGGGATTGGGCATTTCTACACGGGTTCCCAAAAGACTCCCGTGCCCACAACTCACAGCCGGTTCACTGGTACCGAAGCTGGCAGCAGTTCACCTCTGCCACGCGAACCAGCCCCGTGGAGGAGCAGCTTTATAGGAGCACCCCACCACCAGCCAGTTTCCAGTCGTCTAACCAGCGGTGTACCCACTGAGGGACCCAAGGCTCCCCAAAGAATCCAGAACGTACATCATGGATAGGGCATTGAAGCAGCCTCCCCGTACCCGACCTGGTATTCCTGGGCGACGCTGGCAAATCAATCAAGTTAGGTAGAATGGAGGAACACTGCGGATCTCTGAGGAGCACTATCACTGCTGAGTCCACCCGGTCTTCTACTCAACCACTGTAAGCCATGTACTGCCTGCTGGTTACAGTAAAGACCCGTTGCAGAGACTATCTGTGTCCGTGTCTCCTTATGAACTGTCCGTCCGCACACTAAGGTAACCGCAGCTGCCGCACAACATCTTGAGCAGCTCCAGCCTCCGGGGATCACCGCTCAGCCTGTGGGGAGCGTAACATCTTGCTGCTGTCCATCACCCCGGAGGTTCCGCAGCGTCGGTAGCCCTTACCGAATCTACTCATAGGTGGCGTCACGAAGAAAACAAATTAAAACCCCTTTAATCTGTTCCCGTAAGACGTCCTCAATTTTGATCTGCACTACACCGGGCCCCACTACCGGCAGGCGCGGTCCACCCGTGACAAGGAAGGAGAAGAATCGCCTGTATCAACCGGAGTCCGCCGGCCACGGTGAGTCAGAAAATGGCGTCACGAACAGGATACGAGCAGGCCCGTTATCCAACGGGTATATTGTGCTTAAAACTGGACTTTATTGTCTACAATTGGACTTTGTTCGTCCCTAAAAGAACTTTCCCGCCTTTACACCATTGGGTCAAGATGGCGCCCAAGATGGCGTTCCCGCCACAAGAAGCCGCCACGTGAAGCCCAAGAGTGAGTCAACCCCCCCCCTCACTGTGGGAGGGCTAAAGACAAAAGGCGCCAAACTCTTTGTCCGCCCTGATTGCTCGAATCAACCATGGGGGCGGACCCCAAAGACTTTTCCCACGATTGGACTACAAAAGCCCAGAGGAGATGGGAGTGTCATACATAGACACACAGACGGAATTCTTCACCAGCTCTACCAGAACGTCTTACCGGTTGATCGGGTGTGGTTTCCCTCCAAAGAAGAATGGCCAGCATGAGACTCCAAGACCTGATGCGGGAGGTCGAGGCGGAGGCCAGAGCAGCCATCAGCCAACCGGGTCCGGATCCTGCCCTTACCATAGACGGCAGCCCCGACTTCTGGCTAGAGGCTCTACAAGACCTCCGGGTGCGGTTACTAGAGACAGTGGAATGGACGATCCGTAGCTGGAGCGCGACCCTAGGCAGACGACTACACCATGCGATGCAGCAGAGCCGACCGGGTACAGCTTCTCCAAGCCCAGACGACGTCACCAGCTTCTCGACCGCCTCACCGTCGCCTACCACCTGTCCTGCTCCGTCACCTGAGCCAATAGACTGTGTCATTCCGGTGGAGGCCGCAACTCGACCCGTTCCAGCGACCAACATCGCAACCGATTCCGTTCTTGAGCCGGAGCTCATAACACGCTCCATTGAAGAACTAGATCTCTACCAGGTTCCCACTGAGGAACCCGCGACATGTTTCACCAGTACAGAGACAGTCGCCTGTTTTATCCCCGTACCGGAGGCTTCCCTTGCCATTGCCGAGGCCTACCTGGTAACCGGGATTGAAACACCTTTACCTGCGGAAACAGATGAAGAGGCAGGCAGCCTGGAAGCCCTGCAGGACGTCCCTACGGAAGGATCCGCAGCACCACCGCCCTGTTGTACAACGGAACAAGCTTCAACATCTCTCATCATCGAGCAGCCTGATGTGGTCATCGAGGAAGAGGTCGGAGAGGATGACGACGAGACCCACAGCACCGCTGAGGATTTCGACACCGGGTTCGCTTGGGGAGACAACAAGGAGTTTCCTTCCGGGCATACAGCTCGGGTACACTGGTCGGGTGCACTGCCGACACCTTCCCCTGTGCCGTTCCACCGGGTTCCAATACAGACAGCCCGCCAAGTTCAAGCTTCCCGCCAAACCACCAGCTCCATTACTCATCTCTACACCCCGAGCCGTAACGACGGAGATGTACGCCAGAGACGACGAGAGGAGTGGCAAGCCCGAGAACGCGCCAACATGGAGGCCCGTGCCGAGGCTCGCCGCCAGCCGCCGCTGCCTGATGAACTCCGCCGTGAAGGTAGAATTTCCACCTTTAACTTACATACCGGGTGGGGGTTCGCTTGGGAGGTGGGTTTGAATGAGGAGGTGTTTGTGGGGCGCCGGGACGTTGAGTCCAACTTGCCAAGAGGACATCCCGATCGCGACCTATACCGGGGCGATATAATCACCTATGAGCGCTATGCTTGTGCAGATGGGTGGTTCGCTATCCGGGTGCGCCATCACCCTCAGAGCCAGTGACTTTAAAACTTGAACTTCATCAATGACTCTGTTCCCGTTAATCATTGACTGTGTGATCTTGCGGCTACAGCCTGGACTCTAGTTAAAGTACAGCCGACCGCCCGCCGGGTCCGCACAAAGTGATTACCTGTTTCTTTGCTTATATCACCAAAGCATATCTTTACCTGTTTTTCTATTTTAATAAAAGTGTGTCATATATGTATAAAAATGCAAAAACCTCTGTAATGTGAGTAGTTTGACGCTTGGGGACAAGCTGATTTAACCAAGGGGGAGTGTGGCGCCCCGCAACGAGTGCGTCACAAGGGAGTATTGCAGCCGCAATATTCTCTGACAAAGCAGTGCAATAGTTAACTCTGAGATCCAACCCAACATACAACACCTAGAACAGAGGGCCAATCCTAGGTCCTGGTGGGTGGAGTGTTAGGGTAGTGTAGGAGAACACACAGTAGTCAAGTCAAGTCAAGTCAAGTCAAGTCAAGGATCTAGAACCTGAAGAGAGCAGACTAGAACTTGGAGAGGAGCGGGGGCTCCGCACCCCGTGCGGGCCCCTGGGCCGTCACCGGTCGGGTGTCAGCACCTGAGGCCTTAACTACCGGGATTGGGCATTTCTACACGGGTTCCCAAAAGACTCCCGTGCCCACAACTCACAGCCGGTTCACTGGTACCGAAGCTGGCAGCAGTTCACCTCTGCCACGCGAACCAGCCCCGTGGAGGAGCAGCTTTATAGGAGCACCCCACCACCAGCCAGTTTCCAGTCGTCTAACCAGCGGTGTACCCACTGAGGGACCCAAGGCTCCCCAAAGAATCCAGCACGTACATCATGGATAGGGCATTGAAGCAGCCTCCCCGTACCCGACCTGGTATTCCTGGGCGACGCTGGCAAATCAATCAAGTTAGGTAGAATGGAGGAACACTGCGGATCTCTGAGGAGCACTATCACTGCTGAGTCCACCCGGTCTTCTACTCAACCACTGTAAGCCATGTACTGCCTGCTGGTTACAGTAAAGACCCGTTGCAGAGACTATCTGTGTCCGTGTCTCCTTATGAACTGTCCGTCCGCACACTAAGGTAACCGCAGCTGCCGCACAACATCTTGAGCAGCTCCAGCCTCCGGGGATCACCGCTCAGCCTGTGGGGAGCGTAACATCTTGCTGCTGTCCATCACCCCGGAGGTTCCGCAGCGTCGGTAGCCCTTACCGAATCTACTCATAGGTGGCGTCACGAAGAAAACAAATTAAAACCCCTTTAATCTGTTCCCGTAAGACGTCCTCAATTTTGATCTGCACTACACCGGGCCCCACTACCGGCAGGCGCGGTCCACCCGTGACAAGGAAGGAGAAGAATCGCCTGTATCAACCGGAGTCCGCCGGCCACGGTGAGTCAGTTACAACATAGAATAGTCCAGATGGCAGCCCCAATCAAGTTCCAAGGAAATTAAAGCTGTCCTGCAGCCTCAGGGTGCATCAGTGTCAATGTGAACTGTCCATCGACATTTGAAAAAAATGAAACGCTATGGCAGAAACCCAGGAGTACCCCACTGCTGACACAGAGACATAAAAAATCTAGACAGCAGTTTGCCAAAATGTACATGCATAAGCCATAATCCTTCTGAGAAAGTGTCTTATGGACACATGAGACCAAGATAGAGCTTTTTGGTCAAGCACACCATTCAAAGAAAAGAACACAGTACTTGCAAGTCATATATGGTTAAGGTTCAAAGATTTATTGTGGATGTTTTACTTCCTCTGACTCTGAGTGCTTTGACTGTGTGCAAGGCATCATGAAATCTGAAGATTACCAAAGGATTTTGGGTAGCAATGTAGTGCCCAGTGTCAGAAAACTGGGTTGGTGTCCTAGGTCATGGGTCTTCCAGCAAGACAATGACATTAAACATACTTCAAGAAGCTCCCAGAAATGAATGGAAACAAAGCACTGAAGTGGCCAGCAATAAATGTGAATCTAAATCCTTTTTTTCAGTTTTTTTGTCTTGTTCCAATATACACAAAGGAAATAATCATGTGTATAACAAAATGTGTAATTGCAATAATTTTCTGGGAACAATACTTCATTATCTGGAACAATTTCAAGGCTACCAACACTTTCAGCAATGACTGTATGTGGGTTTATATTATAAAGTAATTCTGATAATATTTTTGTGATCATACTGCATAAGGCTGCTTTCACATCAACAGTAAACGCTGATCGCGGCAGTTGCGGTGAAAAAAAGCGATTACAGCATAACGGCCGCACTTGCGGTTCACCTGCGGCAAGCCCCATGCAATGTCTATGGGGCTTGCGGCAGGTGCGGCAAGTGCGGTACAGTTGCGATTTCAACATTTGCGGCAGATGCTGCCGCCAAAAAAACGTGGTATGCTGCGGATTTTTCGCGGCCGCACCTGCCGCAAGTGCCGAAACCGCACTTGCCGCACCTGACGCACACTTACCGCAAGCCCCATAGACATTGTATGGTGCTTGTCGCAAATGTGCCGCATTCGCGGCCGTTATGCGGAAATTGCGACAGTTGCGTCTTTTTTTTACACTGCAACTGCCGCGATCAGCGTTTACCGCTGATGTGAAAGGGGCCTAAGATAATTTGTACATTTTATTTTCTCGTACAGGTGCTTCTTGTTGCTTTGGTTGTGATGTCACTTGGATTAGGTTTGGGACTGGGACTGAAAACAAATGAGAAACAACCGGAGAAAGAACCAGAGAAAGTACCGGAAAGGCCCTTAGGTATTAGATTTATATATTTCTTCTATGAGTTTTTTATTCCATAATGAAAAGGTATGCAAGTTTGTATTATGCTTTGTGTTTCAGTCCCTCACTGTTTTGAACATCTGTTATGTTAACTGTGACTGCAGAATTAACTCTGTGACTGCAGAATTATCAATCCTCCCAGCACACACTTTGTTTACTTCGAGGATTTGCCATTTTGTAAGCCAGGAATGGACCACATTTATGCAGTATGCAAGACTAGCGGATGTGGCCTCACTCAATACAAGCGTCCAGCGCCGGACTGGGGTGTCTGGGGCCCACCAGGAAAATTGACTCCAGGGGCCCGCCCACCAGGAAAATTGACTCCAGGGGCCCACCCACCCGAGCCCACCCACCCGAGCCCACCCACCCGAGCCCACCCACCCGGGCCCACCCATTCTTCAGCTATATGCAAATACCTGTTATACCTATTATAGTGTAGCGTGGACTGTAAAACACAGGCGGCTCCAGCACATCACTGTGCGCTCACCATTATTGTGATGTACAATTACTGTAGTTTGCATTAAAGGGATTTTTTGGTGAAAACAAGTTCTCAGCGATGCACAGGTTAGGAAGGTGATCAATTTTATTGGTGGAATCTGCACCATCAGAAGAATGTGGCACTTTGAGCATTTGGTGAGTTTTTTACCTCTGTATTTGTAAGACAAAACCAGGAGTGAAGCAATCAGAGGTAATTTTTTTCTGCATTTCTCACCCTCTCCTGGTTTTGTCTTATAAATACTGAGGTGAAAATCTCACCAAATGCTCAACTTGCTTTCTCTGGAGAACCTCTGTGACGGTGTGTGCACACGGTCTGGAGGAGCTGCGTCTTGGATGCAGCTCCTACGGACCTGAGTGAAGGCGCGGGTGGCCGCAGGGAGACCGCAGCCGCCCTGTACTTGCCATGTGCGGCGGGTGCAGGGCGGCTTCTCTCTGCAGTCACCCGATGACAGCCGCTTCCGACTCCGCAGCATGAAATAAACATGCTGCTGAGGGGGGGGACTGCCGGCAACCCGCACCGCAGCTCCAAACACGCTGCGGACGGGTTACGCATAGTGAGGATGGGATTTCTTGAACTCCCATCCACTATGCTAGTACTGTACTACACAGCGTTTTAGATGCAGAAGCAAGAGGCTGCGTCCAAAACGCTGCGTACACTGATCGTGTGCACGCACCCTGACTGCATCTCCGCTGTAATGTCACAGGACAGGGAGGGGTTAAATATCCAAGTATTTAATATGTTTTGGAAATAAAGACATTTCCCCTTATTGATATCAGATAAAACAAATGACCGACCAAAATCCACTCTACGAAGACCAATATTACCAGATACAAGTCTGAAATACCACTACACTGTGACCAGATCACATATTACCATGACATAGTGCCCAAATAAAGCCACATACAAGGCACAAATACTGCCACACCATGACCAAAGCACATAATACCACCACATAGTGATCAAATACTACTACATATAAGGTATAAGTACTGCCACACCATGAGACCTCATATTACCACCACATAGCGACTGTATAATACTACATACAAGGGACAAATACCGTCATGTCATGACCAAAGTACATAATGCCACCACATAGTGACAAATAATACTAAATTAATAAAAATGTAAAAAAGCTCTGCATATAGTGTCAGTGTACAGGTAATGCAATGATCACCACTGACATTATACCCAGGAGCTCTGTATATAGTGTCAGTGTGTGTGTATAAGTAAGGCTAAGGTCACACTTGCAAAATTCTAAGTTCCCTGCGTTGTTTGCATAGAACTTAGATTTTTTTTTCCTCACTACGCAGCCTGTACACAGCCTTCACGCAGGCTGAGTAGCAGCGGACGCGGCCCCTAGCAACCCGCTGTGTTTCCTGGATACCAGCTACACAGGGGGCTGCAGGGAGTGCGATTTGCACCACGCACAGGGGAACGCATCACGATGCGCTCCCCTGTGCGTGGTGCAAATTGCACTCCCCGCAGGGTTGCTAGGGGCCACGTTCGCCGCTACTCAGCCTGCGTGAAGGCTGCGTAGTGAGAAAAAATTCTAAGTTCTATGCAACCAACGCAGGGAACTTAAAATTTTGCAAGTGTGACCCTAGCCTTATACACATACTCACCAGTGATGTCTCTAGGTGAAGTTCTTTATCTGTCGCAGACCGATATCACGTCTTCTATGTAGGACTCATCTCTGCAGAAAAGAACATAGTTAGTTATACCTGACTCACTTCCAGAGCACAATCAACACTTTTCCCAAGATTTCTACACTACATGAAATGGCAAAAAAAGAAACATAGTGCCGCACTACACAGTAACAGTGCTCCAGTATCATTCTGTGCCTGCTCATCCTTGTCAGCAGACATATTTGTCTGATGGCAAAGATGTAGCAGAGGTGAAGACAAAAGACCCGTGGATTACGTCGAAACAAGGATTTTTTAATTAAAGATGGAGTCCCTAAATGTGTTTTGTGTTTTATTTTTAATTTAAAAAAAATTTCATTTTTTTTTCTGTTTACTAGAAATTCATGTTGGCCATGTCCAATTTGTCATGACACCATGAAGTTTGGGCTTAGTACCAGCTAATAATACAAAGCTGGCCTGGTACTAACCCTTTTATTACCCAGGGTGCCACTCACCACCAGAGCCACTGGAAGAGCTGGGTAAAGTGCCTGGAAATGGTGTTATGATGAATGCGCCATTTTCAGGGGTGGCTGCGGGTTGCGATTTTCAGTGTGGGGGGCCAAGAACGCTTGGGCCTTACCATGCTGAGAATCCCAGCCCCCTGCTGCCTTGTTTAATCTGGCTGGCGATCAACATATCACGGGAGCCCACACATTTAAAAAAAATATAGATATTTTACATAAGTTTAAAACAAATATTAGGCTTATCTGTCTTTTGATTGCCAGCCAAGGTAAAGCCAGGCAGCTGGAGGTGGCAGCCCGTAGCTGTCTGCTTTATCTGCGCTGAGAATCAAAAAATCTGCGGAGCGCTACGTCATGTTTTTTTTAGTATTTATTTGTTTTCACACTTCTATATGTGTGACAGGCCGAACAGCTAATCACAGACACTAACACAGAGAATGGGCATCTGTGATTGGCTGCTTAGGTAACCTGAATGCAGCCCATACATAGTACCGTACTAGAATGTATGGGCTGGTTGTAGATTTCTCAAACAGCCAATCACAGATGCCCATCCTCTTTGACCGCATCTGTGATTGGCTGTTGTGGTCTGTCACATATAGAAGTGTGAAAATAAATAATTTTTAAAAACATGACATAGCGTTCTGCAGAATTTTTGATTCTCACCGCAGATAAAGCGGACAGCTACGGCCTGCCACCCCCAGCTGCCTGGCTTTACCTTCGATGGTGATCAAAAGTCAGGAAAGCCCAATTTTTTTTATAAATTATTAAAAAAAAAAATGAGTGGGCTCCCGCCATATTTTGATCGGCAGCTGGGGGCTGGGATTCTCAGCATGGTAAGGCCCAAGCATTCTGGGCCCCCGATGCTGAAAACGGCAGCCCACAGCCACCCCTGGAGTTGGCGTAGTCATCATAGCGCCATTTCCAGGTGATTTATTCGGCTCTTCCAGTGGCCCTGGTGGGGGGGGGGGTGGCACGCTGGGTAATAAAGGGGTTAGTACCAGCTTTGTATTATCAGTTGGTACTAACCCTGAAATTCATGGCATCACGCCAAACTAGACATGGCCACCATGAATTTCTAGTAAACAGAAAAAAAACACAACACAGAGAAAATAAATGTTTAATAAAACTCAAACACATTTAGGGACTCCATCTTTAATAAATAAAAAAAATCCTTGCTCCGACGTAATACACAGGTCTTCTGTCTTCAGCTCTGCTACATCTTTGCAATCAGACAATATGTCTGCTGACAGAGATGAGCAGTCACAGAATAACAGTAGAACACACCTGTAAGTGATAGAAGCGCTCAGCTGGCCTCCAGCCAACGACCGTGTTTCCTGTGCATTGCAAATAATGCATACTTTCAAATGTATGCCTATTTTTGCAAGCGTTAGAATGCATTTTTGCAATGCAAGTCTACGGTACATTGCATTTGTGCTGCTTTAAAACTGATCCGTTGCAACGCACAGCATAAACGCAATGTTAACAGCTGTGAGGAAGGGAGACAGAGCCCTGGATAACGCCTAGTCAGTCTACTGATGGTACTATCATACCCATTGCCCAGTATGTCCTTCCAGCCTTTGTGGCACTATTATGCCCATTGCCCAGTATGTACTGCCAGCCTCTGTGGTACTATCATGCTAGTACTACCACCAGTGACTGTCAGGACATGCTGAGTGAGCATGATAGTACCACAGATGCTGACAGGACATATTGGGCAATGGGCATGCATGATAGTACCACCAGAGGCTGGCATAACATGCTGGCCAACGGGCATGATAATCATGGCCATTGCCTAGTAGTATGTCCTGCCAGCCTCAGCTAAGGGTCCCAGGCAGTTACCTTCTCATCCGTCCTGCTGCTGGCTCGGAGTCCTGTACAGTGCAGCATGTAGTGTGAATGCCACACTATGGAGATGGTGCTTCTACTACTGCCACATGGAGGTGAGGCTTAGGACCACAGAGATTACAGGGGCCACATAAGGGGCGGATATGGGTCCCAATCAGGGGCGTACATAGAGATCATCATGGGGCCCACTCCGATGCGTACATAGAGATCATAATGGGGCCCACACATAAGCGCACATAGAGATCACGGGTCCCACTCAGATGCGTACATAGAGATCATCATGGGGCCCACTCAGATGCGTACATAGAGATCATTATGGGGCCCACACATAAGCGCACATAGAGATCATGGGGCCCACTCCAATGCGTACACAGAGATCATCATGGGGCCCACACATAAGCGCACATAGAGATCACGGGGCCCACTCAGATGCGTACATAGAGATCATCATGGGGCCCACTCAGATGCGTACATAGAGATCATCATGGGGCCCACACATAAGCGCACATAGAGATCATGGGGCCCACTCCAATGCGTACACAGAGATCATCATGGGGCCCACACATAAGCGCACATAGAGATCACGGGGCCCACTCAGATGCGTACATAGAGATCATCATGGGGCCCACTCAGATGCGTACATAGAGATCATTATGGGGCCCACACATAAGCGCACATAGAGATCATGGGGCCCACTCCAATGCGTACATAGAGATCATCATGGGGCCCACACATAAGCGCACATAGAGATCACGGGGCCCACTCAGATGCGTACATAGAGATCATCATGGGGCCCACACATAAGCGCACATAGACAGGGGCGGAACTACACTGGTGCAGCTGCACCAGGGCCCCGACCGGCTAGGGGCCCTCTTCAAGCCTGGAGAGGGGCCCCCAGCCGAACCCCGCAAGCCGCGGTCAGAGGAGAGGATGGTCAGGCAAGGGAAGCAGAGAGCTTCCTGCTTCCCTTGCCTGATCCCGCCTCTCCTCTCTTCTGCCCCTCCATGTCGCAGGACGCTGCAAACAGCCGGCGCGGCTCACCAGGTAGGAGAGCACCGCGCCGGCAGCCCCCAGCACCGTCTACCACCCCCCTCCATCGGGCTGCGACGACGGCTATACAGCTATTAGCACTTCCCCCCGGGCCGCGCCGACGGCCGGCAGCACCCCCCCTCCCCCGGCGCCTGCACCAGGGCCCCCAGGGATCACGGTCCGCCCCTGCACATAGAGATCACGGGGCCCACACAGATGCGCATATAGAGATCATGGGGCTCTGTGAGGTTAGGCTCTCACCGCACCCCAGTATGGTGCCATCAGGGAGCTCCCACAGTATTTGCTTCATGCTAAGGCCTGTGATGCCCTGTGGGACCTCCCTGAGGGCACCATGCTGGGGGCAGTAGTAGAAGCAGCATATCCTCACACTACAGGCCCCCAGCAGGTGAGACTGGATGGTGGAGGCTGCAGCACGGTCTGGGACCCACAGGCCCCAGGCTGATGGCTGAGGAGCCCATCTCTTATGGAAGAATGGGCTCCTCAGTCACTCAGCAGGACGACCTAACACTGCCCACCCCCCTGCCCTCCTAACCCAAGCCTCCTCCCCTGTACAACCGCCTTTATAGTCACCCTGCCTGGGCTGCCTCCTGACTGTCTGCGGGTCTGCTGGGGCGACGGCGAGTGACGGTCCCTCTCCTCCGCAGCGATGCTGCCGGCACCTGCGCTGCAGACACAGCCTGGATGGAGACAGTCATCGCAGGCTGAGACTGTCTCCATCTGCGCACGCGCCGGCAGTGTCGCGCTGCGCAGAGGAGGCTGGGCGGCACCGCAACAGCAGGCAAAGCACGGAGAGCTCTCTCCGTGCTTTGCTGCTGCAATACCACTATCAAGAACATAATCACTAATCATATCGGCAGTGCGCCGATATGATTAGTGATAATACCGGAGGGGGGCCTCACGCTGTCACAGACATCTCCCTGCAGGGCCCAGGGGGGGTATGGGGGCGTGACTAAGTGGGCGGGGCTAAAAAGTGTTGGGGCCCCCCGGGGGATCTCCCGATCTCCCGCCGGGCCAGTCCGCCCCTGCAAGCGTCCGTTCCTGGTTTAAAAACAGTGAATCCTCGCAGTATCCAGTGTATCCAGTGTATGTGCTAAGATTGACTGATAACTCTGCAGTCACATAGAATGATCATTTTATACCCCTTTAGGGGTGAAAGATCTAGTCCTGCTGTCTGTCGAGAAGTGGATACAATTGTTACCAATCTTGGAAAGGCTGTGTGCTAGGCTTGGCTTTAAAGTGGACATATTGTTTTTCTATAGAAATATTGTGTAAGGCTTCAATTTCACTTCCATCTTTAAAAACTTCACCCCCGGGCCATATTCTGTTTTTACACTTTCATTTTTTACCTCCCCTTCTTCCCAGAGCCATAACTTTTTTATTTTTCCATCAATATAGACATATGAGGGCTTTATGTTTTGCAGGTTGAGTTGTACTTTTGAAAGAAACCATTACGGTAATTACTAAAAAATATTAAATGCTACCCTGGCAATATGATTCTCCAGGTCAGTGTGAGTACACAGATACCAAACATATACAGTTTATTTTCATTTAATTGTTGAAAAATGTTTTTTAAAAGTCGCTCTTTTGCCATTTTTGCAAATAAATAATGTTTTTATTTTTTGGGATCTGGGGTTTAGTGAGGGCTTATTTTTTGCGTCCTGAGCTGATATTTTCACAAATACCATTTTGGGTAGAAGCGATATTTTGATTGCCACTTATAGTACTTCATTGCAATTTTGCGGCGGCCAAAGTAAAGTAATTCTTACGGATTTAATTTTTTTTCACTACGCTGTTTACCAATCTGATTAATTTACAGTGCTGTGCAAATTAATTGGGACAAAGCAATTTTGTAAGTAAAATGGTAAGTTGGTAAAGTGATTCAAACCAGTCTTAACTGCTTTGAACAGGTGTGAGTGTACAACCTTGAGTAACAAAATGCGATTTGACTGGTTTTAGTCAGAAAATAACAGCTAGCTGCCCCTCAGCTTCAGTGGAGAGCTTGTTTCTGTGAGGAGTGGTTTAGTGTACTTTTTCTCTCTGTGTGATTAGTGCCTGTAAAAATGGATGTTACTGCACGGAAGAGGTCTAGAATTATTACTCTTAATGAACATACAAGTTTGACTAAGAGAAATTGTTTCCACTGTTGGTATTGGAAAATCTACCGTTTCAAGAATAATTCGTACTCACAATGAAACTGGATCATTTTCTCCAAAAAGAAAAGGGAAATGTGGAAGAAAAAGGAAAACGACACCAAGAACTGATAAAACACTTATCAGCAATAGTAAAACTAATGCAAGAAAAATTTGCTTTGTCTCAATTAATTTGTACAGCACTGTATTTTATGCTTTGATAGATAGGACAATTCTGAATGCAGCAATACCAAATATGTTTGCTTTTAAATGTTTTATTTTTAATGGGGCAAAAGGGTGGTGATTTGGACATTTGAGGTATTTTATATTTTAATAATTAAAAATTACTTTTTACTTTTTATTGTATTTAATAGTCCCTTTAGGGGACATGAATCTTCGACCATCTGACCGCCTGTGCCATACAAATCAGTGTGTCAACACTGCTTTTTATAACTGAACTCACAATGAATGATGAATCATCATCGCAGACACAGGGTCATCAGCTGACTCCTGGCTATCATGACAACCCATTAACATCCTGCGATGACTTCACGGGTGTGGCAATAGGAGCAGGGAATGGCAAGATCCACACCAGCACGTGTATAATCCAACTATCAGATATTGAATTTAACTGGTTAATAGCTGAGGGCCGATCTCTGATCCACCTATAGCTGTTATACGATGATCAGATCTGCTGACGTGCAGATAAATATGCGGGCTAAGCGTGTGAGCCCTTATGAAAGGCAGGGACTTGACCCAGAATGTTCCAGTGTACCATATGTCGTGAAGGGGTTGCACATACATGTTCGGGAAAAAAATTGTACAGGTGTCATTAGGCTTTTGGATCAGGGACATTAGTGTATATATGTGTGTACATTTTTGATATCAGTGTGTCATCTGTGTTTTTCCAAAATGTCGTACATATGTATGACATATGGATTCCATGCGTGCGTTGCACATGTTTTTACAGATCTATGGACTTATATTGGCCTTTTTTATTCATGCTACTGGAAAAATGGACATGTCTATGTGAGTTTTCATCATAAATTATAATGGGTAAATTATAATCTGTTATACACTGGAGCTAGTCTTTTTAAGGTATCACTCACGTGGTATTGCTGCTAGAAAGCTGCAAGGGGAACACTGTGTTTATCCCCTTTTTTTTTTAATATTTTGTCATATATTTGTAAGGGCCCTTATAAATATATGATATAATGGGTAAATGTTGTATCCGTGAAAAAAATGGATAGAAGTACGTTCAACACTGATGTGTGAATGAGGCTGTCAGGATGGGAGATACATTTATATGGCTCTTCATGTGTTAGCTCATACTCCGTTTCCATAATAGACCAGCTGTATGCAGTTGACAATCACTACATTAGTGCCTGTAGGGAATTGCTTTACATCAAGAAACTGGACATTAGAAAATTACTGATTTACTTATATGAGAGAATGTTTTAAGCCAAAGTCACACTAGTGTATGACACGCATAAGTGCAATGCGAGGAAATATTGCATTGCACTCAGCCCAATGTTATTTAATGAGGCAGCTCAGCTCTACGATGTTTTCCATAGCCTTAATCGAACTGAGGTACAAATCGCAGCTGCGACAATCAGCAAGTCCCGGGTCACTCTCAGCCATACAAATCTAGGGGTGCGAGTGAAATATCGCACTGCACTCGGATCACAACCAAGTGCAAACTAATATATTCTGAGACAAGCAATGGAGAAGATATAGAGATTAATCCTGTGATCTGATCACAGTTGACTGACACTTGGCTCATGCTTGCAGTAGAGCCAAAACCAAGTGTCACTAGCATACCTGTAATGCCCACCAGGAGGGTAAGCATGGGTAGTGCACCCATTGGGCTACCAGGTGGGCTGTAGCAGCTGACTCAGAGGACAGAAGCAGGCAGGAAAGTAACTTAAGTAAATATACTGTCTTTATTTACATACACCCACAGGAGCAGTCAAGGTCTGGCAAGAACAAAATCTGTAAGTGTAGCTTGCATGATTTCGTGACAATGGCAGAGCATAGTAGTCTTCTGTGCAGGTAGGTGCATAGTAATGGCAGAGCATAGTAATTTCTGTGCAGACTGGTACATAGCAATGGCAGAGCGTAGTAGTTTCTGTGCAGACTGGTGAGTAGCAATTATAGAGCATAGTGGTCTCTGTCCAGGCAGGTGAGCAGAAAAGGCATTATTATATTATAATATTATTATATTATATTATATTATTATATTATAATATTATTATTATTATTATTATTATTATAAAAGGCAGGCTCTGCAG
Source organism: Allobates femoralis (assembly GCA_033576535.1). NCBI lineage: Eukaryota > Metazoa > Chordata > Amphibia > Anura > Aromobatidae > Allobates > Allobates femoralis. Next base: position 359,041,658 of record JARQOC010000001.1, read on the forward strand.
CAAGAGACAAATGAATCACGGGTCATGGGACAGGCAGAGGATATCTGTAGGGGACCTGAGTACTAGCAATGCCACTAGGGACAGGAACTATTGCTCAGGCACCTCCCATAAAAGTAGGATGCCTTATATATACAGCACCACTCTGCAATAGGCTGAGGCACTTCCAGGTCAAGGTACACTAGCCGTTTAAATGTCAGCAGGATGTGGCTGGCGTCATCTAAGGGAGCTCCTGCAAGTACCTCTCAGTGACCCCAGAGAAGACCACAGGTGGGGAGACAGGAGGCATTGCTAGATTGCAAACTGGGGAAATAGCCTGTATAGCAGAGAGCACAGCAGGCTGGGCAAACTGTATAGAGCCACATGCTACGCACCGATCTCCCTGCCCAGTAAAGGCATGCCCTGCGACAGGAGGCATGACAATATTACATCCAATGCTCTTGTATCAGATACCTAACCTTTGTGGAACCCCGGCCTTAGGTTAAAGTTAACATGTCACCAGTTGGTTTAACCCAAAAACACCACCTTCAGCAGCACATATGCTGCATTCTAGGAAGGTTTTTATTATTAGGCCCTGACCAAGTATACCTTCGAAATAGCATTTAGAAATCTCATGCCATGTATTATAATTACCACAGTCTGATCTGATGGGTTGAATTACACACCGACTGTCCCACCTCTTTGTGACGTCTGTCCCACCTCTCAGCGCCAATTGCCATTTTATTCTTCTGATTTATGTAGATAACACCTCCTGTATCATCCACATCACTGAGGGAAATCTTACACTTGCGCAGAGGCCTCTCTGGCTCGCGCAGGCTCACTGTGCTCTGCCCTGCTGCAAGCAGAGCATAAAACACAACTACACATGTACAGGCACGAGATTGGTGTATATGGATGAAGCAGGAGACACCATCCTCTATGCCGCGTGAAATCTGTGGCACCAGTGTCCGGCCATGCTGTCAGAGAAGTGACTGGTGGCATTTAAAGACAAAAGGTTACCATAAGGCTCTGCCACTCATGGTGCAGACAGGAAAAAAATCATAATGTGAAAGCACCCTTAGCCTGAGGTAAAGTGAAATACACTGATCAGCTGTAGCGAGGTACGACGTGTAGGCTCTGCCCCCACCCTTATTTGGCCATATTCAGTGTGTGGAACTGAATACGAATTTCCCTGAAAACGAGCAATGTCTGGTGTAGAAACAGCTCAGGGGCAAGTCTAGAAGGTTTTTGAAATGTTTTCTTCCAGATTTCATTTCTGAAGTATATTTGAAAGTTTATTATAATCACTTGACATACATTATTGGTAGATAAAAATGTAAACAGCAGTAACACATTAAGCAACATTTTATAATTACAGTACCTTTAAGTTTTTGAAAAGTCTAGAAACAGATGTGTCAGTTTATTAAAGACATGTACATTTTAGTACCCTGGGAAAGTTAGCTTTCTGGCAAATGTTAAAACAAGAAATACCAGTTTAATGGCTTTATGCCAGCTCGTTGCAACACAGTTAAAGCAATTACAAGCTTCTTTCACTACTTTGACAGAAAAATGGGAAACACCCACCAAATGGGACATCCAGAAAAATTTAGGATCCCTAAAAGATAAAGTGCCTGATTAAATTTTTATTTTTATTTTTGAGCCTATTGCCTAATTTTTGGGGGTTTTTTTTGCCTATTTTTCATTAGTATCTTATTCTTCTTTTAATTTGTGCCTTTTTAAAAATCTATTTTATTTGTGTTTTAGGGTACCCTTACACGTCGCAACATTGCATGCAATTTCACTGGCAATTTGCTGGTTGTAGTGAAATCATGGACACATTTTTCTATTTTGTTGCCGTGTACAAATGGACCAATGTGTCCATGATTTCACTACAACCAGCAAATTGCAAATACAATCTTGCTATGTGTAACAGTACCCTTAGGCATCAAAATTCTCTTACATTCTATTGTTACTTCTTAACACAGAACAAATCAGAAATGATATCCTTAGAAGGGAAAACATTATCCCAAGGACATCAAATAACCAGTTAAACAGAATAAAATTAAACTATAAATTTTTATTGAATAACAAAGGAGCAGTATAACATATATCTTAGGAAGTTAGAGTGTGCCTCCAAGCAGAGGAGGTACAAATTAGACTGACTCAGCCCAAAGAGCAATAATAATAGTATGGGTCCTAGAGAGCTATATAATTGTAGCTTAATGGTGTTAAAGACTCTACTAATTGGAAAAAAGGAGGGATAGGAAAAAGCTAGGTACAACTAGGCATCTGGGGGCTGGAATCATCAGCGCATGGTGGCCCAAGCTTTATGAGGGCACCACATTTGGTAACTACGTATTGGGAATGTATACTGCAAGCTCTGCCTAAAAGGATTGGCCACCTTTGGGGACATTGTTTGTTTGTTTTTTCACTTAATCTGCATTTTGGTCTAAAAATCAATTTTGCAATTCAGTTTTATGGCAAACTTTGCATCATTTTTCTTTTACACACTCTTTGTTTCCCTGTACAAAACTTTCATATAGTCCCCAAAGGTGTCCAACCTCCTTAGCAACATAATACAGTTTTAGTCCTTCATGATTGTCATTAGTATTTATTGACATCAACTTTAAGCACTGTATTATACAAACTACATAGTGAAAGCTATAAATTATATATTTTTATGTTTTTTAAGAACCCTAACAATCTGATATTGTAGAAAAATGTATCTATTGTCATATGTAGTAATGGTACATGATTTGCATCAGATTAGAAAATATTGCAATTCTTTCTCCTATTGCTCGACAAAAGCAAAAATATGAAGAGGGTTGTGAAATACAAATATTTTCTTTATACAGTGTTTGAATAGCGACTGAAATACCTGAGTTACATAGAATAGCCCATTATAATCCTATTGCAGAGGTCTAACCACTCAAAGATTCTTCATGTATGTGAAGTGCTAGTGTGCCTACAAATTAAGTACTATATGAAATGTGCCAAAATGACTATGGAAATACTTATAGAGGATTTCTTAAAATTATATGGTTACCATGGTCTAAGAACTTGCAATCTACTTTATGGAGACAGCTAAGTAGGTGAGGAGATTGTAGCCACTTCCCTCCTCTCAGATATATGCAAATTTGCACTTCAATAAGGAAGTGGAGAAACTCCAGTGCCACATTTAAGCAGCTCCTCAAAGTCATAATCGCTTTTCAGCAAGCTTTTAATATGACTAAGGGATTTGTGCCAGATCAGAACCCCAAACTACAGACGCTGCGTTTCGCTTAGTCATATTAAAAGCTTGTTGAAAGTGATTATGACTTTGAGGAGCGGCTTAAATGTGGCACTGGAGTTTCTCCACTTCCTTAATGAAGTGCAAATTTGCATAAGATTACCATAATATTTAAAGGGTTATCTTGGACTATTTTTTTTTTCTGTTTAACTTTGGGTCTAAGAACCAACAAGCAGGTAGTGAGCAACTACCTGGCGCAGATCTCTGTCGGCCCAGAGAGGTCACTAACCGCTCCAGCTGGTGATTTTCCAGCTTCTTTTAACGCCACATTGACAGAACAGCAGCTTTTATTCTGCTCTGGTGATGGGGTGTTACTCCTTTTTACAGCTAGCTCCCCGCTGCCTAACTGCAGGGAGCCAGGTTTCAATAAGCATTATGTCAACACTAGCGCCCCATTGACAAAGGAGCCCAGAAGAAGGTGCTCTCTGTTTACATTAATCAGCAGAATCATTTGACTGCTTTGAGCAGTCGCCAGGTAGAACAAGTAGGTGCTTACCAATTGCATGCCTGTTAGTTCTTAAACCCATAATTAAAAAATAAAATTGTTCTGAATAATCACTTTAATGTTTATATTCACATTTGCATATGTGAACGAAGAAGAATGCAAAAATGCCACTTTGCAAATAATCAATCATTATATATATACAGCTCCAATGCATCATCATGGTTACAGAGTACCACAAATCCTGTGTAGTCTGTGAAGTCAAATGCTCTTCTTTCCACACTACCAAATACATGCTTACAACACAAAGAAAAACATGGAGCTAAGTAGTTAAAAAGCACTATGGGGTCTTATTGCCGTACCCCAGGGCCGTGGGGTACTGGGAACCGGGCTATACTGTCTCTGGGGAGACACGGGGGTTGAGACCCAGGTTCTGTGACCCTGCGTGCAGCTGAAAGGGGTTTTGGTTTAGAAGGGGAATCGATTGATGAATAGGGAGATTGTTCATGAAGCCACTCGTGGTATATGGCTATAGGTGGCCACTGCTGCTGCAGAACCTCCAGGGTGATGGACGGGCAGCTGGGATGAAGTGGCTTTCCACGGGCAGAGCAGTCCCCCGGGGCAGTTAAGGTAGTTAGGTGTAGGGTGCAGGACAGGCCCAAGCAATAGGCAGACTCACTGTCTTGTTGGTTATTCAGTCCTTTACTTGTAATGATGGTTTGAAGCAGCTGTCCATGGAGTCTTTGCTGAGAGCAACTTGGGGTTCTCCTCACCTGGCCAGGTCTTTGGCTCCCTTATTGCGCTCTCATTGTTGGCTCCTGTGGCTGCATCAGCTAAGCTGCCGGCTCTGTCTCTTCTGCGAGGTGCCGATATGACAGGCATCTCGAGTCCTTTGTAACCCTCGTCTAGGGTGTCATTTCCTGAACTTTCTCTGTTGCTGTGTCTCCGGACATAGTATGGCTGAGGAACCTGGAATTCCCCACCTTCGGTGTTACCTGCCGGGTCTTGGACCCTGCACAGTCTCAAACCCGGAGTCTGTTTTCTGTGCTTTCCTCTGGGGTGAGCATGGTGTCGCTCAGCTCCCCAGGTGTTCCTCCGACTCTCCTCAGACCCTAGGCTTAGGCCTGGCACTGAATCAGAGATCCTGGGACAGGCTCTACAGTCTCCACCAGGATGTCTTCCTCAGTCCTCCTAGGAACTGAACAGTTGTACCTAGGATGAGCTTAGCACAGCTCAATCCTCCAGGTACTCTTCACAGTACTCTCGGGAACTGAACTGATTGGCTCCGCCCCAGACCAGAATATATAGGGGAGCTAACCCTGAACCCAGGCTTGGTCTCTCCCTTCTTGCCTGGAGGCAGAAGGTGTGTGTGGTTTACCTGCCTGATGAGAAGACTCTTTTGTTGCTCTAAGCGTGACACCACCACCCGGGGGCAGTGATGACACAGTGCCTCTTAGACCCTGGGGTGCCACATTATTATAATAAATAAACTAAAAGAAGGAAGCAAGTGCAGATAGGGTCTTATCTTTTTAACAATCAGCGGCTAAAGAGCCGTAATGAACACTGCTCACCTGGTCTAGTTGTGTAACAAACAACCAGTATGAAAAACATGTAATGGCGGCTGCTGCTGGACCCACACCTCCACGTGCTATGTGGTCAAATTCCAGAATTTTCCAGGGACAATGTGTCGTCGGTCCGCGCTGCCACAAATAACTGAATCAGAAGTTCACTCTATACCTTTATTTGGATCCATCCAACGCGTTTCGGAGCCTGCTATGCTCCTTCATCATATACACTCCCTGATGAAGGAGCATAGCAGGCTCCGAAACGCGTTGGATGGATCCAAATAAAGGTATAGAGTGAACTTCTGATTCAGTTATTTGTGGCAGCACGGACCGACGACACATTGTCCCTGGAAAATTCTGACATTATTATAATAAGTTGAACCAGCGCCAACGATGCGGTTTATTCCTTTATTCAGTAAATTAAAAGCTCACAAGAAACATCCCCAAATAGGGGGGACGCTAGACGCATTTCGGGAAAACGTCCCCTTAATCATTAGCACATGTTTATACAACACATAACAAATATATATATATACATTTAAAAACCTCTACAACTGTGCACATTTAATTGGTACCGTATATACTCGTGTATAAGCCGAGTCTTTCAGCCCAAAATTTGGGCTGAAAAGTCTCCCCCTCGGCTTATACACGAGTCAATACGGGTGGGGGCTGTGTCCGGGGATGTGGAGGCTGCAGGAGGCGGGGGGGGGCTGCTGTATGAGCGGCCCCGTCACGTGGGGCCGCTCATTAAATATGCACTGCTTCCCCCTGTCAATCAGCGGCAGGGGGAAGCAGTGCATATAGCCCCCAAATGCTGGCACTTGCCCCCCCTTGTAAGGGACCCCCCCCCCCGCTGCTTATATATTACCATCCCGGTCTTCTGATCCGCGCCGCTCCTCGGTGCTCCTCGCTGCTCCGTCCGTCCTGCTGCATCCGGGATCTCCGGCCGTCGCAGGCATATGACGTCATCGCGCGACGGCCGGGGATCCCGGATGCAGCAGGACGGACGGAGCAGCGAGGAACACCGAGGAGCGGCGCGGATCAGAAGACCGGGATGGTAAGAGAAGCGGGGGGGGCCCTTGCAAGGGGGGGCGAGTGCCAGCATTTGGGGGCTGCTGGGGACCCCCTGGGGGCTGCTGGGGACCCCCAGGGGGCTGCTGTGTACCCCCTGGGGGCTGCTGTGTACCCCCTGGGGGCTGCTGGGGACACCCTGGGGGCTGCTGTGTACCCCCTGGGGGCTGCTCGGGACCCCCTGGGGGCTGCTGTGTACCTCCTGGGGGCTGCTGGGGACCCCCTGGGGGCTGCTGGGGACCCCCTGGGGGCTGCTGGGGACCCCCAGGGGGCTGCTGGGGACCCCCTGGGGGCTGCTGGGTACCCCCAGGGGGCTGCTGGGTACCCCCTGGGGGCTGCTGGGTACCCCCAGGGGGCTGCTGTGTACCCCCTGGGGGCTGCTGTGTACCCCCTGGGGGCTGCTGGGTACCCCCACGGGGCTGCTGGGTACCCCCTGGGGGCTGCTATATGTACCCCTGGGGGCCTGCTGTGTACCACTGGGGCTGCTGTATACTACTGCTGGGGCTGCTATATACTACCACTGGGGCTGCTATATACTACCACTGGGGCTGCTATATACTACTACTGGGGCTGCTATATACTACCACTGGGGCTGCTGTATACTACCACTGGGGCTGCTATATACTACCACTGGGGCTGCTATATACTACCACTGGGGCTGCTGTATACTACCACTGGGGCTGCTATATACTACCACTGGGGCTGCTATATACTACCACTGGGGCTGCTGTATACTACCACTGGGGCTGCTATATACTACCACTGGGCTGCTGTATACTACCACTGGGGCTGCTATATACTACCACTGGGGCTGCTGTATACTACCACTGGGGCTGCTGTATACTACCACTGGGGCTTCTATATACTACCACTGGGGCTGCTGTATACTACCACTGGGGCTGCTGTATACTACCACTGTGGCTGCTATATACTACCACTGGGGCTGCTGTATACCACCACTGGGGCTGCTGTATACCACCACTGGGGCTGCTGTATACTACCACTGGGGCTGCTATATACTACCACTGGGCTGCTGTATACTACCACTGGGGCTGCTGTATACTACCACTGGGGCTGCTATATACTACCACTGGGGCTGCTGTATACTACCACTGGGGCTGCTGTATACTACCACTGGGGCTGCTGTATACTACCACTGGGGCTGCTGTATACTACCACTGGGGCTGCTGTATACTACCACTGGGGAGGCCTGTATACCACTGGGGGGGCCTGTATACCACACTGCTGGGGGCTGTATACCTGTGCTGGGGTCCACCCTCGGCTTATACACGAGTCAATAGGTTTTTCCAGATTTTTGGGGCAAAAGTAGGGGGGTCGGCTTATACACGGGTCGGCTTATACACGAGTATATACGGTAATTGTTGAGGAGCATTAACTTCTATCTCTCCGGTCCAGAGAAAACACAAAGCTAAATAAATGATATATCATTACCTTTTTTCATATATTCATCGTTGTATAAGTCCATATAGTATATTTAAAGTTAAATTTACATATGCAAAAAATTGTGGTACCAAGATATATGCAAATCCATGCTGATCTCATATTATCCTTATATTTTTTTCTCTTTTCCTTTCCCTATCACCATGTCCTTTACTTCAATATCTATTGTTCTATGTGCTTTTGCACTTTACCTTCACCGCCCCATCCCCCCTCCATCACCCCACATCCACATAAACCCCTCTCTTCTTCCTTCTACTTTATTGAACTCCCATACTCTGTTCACCATAGTGAATTATCTCGGACCACCATGCTCAAGGGTATTGCACTAAAAACAAAGTCACCATCACTAAAACTGTTTGCCTTTCCTCTTTCTACTGCTGCTTCTGTCAGGGGACATCTCTACAAATCCTGGTCCACCCTCCACCAACTTCTACCCCTCTCCCACCACACATAGAAACCCCACCAACCTCATAAACATTACTTGCACACCTTCATCGCCCTCTTTTAATTGTGCTCTCTGGAATCCACAGACTGTATGTAACAAACGTCCACTCATTCATAACTACTTTCTCACTAACTCCCTTAATCTGCTGGCCTTCACTGAAACCTGGATCCAGGATTCAGACACAGTGTCCCCGGCCGCTATTTCTTATGGCGGCTTGCACTTCTCTCATTCCCCAAGACCTGGGAACAGACATGGTGGTGGAGTTGGCTTACTCCTGTCCCCACAATGTACTTTCCAGGTCATCCCCCCAGCTCCATCACTCTCATTCCCCTCTTTGAGGTCCACACAATTAGGCTCTTCCATCCCCTCCCCCTTAGAGTAGCGGTGGTATACCGCCCCCCAGGGTCACCCACCTAATTCCTCGACCATTTCTCCGCATGGCTGCTGCATTTCATGTCCTCAGAATTACCAACCCTTATTCTGGGAGACTTCAACATCCCCACAAACAGCCCCATCTCCTCATCTGCATTTCAGCTCCTATCTCTAACCACATCTCTTGGCCTCTCTCAGCTCTCAACCTCGATGACACACAAGGATGGTAACACCCTTGACCTGATCTTTGTCCGGCTCTGCTCAACCTCCTCCTTAGATAATTCAGAACTTCCCCTCTCTGATCACAACATTCTCTCCTTCACACTCACTAACCCTCGCCCACCCCAGCACATTCCTACATATCACAGATTCACAAATCTACAGGCCATAAACCCTCTCACATTCACAGACTCTCTACACTCATCATTGTCCCCAATCTCCTCATTTTCCTGTCCCGATCTGGCAGTCAATCACTTAAATGACTCCCTCAGAAGGACCCTGGACCAAATAGCACCCCTCACCCTCAAAACCTCCAAACACAGAGTAAAACAACCCTGGCTCACATCACAAACTCGATTCCTCCAGCGATGCTCTAGGAGTGCTGAACGTCTATGGAGGAAAAGCCGCACTCCAGAAAACTTAATTCACTACAAATTTATGCTGAGAACTTACAATTCTGCCCTTCACCTTGCCAAACAAACCTACTTCACCACTTTGATCTCCTCACTATCCAACAACCCAAAAAAACTCTTTGACACCTTTCACTCTCTCCTCAATCCTAAAGTGCAGGACCCTATCACTGACCTCTGTGCTGATGACCTGGCTTCCCACTTCACAGAGACAATAGGAAACATCCATCTGGAAATCAACTCCCAACCTCAAATTGCTGTTACCCCTACCTCTCCCCACATTTCCTGCAGCTCACTCACTACTTTTGACCCGGTCACAGAAGATGAAGTCTCCAGGCTCCTCTCTTCCTCTCGTCCCACCACATGCACTGCTGACCCCATCCCCTCACACCTACTCCAGTCTCTCTCTCCGGTGGTCACCACTCACTTAACCAAAATCTACAATCTCTCCCTGTCTTCTGGCATCTTCACCTCCTCCTTCAAACACTCTATAATCACTCCTTTATTAAAGAAATCTTCTCTCGACCCTTCTTGCACAAAGAACTACAGACCAGTTTCCAATCTCCCCTTCATTTCTAAACTCCTGGAGCGCCTGGTCTACTCCCGCCTCAATCATTACCTCTCCACTCACTCTCTTCTAGACCCATTACAGTCTGGCTTCCGCCCCCTACATTCTACAGAAACTGCTCTCACCAAAGTGACCAATGACCTTCTGACGGCAAAACATAATGGTCACCACTCTCTGCTTATCCTTCTTGATCTCTCTGCAGCCTTTGACACTGTTGACCACCATCTCCTACTCTCCATGCTGCACTCTATCGGCATCAAGGACACTGCTCTCTCTTGATTCTCTTCCTATCTTTCTGACCGCTCTTTCAGTTTATCATTTGCTGGCTCCACTTCGTCCTCTCTTCCTCTCACTATTGGAGTCACTCAGGGTTCAGTCCTTGGACCTCTTCTCTTCTCACTCTACACAGCCCAGATTGGATAGACAATCCACAGATTTGGTTTTCAGTACCATCTTTATACTGATGACACACAACTATACACTTCTTCCCCTGACCTTACTCTCGCTCTAATGGAGAACACCAATGACTGTCTAACCGCAGTTTCCAATATCATGTCTGCTCGCTACCTGAAACTTAATCTATCCAAAACTGAACTACTTCTGGTCCCGCCCTCCACTAACCTCCCTAAATATGACATCTCTCTCTCAGTGTGTGGCATGACAATAGTGCCTAGTCAGCAGGCTCACTGTCTGGGTGTTATGTTTGACTCTGATCTTTCACCCCATATATACAATTCCTCGCCCACTCTTGCCGCTTGCACCTGAAGAACATCTCCAGAATTCGCCCCTTTCTCACCTTGGAAACCACAAAAACCCTCACTGTGGCCCTGATTCACTCCCGCCTTGACTATTGTAACTCTCTCTTAGTTGGCCTCCCCCGCATTAGACTGTCCCCTCTCCAGTCCATCCTTAATGCAGCAGCCAGGATTACCTATCTAGCTAATCGTTACTCAGACGCTTCTGCTCTATGCCAGTCATTACACTGGCTGCCTATACACTATAGGATCCAATTAAAACTGCTTGTTCTCACCCACAAAGCTCTTCACAGTGCAGCACCCCCATACATCTCCTCCCTCATCTTTGTCTATCACCCCACCCGTTCTCTTCGCTCTGGAAGTGACTTTAGACTCACTTCTGCATTAATCCGAACATCCCACTCCCGGCTCCAAGACTTCTCCCCAGCTGCACCAATTCTTTGGAATGCTCTACCCCAAGAAATTAGGTGTATCCACAACTTAAATAGTTTTAGGCGATCCCTAAAAACACATCTTTTTAGGGCGGCCTATCATGATCCCTAGTTAGCCAGCTAGATATAGCCTATCCGCTCCGTCTCAAGTGGATCACATATAACGGGTTGTGGCCATTTATTCTGCTCCTATATGTTCCCTATCTCCTCAAGTTGACTATACTTTCATTATAAATGAGCACCTGTACGTTGTCACCCCCACCTCATTGTTGGATTGTAAGCTCTTATGAGCAGGGTTGCCATTTTTTGCTCTAATTATTGTATTATGTTATGCTTTGTATTGTATTGTTTTTGGCATTGTATTGTATTTTCTATTTGTTTCTTATGATTGTTTAAATGTGAACTTTGTATTGTGAAGCGCTGCGGAATATGTTGGCGCTATATAAATAAAAATTATTATTATTATTATTTAAAGACACAAGGTTACCATAGGGCACTGCCACTCACGGTGCATGCAAGGCATAGTGTCAGAGCACCGGTATACAGACACCTATGTTGCTTCTCAGGGGAGCTGGCAGCCGCTGCTAGGTGCAATGGGTATTTACCTGGCAATTTTTTGGTGAGTTTTTTTCCAGGACGAAATATCGCCGCCAAAAATTTCTCCCGTGGTTGTGGCGTGAGAAGGTACCCTAAGGGCCGCTTTACACACACCAACTTCTGTGACCAACTTCTGAACAGATCTCTGGTTGCAGTGAAATCATGAACACATTGCTCCATTTTGTACACAGCCACAAAATGGAGCAATGTGTCCATGATTTCATTGCAACCAGAGATCTGTTCAGAAGTTGAACACAGAAGTTAGTGTGTGTAAAGCGGCCCTTAGAGATACAAAACATCTCTTCAGGTACCTTTACAAGCGGCAACTTTTCTAGGAATTTCACTGTCAACTTACTGGTTGCAGTGAAATCATGGAGACATTGTTCCATTTGTACACAGCAACAAGATAGAGCAATGTGTCCATGATTTCACTGCAACCAGTAAGTTGACAGTGAAATTCCTAGAAAAGTTGCCGCGTGTAAAGGTACCCTTACAGGCACTTGAGCACATGAATTGGTGTGAAAGATATTGCTGGATCACATGTGATGTGACCCAGCTCTATTCTACCATCCCACATGACAAAGCAATTTGGGCAGTAGAATAAATACTTAAGGAAACATGTGTTTTCGATGATTCAGAGAAGGAGTTTCTATTGATGAGTTTGCAATATCTTCTTAAAAGCAACTATTTTGTGTTCAACAATGAGTACTATATACAACGCTGTGGCTTTCCGATGGGGTCAAAATTTTCCCCATCGTTAGCCAATCTATACATGCGGAAATGGGAAGAGAGACATATGTCTAGAAGGAGGACCATTTCAGGGTTATATATGTTGGTATGGGAGATACATTGCCCGTACTAACCCCACAAATGTTGTTGGACAACTTCTATGATAATGACTTCAATCTGAAGTTCACCATGGAAGTTCATGGAAACTCCACTCCTTACCTAGATCTTGTTCTAATGGGATGTGAAACAACTGGTAGGATACACTCCAAACTTTTCTGCAAGGAGATTAGTGGTAATTCTGTTCTCCGCGCTGACAGTTGCCACCCCAATCATATGATCAAAAACTTGCCCTAAGGTGAGTTTGTAATGGATGCCCTCCACACCTTTCGGGTGGGCTGTCCTCTTAATTGTCTGCCGCCAAATTGGATGCTTTGTCTGAGTGTGTGAACGCCACTGAAAGAACCACGCTGACAGCCATGTCAATGTAGAGCTTAATGACAAAGACCTTTATTTTAGGAGCGGTTAGCAGCTTTTATTACTTATCATTAAAGGGGCATTCCTTAGGGGTGTTTCTAGGTAATTGCATCATATTATGCTGAATATACATTTTATTCTGAAAAAAACCTTCAATTATATTCTCTGTGTTAGTTAGTTTAAACTAGCCTTGGGTTCGTACAGTACATTCGGAACACGTTGATAAGAGCTTCAGTGTGGCTACCTTTAAGTCAAAACATTATATAAAATCTGAGCCAGAGAAAACCCGAAAGTGGGAGGGAAGAAGGAGAGAGGGCTAGCTAGGGAAAAGAGCAAGGCCAAGGCCTTTTTCCTACAAACAGGCCTCTAGCCTGAAAGATTTCTGAATGACTATAAACTAATATAAATTATTAACTATTTATTGCCATAACAGTTGATTCAGGCTAAAAGAAACTGCTCGAGAATCCAAAACTTTAGCGAAAAGACAAAAGTAATAAAAAACAGACTAAAAGATAGAGGATATCGGGAATGGATGTTGGATAGAGCAAGAAATATAACCGAAAAAAGAAGTAGAAAATCACTCCTGAAAGAAAAGAATGAAATAAAACAGGATACATGTGTAAAACCTGTGTTTTCCACCCCTTTTAGCCGACAATTTGCAGACATAAAGAAAATATTGGATAGAAACATTCCCATCCTTTACCAGGATGACAAATTGTCTTCTATCCTGGGACATGGATGGAGGATGATTCCGAGAAAAGCAAGATCCCAGCCCAGCATCTTCTCAGAACAGAAAAGCCAGATCCCACCCTGGTTAATGTACAAGGGTATGTACAAGTGTGGAGAAAAAAGATGCGGGATGTGCAAATATGTAAATTCTGAATCAGATTTCCAGAACTTACATAACGGAACAGAACAGAAAAAATTATCAAATAAATGCACATTTGAACTGCAACAGCACACATGTGGTCTACATGGCCACATGTGAAAGCTGCCAAAAATATTATATTGGTTGCACAACCCGCACGCTAAAAATTAGGATCTCAGAACATCTGTCAGCAGCAAAATCCGATCCTAAAACCATTAAATCAGGTATTTCAGGTTTCTCAAAACATTGTAAGGAAATACATGCGGGCAATTTAATTTAATTGAGAATCCGAGCCATTGAGAAAGTATTCCGTCCATATCGTGGGGGTAACTGGGAAAAAACGCTGCATGACAAGGAAAAACTGTGGATCCTAAAGTTGGCCTCGCATTTTCCACAAGGTCTTAATTATAGAAGCAATTTACTATATTTTTACTAATGGGAAAAAGTTTCTTTTCCTTTTGATAATTTTTCCACCTGTAACCATTATAAATCAATATTAAAGGTCCCTTGGACTATATCTATAATACATGAATGGATATTTGGTGCATGATTATGCAAAAATGTATATATAAGGATAATATGAGATCAGCATGGATTTGCATATATCTTGGCACCACAATTTTTTGCATATCTAAATTTAACTTTAAATATACTATATGGGCTTATGCAATGATGTATATATGAAAAAAGGTAATGATGTATCATTTATCTAGCTTTGTGTTTTCGCTGGACCGGAGAGATAGGAGTTAACACTCCTCAACAATTACCAATTAAATGTGCACACTTGTAGAGGTTTTTAAATGTATATATATATTTGTTATGTGTTGTACATAGATGTGCTAATGATTAAGGGGACATGTTCCCCGAAATACGTCTAGCATCCCCCCTTTCTGGGGTTGTTTCTTGTGCGCTTTTAATTTACTGAATAAAGGAATAAACTGCATCGTTGGCGCTGGTTCAACTTATTATACTATATGAATGGACAAGCTACCATAACCAGCAGCCCGGGAGCCGAGTGAGTATTAGGTGGTTGAGTGAATTCCCCTCCCCTATTCCTACATCACTCGCATTGACTGTGCCACATTATTGCCACACATGGATAATGGGATATCAGGCGCATGACGCAATCCAGAGGTATAATAGGGGCTGGAAAAAGGATGTCCGGCCCTAATGGTAGGGAGAAGGGAGATGGATCACCACCTGACACTAACCCGTGTCTTCACTTTGAGCTCCATAATGTCCTAAAGCATTTCATTTCCCCTGCTGCCGTCACGTGCCTAGTCCCTGAGCTGTCCCTCCACTTACCCTAGCTTGTATGAATGCCGGTGAGTGTACTAGACTATACCTCTACTTTAGTCCAACATAGAGGAAGGTAGAAAGACATGGGAATGTAAGAAAAAAGATATTAAACTGCTTCAAGGTTGCAGCCAGACACCATGACTGCAAGCAACAGAACTCCAGCAGCTTCACCAAGATTCCTTTGTACAAGGTGGACAATTCAGAAAGAATCTCTCTATAATAATCAGGTGACAGAACATGTGACTATTTAAGGTGAAGGGGTGTGGTCAGAAACCTGCAGCACCTGGGAAAGGAGAATCAATGAACAACCAGCAAGGAAAAATAACCTTAGGGTGCGTGCACACGATCAGGATACACAGCGTTTTGGACGCAGCGTCTTTGCGCTGCGTCCAAAACGCTGCGTAGTACAGTATTCGCATAGTGGATGGGATTTTAAGAAATCCCATCCTCACTATGCGTAACCCGTCCGCAGCGTCTTTGAAGCTGCGGTGCGGGTTGCCGGGAGTCCGCTCCTCCTCCGCATGTTCATTTCATGCTGCGGAGTCGGAAACGGCTGCCACAGAGAGACTGCAGGGAGAAGCCGACCCGCACCCGCCGCACATGGTGAGTACGGGGCGGCTGCGGTCTCTCTGCGGCCACCTGCGGCTTCCCTCAGGTCCAGAGGAGCTGCGTCCAACACACAGCTCCTCCGGACCGTGAGGACATACCCTTACCCTTGCTGCACCAAAATAAAGCAACTACATTTATAACACGGAGTCACTCAAGACCATGTAAGACTCATATCCCAAAATGTCACAAGTGTCCCAAGAACAGGAGACCATTGTGACACTTATCCAAATAACAGTAATGATATCTAGGGATATCTTGATTGTGAGGTTGTGGTAACCACAGCACAGAAGAAGTTTAATATTATCACAACTGCTGCAGAATCCACAGACCAAAGGGCCAAGCATTAACAAAACAGAAGGAAAAAGTGTTTCTTCTCCATGCTGCTGTTGATGTCATAAGAAGACATAGTTGCTATAAAAGGAAATTGGAGCATTTTGAAATGAATAGAATAAACCTCAATAAATCCTGTCCATGCAACCTGGTCCACAGTACCCTGGTCTCTTCTTATGGCATCAACAGCAGCTTGGAGAAGCTACATATTTTGCTTCTATCTTAACAAAACATATAAGACAGATACAATGCAGCGCAACTGCAGGCTCAAACTACATAAAATTTGTTTGTATCTGTGGATAGCATCAATTCACCATTTGAACACATTTAGTCATGGCCGATGGTGTTGGCGCCCTTGAAATTGTTCCAGGAATTTAGTATTCCTTCAGAAAATGTTTGCAATTACACATATTTACTGTATTTATGGACTATAAGATGCCCCAGACCACAAGACACACTTATGGTTTAGAGGAGGAAAATAGGGGAAAAAAATTAAAGCAAAGCAAAAAATGTAATCAAGATGCACTGTTATGGGGGAGACCTGCTGCTGGCACAGTTATGGGAGTAATGTCTCCCAAATCTGTACTAATGTCCCAATCATGTGCCTCTTCAAGGTATACATGTCCCTCATCCAGGTGTATATGTCCTCCACCATGTTATATATGTTTCCCATCATGATATAAATGATCCCCATCCTGGGCCAATCCTAGTATATAAGGCCCTCATCCTGTTATACCTGTCCCCATCTTGGTATATATGGCCCGCATCTTGTGCCCATCCTAGCATATATGACCCCCATCTTGGTAGGTATGATCCCCATCCTGGTATATATGCACCCCATCCTGGTATATATGCTTTCTATTATGGAACACACATAAAAAAAATTATTCTACTCACCATCCCTCCACTCGGTGCACAGCAGCGTCCTCTTCTGAAGCCAGTAACTGACTTCAGTGTGTAAAGGGCACAGAGCATGACATCATTGCCATGCGCACCCACTTACACTGACATCAGCTGCTTGAATATTTGTTATGCCCCATGCCTGGGATTATGGACATGGGGAGCAGTGAATATTCATTCTCTTTAATAGTGAGGTCACTGATTGTCCAGCTGCTCCAGTAAGCCAGCTGCTGAGTTATAATATGTGCCGCTATTAAAGAAAATTAATATTCATTGCTTCCCACCACCAAAATCCTGCATGATTATGGGTGCAGAGGGCATTGAATAACTCTTGAATACCAGGCACACCTGTTCGCCCCATCACCGGCTCCGGCTCCCCTACCTCCTGTGACCCTGCTCCTGCCTACAGTGACACTTCTCCTTCTACTGAGGTCGTCGTCGATGGGCCTTGGCCACAGCCGGGTACATCTGGACTACAATATTCATACCTACTTTCCTCCAAAATTTTGGGAAACAACCCCCAAAATGGGCTGGACAAAATTATTGGCACCTTTTCTAAAATTATGGATAAACTATTTTGTTTCAAGAATGTGATGCTTGTTCAAACTCACATAAAGAAAGTAACAGGTGTGAGCAATATGAAACTCGTACCAGAAACTAGACAAAAAGAGAAGCAGTTTACTCACTCTTTGCATTGTGTGTCTGTGTATGCCACACTAAGTATGGTGAACTGATTAGAACTATCTGAGGACTTGAGAACCAAAATTCTTGAAAAATATCAACAATCTAAAGGTACCGTCACACGCCGCAATCTCGCCTGGAAATCATAAAGGCGATATGTCGCCCCGGAGCAATCGCCGTGAAATTGCATCATGGTTGCGGAGTGTGATTTGGGAATTTCACGGCGATAAATCGCCCCTCGGCCGTCGCCTGATTCCTGAACAGTGCTCAGTAATCAGCCGCAATCATTAAGGCGATATTTCTGTGTTGTGGCGTGTGACAGGGCGATAATGATGGAAAGAGCGTTGCCTAGGATTTCCCGTAGGCGTGCCTCAGCGTGCTGAAGTCCGCGCCCCGTCTGAGATGATTGGTGTGGGTTACTGTGTTCCCGTTGGCAGTCAGTTGACACCGCGCCATATTTGAAGAGCTGTCCGTTCGGCACCACACTCATCTTCAGCTACACAACCGTCCACAAACTCAGTGCAAACTCCGATAGACAATGGCGTCATGTATTAGCCAGTCTCCCAGAACAGGCTGACCAATCGTAACGCTGTTGCGTTGTCCAATGAGCGTGTATGGGGCGCCGTATACACCAATGTGGCACACCTATCTCCTTGCCGCGCTGAACATGTACGCCCACTTTGCCTTTGAGATTGCGGCGTGTGGAGCGGCGATGGAATTAGGCAAGATTGGTTCTGCTATAGGGGAGGCGATTTCCGGAACGACACATCACCTTAGCTTCAGGGCAAAATTGCGGCGTTTGATGCCGCCATCGGCGATCAGAGGTGACCACGAAAAACGTGAGCGTGCACGTTAGATCGCCACATATCGACAGCAGAGATTGCAGCGTTTGACGGTACCTTTAAGGTTACAAGTCCACCTTCAGAGATCTTGATTTTCCTTTGTCCATGTTGTGCAACATTATCAAGAAGTTTACAACTCATGACACTATAACTAATCTCACTGGATGTGGACGGCAGAACAAAATTGATGAAAGTTTGTGATACAGGATAGTCCAAATGGTGGAAAAGTAGTCCCAATCAAGTGCTAAAGAAATTCAAGCTGTCCTGCAGTCCCAGGGTGTATCAGTCAGTGCAAACTTTCCATCAACATTTGAATGAAATGGCAGGTGATCCCCATCAAACAAAAAAAAAAGCTAGACTGCAGTTTGCCAAAATGTACATGAGCAATCTAAAATCCTTCTGAGAAAGCATTTGTGGACAGATGAGACCAAGTTAGAGCTTTTTTAGCAAATTAATATAGATTTCCTTGGACGAAGTGCCTCTATGTCCGCGCTGCAGGACACTTCATGACCTTCCGCTTATCGCCTTCTCAGCACAACCCATGGTGGGTTGTGCTGAAAAGGCGGGAAGCGGAAGGTCATAAAGTGTCCTGCAGCGCGGACATAGAGGCACTTCGTCCAAGGAAATCTACGTTGATATCACAGTGATCTGTGGAGTGCAGTCCATGCGGCAGCTGCGTTTGATCGTTATTCAACCAGTTGTGGGTCTCACAACTGGACAAGGTGAGCAATTCCACGTCTTAGGCTACGTTCACACATTGCGTATTTTAACGCGCGCGTATTTTTACGCACGCGTATTTTTACGCGCGTAAAAATACGCGACTGCGTTTTTTTACGCGCGTATTTCCAGTGCTTATAATGGGGCCTATGGAAAATACGCGCGTAAAAAACTGCAAAGAATTGACATGTTCATTCTTTTTACGCGCGTATTTTTACGCTGCGTAAAAATACGCGACGTGTGAATGGCAAAAGTGAATGCCCATTGACTTTGCTGGGAAATACAGATGCACATTCTTCTGGAGAAAATACGCGCGTAAAAATACGCGTCAAAATACGCGATGTGTGAACGCAGCCTAACTCTGACAATAATTATTTAAGATAAGACCCTATTTGCGCATTCTTATTTTTACAGATTTTTAGTAAATGAGGCCTACAAAGAAAAAAAACAGTAAAAAAAGAAAAGAAAACAGTACTTACAGTCAAATATAGTGGAGGTTAAAATATGTTTTGGGTTTCTTTTGCTGCTTCAGGCACTGGGTGCTTTGACTGTGTGCAAGGCATAATGAAATCTGAAGATTGCCAAAGGATGTAGTGCTCAGTGTCAGAAAGCTGTGTTTAAGTCCTAGGTCATTGGTTATCCAGCAGGATAATGAGCTGAGACATACTTCAAGAAGCACCCAGAAATTTATGGAAACAAAGCGCTGGAGAGCTCTGAAATGGCCAGCATTGAGTTCAGATCTAAATCCCATTGAACCCCTGTACAGAGATCCTAAAATTGCTGTTGGGGGAAAATGGCCTTCAAATATAAGAGACCTGCAGCAGTTTGCAAAAGAAGAGTGGTCCAAAATTCCAGTTGAGAGGTGTAAGAAGGTTGTTAATGGTTATAAGACGTGATTGATTACAGTTATTTATTCCAAAGGGTGGGCAACCAAATATTAAACTGAGGGTGCCAACAATTTTGTTCAGCCTAATTTTTGATTTTTGTGTGAAGTTATGTCCAGTTTGCCATTTTTCTCAGTTTTTTTTGTGTTGTTCCAATACACACAATGGAAATAAACAACTGTATAACAAAATGTGTAATTGCAATAATTTTCTGGGAGAAATAATTTTCCAGAACAATTTTAGGGGTGCCAACACTTTTGGCCATGACTGTAAATCAGGAGATGACAGTTATGTAGTAGAAACGCCTGCACGACAATCAGTTGCTTTATTTCTCAGTGATCTAAAAGCACTGCTGACAGATCACACGCTGTAGCTCACTGCTTACCTCTCTGGTGCACACCTCTGGAAGTAGTCCACATTAATCCAGCATATTAGAAGTAAGTAGCACTTATGGCCGCTTTACAAGTCCCAACATCGTTTCAATATTGTATACAACGGCATGGGAGCGCACACTTTTTTGGCTGAAATCCAAGATCGCATAGGAGCTGTCACACAGGGAGATATCGGCAGGCAACACAACTGCGAAGTAAACGCCCCCTCGTACGAGCGACCCAGGGAACGACCATTTAACATGGGAGTGAATAGGAAAAGTTGTGCTCCAAGTCGTTGTTGGGCTGTCACACAGCACGATCCTGCCAGATCGTCCATCCAATATCGGGCAGTTGGAGA